>QJPP01001923.1:0-16915 GCA_003996215.1 Jaltomata sinuosa | reverse complement strand
CCTGAACAACCCGATCATGAAGGTCACACAACTGCTGATCCTCAAACTGACGGCCCTGAATCTGATCAATCAAAGTAGAACGAACCTCAACACTGGCGAGAACTCTGCTAGGATCCGACAAGTCAAGCCTAACCAAACGGTTAGCCAAGGATTGGATGTCCAAGGCCAATGGTCGCTCTAAAACTGAAAGAGAAGCTAGGCTACCCATACTCACTGCCTTCCGTCTCAAGGCATCCGCTACCACGTTGTCCTTGCCCGGATGATACAGAATAGTGAAGTCATAGGTCTTCAGTAATACGACGCCATCTCTTCTCGAGTTCAAATCTCAGCTGACTCGTGAATCTACAGACGTACGGTGATCGGTTGAAGATCTCACAGTGAACACCTATTACGGTATGCCTCCAAGATCTTGAGCGCGAAAACTGACCGCGCCAACTCTAGTCATGAAGTGCGTAGTTGCGCTCGTGACCTTCAGCCTGCCTCGACGCAATGCTAAATTCTCACACCTACTGGCTTCAACACACAAACCAAGACCAACCCCAGAAGCATCACAGATACACCGGAGAAGCTCTGACCCTCAAACCCGGCAAGTGGTAAAACTGAGCTGAAGTCAATAGGCCTTAAGCCTCTGGAAATTATCCTCACACTGATCCGACCACTAGAATGGGATATCCTTCTAGTCAGCATAGTCAGGTTGCTGCTTATGAAGAAAACCCTCAAATGAACCGTCTGGTCAGCTAACGTGCTAACCTATAAGCTGCGAACCTCGGTAACAGTAGTAGGTCTAGGCCACTCACAAATCGCTGAAATCTTTCCCGGATCAACCCTAATCCCATCCTTAGACACCACGTGCCCTAGGAATGCAACTGACTCAAGCCAAACTCACACTTTGAGAACTTGGCATAAAGCCGATGATCTCTCAAAGTCTGGAGTATAACCCTCAAGTGCTGCTTATGCTCATCTCTACTACGCGAGTATACCAAGATGTCGTCTATTAAAACTATCACAAATGAGTCCAAATACGGGCCAAGAAGCCTGTGCATCAAGTTCATAAAGGCTCCGGGGGCATAGTCAACCCAAAAAGACATCACCAGGAAACTCATATAATGGCCATAAAACATGTCCTGAATGCTGTCTTAGGGACTGTCCCTCCGCCCTTAATCCTCAATCTGATGGTAGTTCGACCTCAAATCAATTTTCGAAAACACAACTGAACCCTGAAGCTGGTCAAACAAATCATCAATCCTTGGCAACGGATACCTATTCTTCACTGTCACCCTATTCAGCTGCCGATAATCAATACACATGCGCATCGACCCATCCTTCTTCTTCATGAAGAGAACAGGAGCACCCCAAGGTGACACACTAGGTCTAATAAACCCCTTAGCTAACAGATCCTGGTGCTGCTCCTTAAGCTCCCTCAACTCAGCAGGAGCCATACGGTAAGGAGAAATAGAAATAGGCCTAGTGCCCGGCTCCAACTCAATAGCAAAATCAATATCCCTCTCAGGTGGAAGACCTGGCAGGTCGGTAGGAAACACATCGAGGAAGTCTTTAACCACAGGAACAGACTCGGGAGAAGTGGGGTCAACACTAACATCTCGGACATATGCTAGATAAGCTAAACACCCACGGGAAATCAACTTCCTAGATCGAAGAAAAGAGATGATCCCAGATGGTGCATGGATAACAGAACCCTGCCACACAACCGGGGATACACCGGGCACAGCTATGGTAATGGTCTTGGCATAACAATCCAAAACCACACGGTGAGGGGATAACCAGTCCATGCCCAGTATCACATCAAAATCTAGCATATCAAGAATCATCAAGTCACCCCAAGTCTCTGAATCACCAATAGATAACATACAGGATCTCACAATCTGATCCACTAGTAAAGAATCTCCTACTGGGGTCGAAACAGAAATAGGAACAGATAATGGCTCACTAGCGAACCCCAAACAAGGCACAAAGTAGGCAGATACATATGAACAAGTGGATCCAGGATCAAATAAAGCCATAGAAGACTGATGGCACACAGAAATCGTACCTGTAATCACAGCATCTGAGGCCTCTGCCTCTGGTCTCCTAGGGACCGCGTAAAACTGACGACGACCTCCACTTGCCCGACTGCCATCCCTACCACCTGCTCTGCCGCGTGGAGCACCACCTCTACTCTGACGACCACCCCCTCTAGCTGGGGGCTGAACTACTCGTAAAGGCTCGGCCAACTGAACTGTATCCTGCTGAGGGCAATCTCTAGCAAAATGACCGATCACACCACAAGTAAAACAAGCCCCTGACGGCCTACTCAGTCGAGATGAACCAACAAATCCCGTATGACCACCGCGACCTGATGCCCCAGAAACTATACCCCTCAAAGACTGGCCGCCATAGCCCTGATGGCTGCTCTGACCCTGCTCGAACTGGGTACTATCGAAAGTCTGAAGGGAAGCCTGAACCGGTCGGCTGGACTGACCCTGGTACTGCTGTGGCTGATAAATCTGGCTCCACTGGCCAGGACCTCTACCACCATACCTGGGACCACTATAGACACCCTGATGCCGAGGCCTCTTATCTCTGGACCCCTGATCGTGTCGCTGTAAGTCCTCCACAGTGCGGGCATAGTGTATGATAGCCTGAAATGACCGACCACTGGCAACCAATATCTCAGCTGGCTGCCTGATCTCTGGCCTCAAACCCCATACAAATCTGCGAATCCTATCTGCCTCGGTAGGAATGATCATAGCTCCGAACGGTGCTAGCTGATGAAAATGGGTCTCATACTCCGAGATAGTCATAGACCCCTGCGTAAGGTGAGTAAACTGCTCCCTGCGACGCTCACGATCACTCTGAGGTAGGAACTTGGCCATAAAGGCCTCATAAAACTCAGACCAGGTCAAAGGAGGTGATGATAGTGGTCTACAAGCAACCTGGGCCCTCCATCATAACTTCGCTGGGCCCTCCAACTGATAGGTAGTATAACCAACCCCGTGAGTCTCCAACAAACCCAAATGATGTAGCATCTCCTCACAGGTAGTAATAAAGTCATGTGGATCCTGTCCAGAAGTACCAGATACCTCGGAGGTGCTAACCTCAAAAACCTACCCAACGCCTTCTGCTCTAACTCTGTCATAACTGGGCGAGGAGCAAGAGGCTGTGCAACAGATGGAACCGGAATGACCTCCGCACGAGGAGCCATAGTAGCCGGCTGCGCTCCTAAGCTCTGTGCACCCAGGGCTTCCCCCTGAGTGAATGTCTGCACTACCTCAGAAGGTCGCTCTCCAATTACACCCAAAAGCTGTAATAGTAATCCCCGAATATCTGGAGACTGAGCTGCGGTTGGAGCTGGCACTGGAGCTGGTGCCGGAACTGGCGTTGGAGGCTCATCTCCGCGTGATGCCGATGATCTCGAACAAACCATCTGCGGAAGAATGAAGTAGAATAAATGAGATCTCCAGAAACTTCAAGGGTTGTACGCACGACACAGAAGCAATGAAAGGGTCGAATTTCCTAAAATGTCACTGTAGCCTCCCAAAGATTGAGTACGGACGTCTCCGCCCTGATCCGCAGGACTCTACTAGACATTGGCTCCTATACCAATGACACCGGTGAACCTAAAGCTCTGATACCAAGTTGTCACGACCCAATTTCTCGGTCATGATGGCACCTACAACCCCCGGTAGGTGAACCAATCCCCGTAGTCCAGAACAGTTAGTAATGGGCTACTATCTAGCAAATAGGGGAACAAGATGAATAAAATAGATAACAGGGATATAAATATATACATATGCGAAAACTAAACCAAGCCCCAAGACCTGGTATCATAGTATAGAGCCAAAACTACATACATGGAGTGCAAATAAACCAAAACTATATATATACAGATGTCTCTGAATGGTAATAGAGTACATGAAGCAAAAGATAAACTAAAGCTAAGCTCCGATCGCCAAGAGCTCACCCTCAGCCTGAAGTAGTCCCCAACAGATCTCCAAGAATGAATCACAATGATCTAACAATGATGGCCCACACTAGGATCTGCACCCAAAGATGCAGGGGGTAGGGGTGAGCACCAAATGCGAAGCATAAGGTATCCAGTAGGTATCATAGGCCGACTGGGCACATATAAGATAAAAGCGTAGTAATAGATAGAATAGAAGCAAGCAGTCACAGAAATCAACGAAAGGTACACAGGAACTAGCCCGGAGGGAAATCAACAGAACCATATATGAGGCTAGTAAGCAGAATATACACACCATAGGCACAGGTGAAAGTAAAAAATAACGCACCTGGGGTCCTTGCAACAACAGTGTATACAAAATAAGTTTACGAAATGGACGGTATACCGTTAACCTCAAGTGTAAGAAGAAGAGAGAAAGAGTAATGATAGGCATGCTCAGAGACATGAATCAAACTAAACTAATCATATCAATCTCAAATCCAGAAACTAACAGTATAGCAGTAACCAATTTCATACTTAACCGCAACAGGGAACAATTCTTTAAGTAAATAGCAAAAGTCTACCTACAGTCCCCCGGCCGCCCATACAATCGAGGAACACAAACAAGTGAATACAAACCCTCTGGCATCCCATACTACCGGAGCGTACAATCAGCAAACAACAAACAAGGGTGGAGCCTCGAACAATGAATGATATGATGCATGAAGATCTCAAGTGAAATGGTATCTCTGTATGTACCTCCTTCGGCGCCGATCCGGCCCAGCAGGTAGGTTCCATGGAAGGACACTGCCCGTATACCTCTACTCCACCGTATACCCCTCCTCCGGCACACGCAGCCCGTAGCTCCTGTCCCAGATGGCAAGGTCCATGGAGGTCCCAGACCCCATACTAAAACTCAGTATCAGAACATGTCATTCGGAAGCAAGTCCGGTATCAGGATAGAGACCCAGTCTCGAATATGCAATGCCCAGACCCTGTCCAGGACTAAAGTAGTAGGAAAATGTCTCAAAAAAACCCCTCCAAGGGTGCCCGGGAATAACCGGGTATAAACAGTAAAAAGTCATCTCAGGTGCTCGGTCCGACTGAGGCTAAAAATCATCTCAAGTAGCAAGAAAACTCAACTAGCACTCCGACCCTGCCGAGTCTAGCGTTAATCGTAAAACTGGTGATTTAAATCATAATTTTACTTTCTTTTACCCAAGAATATTCACAAGTTTAAATCAAACCATTTCCAAATTATTTTCATCAAAATGGGCCCCCCGGGCCATGCAAGGTTTAGAAAATAGTGCCAGTAGGCCTGATGTGACGCCATTTTACGTCACTTTCGACTCCTTTTTACTAAGAACATCGTACGTTTTCAAGCAACCGTTATTGTTTTTGATGTTTTTATGTTGTATTTGTAGGAAATGGAAACAAACACGGAAACGGAAGGAAATACGCGAAAAACAACATTCTGCCTAAGAGTGACGGCCTGAGTGACGGCCCGTCACACATGTGACGGTCCATCACTGGGACCGTCACACCAAGGCAGAACCTTCAGGCGGCACCACTGGTTAACAGTGACGGTCCAGGTGACGGTCCGTCACTGGCTTGACGGTCCGTCAGCCTGGCCGTCAAGTTAAGGCAGTAGCGTCAAGCGGCTGCCCGCATTTTGGGGATTCCTAGCCCGTTTTGGATTTGGCTTCTATTACTCCTATAAATACCCTATGATAAGTTTATTTTACATATTATTCATCCATTAGTTTAAAACACGTTTTAGTTGTTTTTGAGATCAAACAACTCGGTTCATTGGTATTGAACTCGTGTTCTTGATTCATTCGTGAGTTCTTAGTTTTTTTTGTTCTTGGATCTTGGAAGATTGATTGTTTTCATTATATTGTAAGACTCTTCTTCCCTTTATTATGAATACAACTATTTTCTCTTCTTCTTCGAGCATGAGTAACTAAAACTCCCGCAACTAGGGTTGTGAGAGCCATGGCTAAAGTAACAATATAGATTCCGGGTAGGGACGGGTTCAATTTACATGTAGTCACGTTGTTAATCATACTTTATGTCACGTTTTCTAGTGGTTGCAAACATTAGAACATGCCTAGGTTTAATTTGCTTGAGTAAAGAGATTAAAACCGGGAAACTTGATTAACAACAAGGATTCGAGACTACTAACTCTCGTCTTATTGATTAATGCCGTAACTGGATTAATCTACTTGATGTTAGGATTGAGAGCTAAAAAGCACATCTTTTTGAGATCGAGAGAAGATAAAAGGAAATTTGTTTATTTGGTCGAGAGACGTTTAGACGATACAATTGACGCAATCACATCGTGACACGCATATAGAAAGAACCCGGTTAAGCCTAGAATCGACATTGTTACAACGCCATGGTGAACACGTCCCTAGTTCATTCTCTCCTACTGGTTATTTCTCTTACATTATTGTTGCTTTTGTTCACGTTGATTACAAAACCCCCCCTTTTATTTACTGGAAACGAATGACGACTAGTCACTTAATTCACTAAAGACTTAATTCTCACCAAATTCTCTGTGAGATTCGACCCCAACCTTTGTTGGGTTCTTTACTTGACAACGATCGCTTACGCTTCTTTAATTAGAGGTGTAGTTTGAGCGTTATCAAGGCCCGAAGCCAAAACCATAGTAAAATTGGTAGCCGAATTCATTGCCTGGTAGAACGTTTGCATCAAGAAGTTATCGGTCAACTGATGGTTCGGGCATTGGGTTATCTTCTTTTTGAAACGCAACCAAGTCTCGTGCAGTGCTTCATGCAGTTGCTGCCTGAAGTTGCTAATCTCGTCCCTCAACTGTATCATCCGAGAGGGAGGAAAGAACCTTTCTAGGAAAGCTCCTCTCAACTCTCCCCACGTTGCGATAGAGTCGGGGGTCAGCTCAGTCAACCACAATGCTGCCTCATTAGACAGAGACAATGGAAACAACCTGAGCCTGATCGCTGTCAGACTCACGCCTGGCAGCTCAAATGATTTGCAGATCCCCACGAAATTCATTAAGTGCTGGTTTGGATCATCACCAGCGGCACCACGGAATACACCTCTCAAATTCAGCAACTGAATCATCGTGCTAGTGATATTGAACTTTGCTCCGGGCGGTAGCGGTGGAACAACAATGGCGCCCGTAGCGCCAGCTCCATCTAGATCAAGATCCTCATCATTCCGTGCGACATCATCCAGCAGACCACCAACATTCAGATTTTGTTGGGCCTGCAGTTTTGCAGCGATCCTTGCTGCCTCGTTTTGTGCGGCCATATTCTGCCTTAATGTTCTCGCAAGCTCGGGGTCGTAAGGTACTGTTGATTCACCCGAGCTTCGGGTACTTGGCATGCACAAATCTGTACCCTATCAGAAACAAAAACAACAAATAAACGTAAAGCAGGAAATTATGACTAAGAGTCAAATAAACACACTAGACTTAGATTAAAACCGGGAAACTTGATTAACAACAAGGATTCGAGACTACTAACTCTCGTCTTATTGATTAATGCCGTAACTGGATTAATCTACTTGATGTTAGGATTGAGAGCTAAAAAGCACATCTTTTTGAGATCGAGAGAAGATAAAAGGAAATTTGTTTATTTGGTCGAGATACGTTTAGACGATACAATTGACGCAATCACATCGTGACACACATATAGAAAGAACCCGGTTAAGCCTAGAATCGACATTGTTACAACGCCATGGTGAACACGTCCCTAGTTCATTCTCTCCTACTGGTTATTTCTCTTACATTATTGTTGCTTTTGTTCACGTTGATTACAAAACCCCCCCTTTTATTTACTGGAAACGAATGACGACTAGTCACTTAATTCACTAAAGACTTAATTCTCACCATATTCTCTGTGGGATTCGACCCCAACCTTTGTTGGGTTCTTTACTTGACAACGATCGCTTATGCTTCTTTAATTAGAGGTGTAGTTTGAGCGTTGTCAAGGCCCGAAGCCAAAACCATAGTAAAATATGGATAAAACCTCTTTATATGCATGGAAATAGTATGATCACACACAATAGCTGCCCAGCAGCTCACAATCAACCTATCGACCCTGCACAGGCCCACAGCTACTCAACAAGCATAACCAGCCTAGAAGGATAATCCTATGCCCGGGACTCGCGGACATTCCCAAAATCCCACCTTCTATGTTCCAGAGTCAGCAAGACCTCACAGGACCACAAGGGTAAATAAAATATATCGGCAAATACTACAAGCAACGGAGGAACAAAAGTAGGCGGATATGAATAAAGCGGTCGAGGTCTGTGGTACCAACCTAATAAACCAACCCAAGGATGCCCATTAATACAATTTTATTCTATATATGCGGAGTCTAGGGAAAATAAATCGTAACCAACCTGTCGTCCGATGACAAGCTGCTAAGATGATGTCCAAGCTCGAACCACTCCGACAAAATCCAAAACTAAATCATAATCGGATTTGGGCTTGAATAACTTGACGTAGATAATTGATTTTCTTTTCGGTGATCTAATAAATTATCAAGATCTTGCTTATTGGAACCAACCTTAATCGTGACAAAAGAATGATACACAGTGGAGTTTTGCACCAAAATTATTCTAATTACGTACCGAAGAAGTATAATATAAGTTAGGCAACAATTGCCTTTGCAATATGCTCCAAATGTTTTAAGTTTGGAAGCAATTGCCTACCACACCAGTTGGCTTCCACGTGGGGGGGGGTGTGTGTGTGTGTCAACACCACATCTCCCCTTATCTAATTAATGATAGGTGGATCCCCACTACGTACATATTCGGGTATTGAATAAATTCGTGGTAAAATAAATATAAAATTTTAAATATACCATAATTCATAGAAAATTATTTCAAACAAAACCTACTATATTATAATAATAATTTTCAACATAACTAAATTTACTATCTCCGTTAAAATATTACGGTGTATAAAAACCTTATAAAGTAAATACATATACAATTATCTCGTAACAAAATATTTTTCATAAACCTTTAAAATATTTTGAAAAGGCAATAATAATATAATTTTTACCAAATTCAACTTTAAAATAAAATATTTTCAAATGCACGCGATATTAATAAAATTCTTAAATCTAGACTCGCAATTCACCAACGCACGATTTTGATACTCAAGAATTCTCTCGGGATCCTCCCTTATGTTTTCTCACTGTTTCGGAACTGAAATGGCGTTTTAAAACGTGAAGTTGAGGCTTAAATCGAGTTTAACCCGACCCGATTCGCAACCCGTTTTCTGCCAGACAGTCCGCGGTAAAACAGTCATAACATTTTACTCCGAGATCAGTTGGACGTGAGGTTTTGTGCATTGGAAACTAGACTCGTAGACCTTCGATTTGGTATTTCGGGGGACTTCTAACTCTCTATATATTGAGAGAAAAGCTCCGAGACATTTGACCCAAAGTTCAGAAAATTTATCAAAGAACCTTACGATCAAACAAATGGACCCGGCGCCGAAATACCGGTCCTGACGAGCCTTAAGTGACTTGGGGCCGCTACAAACAAACTCTAATGGTTCAAGGAAAATGTATACATGGAAATGACCGGAAGGGTCATTACATCATCCACTATCGAAATATATCAAAATCACCAATATATTAGTTCACATGCCCTCACAAAAAAGAAAGTCCCAAACTACTCTATTCACAACGATAAAACAAGGGGAAAATGCATGACTCTCAGACTCACAAAGACTTTCAAGTACTATCAAGTATCAAACCATAAGCTTGCCCTTATTTTCATTCGCTGCTAACTCAAAAGCAATCGATAGGAGATCTCAAAGTGATTTTATAAGCTTGTAATGTAGGCTTGGGGAAGGGTAGGATAAACATTTTGGATTAAAGTGACCACATCCTCCTTGAACACTACACACTTTTTCAACTCGAAACCAAATCCACATTCTTTTCTAATTCATGCACCACAAATCACTATTTCACTCACTTTATATGATGCTCTGCTTTTCATCATTCTATTCACCTTGGAGGATTTATTTCCTTTCCTTTCTTACCTTTTATCATTTTATTGCTTTATTTTTCAAATTCTTTCTTCTTTTTGACAATTCATTGAGGATTCAACCAACAAACCAAGATAAGCTCACTTAGAACTCTTCCAAGGTACTTCTTCATCAACACCACCTTAGGCTTTTAGCCTCAATTTCACACTCGTACAGTTCAAGGAGGTATGGGTTCAAAAGAGGGATTTATTTTTCAGAATGGTTCAAGGCTTGTACTAGGGTTGCCAAAGAAGAGGTATTAGGCTCAAAAGGAGTGACTAATGATACATTTTAAGTGCAATGGTGGGCTTTAAAGGCTTAGTAGGCTTCAATAATCACAAAGAAGGCCTAAGATTATTTCTCTAAGTAACACAATTAAGACTAGCATTGAACGACTAACTTAGAAAGTTCTAGTTGACACAAGCAAGCACAAGACTTATTCAACAAAAACTCACCGCACATGGCATGTGAACTATTCAAGACAGATCAATTTTATTTCCTAAACAAGGACAAAATAGAGCAACAGTTTGTATCCACATCATCACTAATGGGTCAAAAGTCACAAAAATATGAAAGACATTGTCACTAACATCATTCTTTGCATTTCAACTACTCACAAAAAATTATGGAGGGGTATACTCAATTCAATTCAATTTACATGTAAGACTAATTCTATTAGTACCAAATAAATCACTACCAAAATTATCCCAAAAGATGATGATTTGCCCTTAATAATGATATCACCCAATCTATCATAAGGGAAAATCATCTATCTAAATCGATATGGCTACTCAGAATTCACTATTATACAAACCCCAACACACATGCAATTTCATCTAGCCTAACAGGTACTCAGACTTCCCCTGGCTCCAAACACTAAACAAAAGTGACAATTTCCCTTAAGAATGTTGTCACTCGATCTATTACTGGGAATCGTTACTCAAAACCAATTAAAACAAAATAAAGACGTACCAAAAATGACTAATCCAACAAGATTTAAAATGACACAAAACCCAATGAGGGCATAATATCCAACAAAACAAGCCCTGCAAGGGCACAATATCCAACATAAGCCTGACAAGGGAATAATATCTAACAAGGGCAACATCACCCCTAACTAAAAAAAGTAAAATTTGGTCCTTAATGCAAAATAATGAAATGAAAAACAAGGGAAATAGTGTGGGGCTCCTTGGAGTCTGCATCAGACTAGCAAACTCTGGAGTATGCTGCAATAGGCTAAGAAGAGGAAAGAGTACTCCTCACATTTATCATCTTTAGACCCTGGAATCTTCTTGATTGGCTTTCCTTATTTAAAGATAGCTTTGATACCTCTCCACATCTTCACCATGAACTTGTTCCTCTTCTTGTTCTTTTTCTTTTCAGCCTCAAAATTATGCTGAAGAGTAGCATGAGCCTTTACTGACTCAACAAAAGTCTGCTCAAGCAACCCTATAGAAACTATCACTGTGGAAATGGAAACTGCTAGTTGCTTTTGAATATCCAAGTATGACTGCATCTATGCTTTGGTTAAGAGGTCAGTCGAAGGTGCTAGCAGTTTAGAGCTACTTGGAATCTGTGCCATGATATGTCAAATAGAGTCCAGCTGAAAAGAAATCGACCCAAAGGGTCACTCAACCTGAGTGCCCTGAGAGAGGGGGTGTTGATCTACCACCATGTCAATCTTCATTTTTTTGCTCTGTGGTACACCCTCCTTCTCCCTACATTTTTAATGGGTGAAAAGGTTTATCAGGCGTTATCCAATGATCTCTTGGGCATTCAACAACCTCAGTTAACTGACATAACACGGTTATCATGGAAGGGAACATCAAAATAGGACTATCTTGAATCAAATACACCCTCAACTCATGGATTATATAGTGATCGGCATTCATGGGAATGTTATCAAAAAGTCAAGATATCATAATATCCCGAAGAGGAGGGATACCAGACTTATGCCTGGTAGGTGACACACGACTGCAAATAATAGAAATCCATATCTTTGCCTCAGTCGTGAAGGTGCTTGATGATATGGACATAAATTTTCTTGCCCAACTCACTGTTGCTCCTGCGGGGTACAACTTAGACACTAGCCAAGTGCCCGAACACAAATCCTTTTGTTGTATAGGCGCAAATGGATGGCTGGGTAGCCCATTGTGTGCATTAATTTGTTTCGGCCCAAATCTCATAGCTTTCCCACCTAATGATGAGTTTCGGGTTATTGAAGTCCATACACTTCAAGTTTTCATAGAACTCCCTCACTCATTTCTCAAGGGGTAGGTACGAAACATGTCCATCTCATAGTCACAAGATGCCTATGAAAGTCAAGGAGGCGCTCCTCTAAATTTTTCTCAACTATCCTCCTCTCTGGCTTTATATTTTTTTCAAGGAGGTTATTGTAGTAATGGTACTGACAGTCATGAGACATGAACCTCAAGTTTTCAAATGGTGCTTATGCATCTTCATCCTTAATCTCATCACCCAAATGTTCATCATCAATAAGGTTGTGGTCCATTCTTTATGCTTGAAGTACCTAAAAATGTAGAATCAAGTGACTTGGGGTGTATGAACTTGTTAAGCAATTCAATTCAAAGCATTTGAGCCAATGAATTATTTTTAAAGGCCCAAGAAGGCACTTTTGCACAACTACTATTTGCAAAAAAATTGCATAGTAGCCACACGTGCAAAACTATTCATCGCAGGTGCAGTCTCGCAGCGGCAGTCAGCTGAGCGCACCAGCGCCCTTTTGGATTTGTAAGACTGCCGCAATGGAACCCTAGTTAGTCCAGGTATGTCATTGCCCCTATATCTACCGGACCGATTTTGTAGCATCGTCTTCCTTTGTAGGACCCCAAATAAGAATATGCCAAACTTTTTAAAAACATCAATTTATGGTAGGATTTGCACTCAAACATCAAATTCCTTAACATATCATTGTACAAGCATATTTAATCACTATTTTTGATTGATTTGAACACTTAAAAACTCATGCCCTAAGTTAATTTGTTCAACACTATTCCACACACTTCAAGAATTAGAGGCACCCTAGGTTTTGTACCTTTCAAGAGCAACTTTGATGTTAAAAGAAAGTAGAACACATTCCTTGAAGATTTACGAAGATATTGAGAGACTTGAAACCTTGTGACCTTTTTCTTTCTTGAAGAACAAAAAGCCTTTCCCCCTTTCTTTGAGATTCCTCTTGTTTTGGATTTGTGAAGTGCAGTGTGTGAGAGTGAGAGAAGATAGAATGAGAGATTAGGGAGTTGATAGTAGAGGAGAATAGGAATGGTTTAGAGATAATGGGGGATTTGAAAGGGTGCTTTGCCTTTAATCTATTAAAGAGAGGTCGACAGGCGCTCCTACGCTGATTTTGTCACAAGTGTATCATTGCCCCCGTGTGTTACTTACCACCATTGTGCCATTTGGTGGAGATAATCCACCTGTGCAGCTGTGGTGTTTAACTGCGCTGACGCTTCTGCATCAATCATTAGCACACCTACAACTTTGCACCTGTAACATTTTGCATCGCAGGTGCGCGTCGCCTAGAGTTTTCAGCCGAATTTTTCCTCAGATACTTGTTTGAGGTGTGAGAACTTATGCGACCAGCACAACTCCCGGTGACAAATGCACCAACTTTTCTCATTCTGACTAAATTTTTGCAGCTCGCTATTTTGGGATGCGATCGCAGGTGGATTTCGTAGAGTTTGATGTGTGTTTGCACCCTATTTAACATGCTATTTTAGCACCCTTTTGGTACTTGATTGGATTTTTTCAAGTATTCCACTCCTCAAACTACCCAAATCAGCTCAAAAAGACTTGAAACTTTATGTATTAGTGAAAAATTATAACCTAAGCTATTCTAACAAAAGGAAAAATTGTAAACCTTTGAAATTTGAAATGATGGGTTGCCTCCCATCAAGCGCACAATTTAACATCACGGCACGACGCGACTTACCTCACCATTTGGATCTCCACTTGGAGGATTTAAACATTCGACCCAAATTGGAATCAAACTTTTGGTGGCATTCACGGGGTAAAGGTGAAAGTATGAGAAGACCATTTTCTTGATGTCACATTTTCCACTTTTTCTCCTTCAAGTGAGGAAGGTCATTTTTCCTTCTATCCATGACAAACTTCAAAATGGGTATACCTCGATACATCTTTCTTCCAAATCTTCCAAAAGCTTAATTACTTTGACTCTCATCTATTCAACAAAACTCAAGGTTGAAAAATAGTTGGGGTAACATTTAGGCGTCTCTACTTTCAAAATTGACTCATTCATAACATCTTTACTTTCGAATGAACTAGAGTCTTTCAATGAAACGTTGGACTTTACATTGCAACTCTAGTATCATTCTTTTGATCTTGGCATCTTGATTCATGTATGGTATAGTTTTTTGCCACAACACCTTCAATTCATGAGTATCCCTTGTGTCCTCCTCTTTAATAGGGAACAAATCAAAACTACAACCCATGATCATGCATGGTTCAACACCATCACTCACTTTGGTGTTCAAATTTCGGATAGCGATTTCAAGTAACCCCTCTTTTTGACTTCTCTTAGCATGCCTTTTGAGAAATTTCTCAAACATTGGCAAGATTCTTTCATGTTGTTCCCCATAGGATTCAAGTTGTTGAGCTTAATTTAGCAACCATTCTTGGCTCACATTTTTACCTAAATCAAGTCTTTCCTCCTGTTAGGGCTCAAGCACCACTGGACAAACTCACTCACGGGATATTCCATATTTTGAAAGTCTTCATCATCATCCCCAAAGTGAATTTAATTGAGCCCAATGTTCGAGACATGTTCATGTTTTAGGCTTGGAGGGTGTTCCTCATAAATTTGTTCAAAAGAGTAGACAAATCTAATATGGATTACGTGGAATGATTTCTCTTCTATTCTTCTTTAGCTCTCATATCCATGAAGCCTTGATTTATGGACTTCACACCCTCCTCTAAGATTTCTTGCATGCCAATTATGCTCAGAGCTTGGCATATTGATAAGTCGGTTATCGACCAACTTAGTGAGCCTATATCTATGAATTATTACTATATTTTGAATAAATTTAGAGGTTTTTATAGACTTTATTGATGTCTATGCAGGTACTTTTGATAGATGATGATAAACAAGAAAATGGACCCAAAAAGATCTCAAAAGGAGTGAAGTGTGAAGTGTTCGGAAAAGCTGAAGATTCTGACCGGAGATGCGGTGGCCGCGTGACATGCACAAGCTGAGGTGCGAACCGCACCTCCTCCGCACAAGCTGCAAATCTCACGGAAGAGTCTGTCAAGGGGTGCGTTCGCTGTGTGATGTGCACATCCTGAGGTGCGAACTGCACCCCCATCGCATAGAGCTCCCAATTCTAGCTGAAGTCACTGGTTCAACTGGAGGCAGTGTGCGATGCGCACATCACAACATGTGAACCGCACGTCGTGCTGCACCTCCTGAATGGCATTTTTGTCCTAATTTTTAGTGATGTTTTAGGAAAATATAAAAGGCCTATTCAGGCACAATTGTAAATAACTTTTATCACGCTAAATATTTTGAAGAGCTTTTAGCTTGGAGACTAAGTTTTTCACCTCCATTGAGAAGAGGGTTTCACTTTAATTCTCTTGGTTAACACTTGTGTGCTCAAATTAAAATCTAGAACTTGAGATTTTGCTCTAATGGAGGAGATTTTGAATTACCCAGCTGGTATCTCTTTCTCTCTTCCTATGAGTGGGTAATTTCTCTTATCTAGGGGTGCATTGATGATGGGTGCTTAAGAAATGGGTGTGGGTGTTATTTATTCATGCTTATAATTGCTTAATTGACATGGGTCTAGTAATTTCACCAAGATTTAATCCTAAAATTGGTGGTTGCAAACATTGTTTTTCATTACTTGACTATGTAATTGCTTGAGAATGGATTTCATAGTTTCGGATGTGAAATTACTAGTGGGAACTTGGGATTCCACTCAGATTTGAGGCTAGAGATAGGTCTTATCATCGGATTCTCCCATTTAAGGGTCTAAGCTAGAGATAGTGTGACCTCCCCAAGCGAGATTAGTTATTTATTGATCAAACTGATGATGCTTTAACCGAGATCATCAGCTATAAGATTGTTGATCAAGAGATAAGTACATTTTACCCATGACTAATGCTATTCATGTCATTAAGCAAAGATAAGTATGAATTGATAATCACCCTATCGCATAACCAAAGCTCCATCAGATATGCATCCCTAGTAGTCTAGTCAACTTAGTACATCCGCTTTAGTTTTATTGGTTTTTTAAATTTAATTATGATTATAGTGACAACATTACCAATTCCCCCATCCTTTTACTTTATATTTTGAGCATTTACTCTCGCTTTATAATCAATTCGATACATTCTCTATTTAGCTTTGCCATGTCCCTTAGGTATGGCCCTGACACTCGTTGGGATTATAAATTTTTTTTTGATGCACGATTGTTGTGACCTCCTACTTGGACTGCATAATTTGAGCATTCATAAAAAATGGCGTCGTTACCGTAGACTTGAGTTAATAGCTATTTTTGATTGTTGTTTTGAAGTCACTTTGAGAGTGCTTGCTTATTTTACTTTTGTTTATTGTTTGTGGTTGATTGAACAGGCTAGCCTATGAACAAGTCCAACAACAACGAGAGCGTTGACGGCATCATGGAGGCTGACGAGGCTGAGCCTATGATGCAAGAGGGTGTAGGTGCAATCCACCTACCCCCCATGATGGGAAATGTTGTCTTTCATGTGACTAGCACCATGCTCCACTTAATCCAAATGAAGGGCCAATTTTGTATAGCAGCCCATGAAGGTTCCAACCGGCATATTCAGAATTTTATGGAAATTTGCCAACCGTTCATCTTTAAACATATATCCCAAGAGTCCATCTGATTACGCCTATTCCCCTTTTTCTTGATGGGGGAAGCCACGACATGGCTGGAGGAATT
>QJPP01001922.1:0-102829 GCA_003996215.1 Jaltomata sinuosa | reverse complement strand
TGGCGATCGGAGCTTAGCTTTAGTTATCTTTTGCTTTATGTACTCTTTTACCATTCAGAGACATCTGTATATATTATTTTGGATCGTTTGCACCCCATGTATGTAGTTTTGGCTCTATACTATGATACCAGGTCTTGGGGTTTGGTTTAGTTTCTGCATATGTATATATATATTCCTGTTATCTATTCTCTTCATCTTGTTCCCTTACTTTTGCTTATTAAGCTACCCTCCCGCTTACTTGTTAGATAGTAGCCCATTACTAACTGTCCTGGGCTACGGGAATTGGTTCGCCTACTAGGGGGTTGTAGGTGCCATCATGACCGAGAAATCGGATCGTGACACCGTGTTTCTTCCCAGAAAATTGAGGCAATAAAGCACTGGCCCAGACCCACCTCTCCGACCGACTTCAGATGTTTCTTGGGTTTGGCTGGTTATTACAGGAGATTTTTTGAAGGATTTTCATCCATAGCTGCCCCATTGACCAAGTTGACTCAGAAAAAGGTCATGTTTCAGTGGTCAGATGAGTGTGAGAAAAGCTTCTTAGAACTTAAGACCAGGCTGACTACAACTCCTATTTTGACTCTACCGGAGGGTTCAAATGGTGATGTGGTTTATTGCGATGCATCCAGAGTCGGCGTAGGTTGTGTTTTGATGCAACAGGGTAAGATCATAGCTTATGCTTCCAGAAAGCTTAAGGTCCATGAGAAGAACTACCCGACTCATGACCTCGAGCTGGCAGCATTTGTGTTTTCCCTAAAGATTTGGAGACACTATTTGTATTGTGTTTATGTGGATGTGTTTACTGATCATAAGAGCCTATAGTATGTGTTCACCCAGAAAAAGTTGAATCTTCGTCAGAGGATATGTCTTGAGTTCCTTAAAGATTATGACATGAATGTGCTCTACCATCCAGGTAAGGCCAATGTGGTGGCTGATGCTCTCAGCAGACTATCTATGGGTAGCTTATCACATGTTGAGGAACAAAAAAAAGAGAGAATTAGCCAGAGATATTCATCGGCTTGCTCGCCTAGGAGTTTGCCTTATAGACACGACAAATGGTGGTGTGATAGTTCAAAATGGGTTAGAATCTTCATTGGTAGCTGAGGTTAAGGAGAAACAGGATAGTGATAAAAAATTACTTTAGCTGAAGGGTGCAGTTCATCAGCAGAGAGTTGAGGTTTTCTCGCAAGGGGGAGATGGTTTACTTCGTTATCAGGGTAGCTTATGTGTTCCTAAGGTGGGTGAGTTGAGGCAACAAATCCTTACAGAAGCCCATAATTCCAGATATTCCATTCATCTGGGTGCCACTAAGATGTACCGTGATCTACGAGAAGTCTATTGGTGGAACGACATGAAGAGGGACATCGCAGATTTTGTGGCTAAGTGCCCCAACTGTCAGCAGGTTAAGGTAGAACATCAGAAACCAGGAGGTGTGACTCAGGAGATTAGCATTCCTACTTGGAAATAGGAAGTGGTTAACATGGATTTCATTACAGGTTTGCCTCGTACTCGTAGATAGCATGACTCCATTTGGGTGATAGTGGACAGAGTCACTAAGTCAGCTCACTTCTTGGCTATTAAGACTACAGATTCAGCTGAGGATTATGCCAAACTCTACATCAGCGAGATAGTCAGGTTGCATGGGGTTCCATCATCTATCATCTCAGATAGGGGTCCTCAGTTTACCTCTCATTTGTTGAGATCATTTCATAACAGTCTTTGTACTCAGGTGAATCTTAGAACAACATTTCACCCATAGACAGATGGTCAGGCTGAGCGTACCATTAAGAACCTAGAGGACATGTTGAGGGCTTGTGTGATCGATTTCAAGGGTAGTTGGGATGATCACCTACCTCTCATAGAGTTCGCCTATAATAACAACTTTCATTCCAGCATTCAGATGGCCCCATATGAGGCCCTCTATGGGCGTAGATGTAGGTCACCTGTTGGTTGGTTCAAAGTAGGTGAAGCATCTTTGATTGGACCAGGTTCGGTACATGAGGCTATGGGAAAATTTCATCTCATCAGAGATAGGCTAAAAATAACTTAGAGTTATCCAAAGTCCTATGCAGATGTGAGGAAAAGAGACTTAGAGTTTGAAATCGATGATTGGGTTTTCCTGAAAGTGTCACCTATGAATGGAGTGATGAGATTTTGCAAGAAAGGGAAGCTCAGTCCCAGGTATGTAGGTCCTTACAGAATCCTGAAAAGGGTTGGTAATATGGCTTACGAGTTAGAGTTACCATCAGAACTGACAGCAGTTCATCCAGTCTTTCACATTTCCTTGTTGAAGAAGTGTGTGGGTGATCCGAATTCGATAGTACCTTTAGAGAGTGTGGCTGTGAAGGATAGCCTCACCTATGAGGAGGTTCAAGTTGAGATCCTTGACCGTCAGGTTCGTAGGTTGAGAAACAAAGAAGTCGCTTCAGTGAAAGTTTTGTGGAGGAATCAGTCCGTAGAGGGAGATACTTGGGAAGCAAAAGCACCCATGATGTCCAAGTACCCTCACCTCTTTCCTTCCTCTTCAGTTTCAGCTTGAGGTAATAGCTCCTCTCCAGTCTCTCAGTTTACTCTTGTGTAATTCAGTCTTAGTACCTTGTTCCTTCGGTTATCCTTATATTTCAGCATATTTGCATGTTCATGGAACTCAGTTCAGTCATATATCATATTCTAGTACTCAGTTGGTAGGGATTGCATCTCCTTCCCTCCAAACTCATCTTGTTCAGCCTTCATTCGAGAACGAATGATCCAAGGAGGAGATATTGTAAAACTCCAGAACTTTCAAGCCCAAACTTAGCTAAAACAAATCAGAAGAAAATAAAATTTGAACTGTCATCCGGAATCACGAGTCGGTTCCACGACCCGTGGAAGCCTCCATGACTCATGGAATGGACCCGTGGAACCAGATCAAAAGCTTGAAGATTTCTCTGAGAACCACGGTTGGGTTCTACGGCCCGTGGAAAGATCCACGAGTCATGAACCCAAGTCGTGGGACCAATTTCTAGTAGCCAAACTTTAAGTCCCCAGGGATCACGAGTGGGATCCACGACCCATGGAAATTTTCACGAGTTGTGAACCAAACTCGTGGAACCTGTCTTCAGAGACCTAGTAATATTCAGCCCAGGAACCACGAGTGGGATCCATGACCCATGGGAGTTTCCACGAGTCGTGAACCCAACTCGTGGAATCAGTTCCAATATCTCAATTTTCAGGACCAGGAAACCACGACAGGGTTCCACGAGCCATGGAACTTCCACGAGCCGTAGAACCCATCCGTGATCCCTGAGTCGCGAATTTCAATAATTTTTCTAATTATTTTCCAGGGGTATTTCAGACTTTTTCTACCTAATTAAATGCCTAAGCTATGATGTTTTGACTACTCTAAGCCTAGTTTATCACTAAAAATGACCTAAAACATTCATTCTCCTAAATTCATCGGTCTTAGAAAGAAAAGGAACAAAAGAGGCGCTAGTTTTTTTTCAAGAACAAGAAGAAGTCTTCATCAAGTTCAGCCCCAAGAATCCGAGGATTTCTTCTCCAGGTATGTGGGATTTCACTAGTGGGTTCCTTTCACCCATTAGGTCCCTAAAACTCAGCTAGTTCTTTCAGTTTCTCCATGATTAATTAGACCTAGGGTTTGTAAACCTTAGAGATTTCCTTGCTATTCAGATGCTATAATTATTATGATGCTTAGACCATGTTTCTCGAAGAATTAGTATAGTTCATGTATAGAATTCAGAACCCTAGCTTGCAATAATTTTTAGTACTTCATAAATTATACTTGCTAGGCATACCAGTCAGACAATCATGCTTCAGGATTCGAATGCCATATCTTTCAGTATGTTTATGTGTATTCTCAGATTATATCAGTATTTTGAGCTATCTAGTGTTACCGTTGCATGTTAGCTTACATTCAGTTGGGAGTAAACTTAGCACCGAGCGAACTAAGGGATGAAGGCTCACCCGTCAGCTTTAGGCTGAGACCTTTGGTAGCAATCCCTAAGTTCCAGAACTACGGTGCCACTGTAGGTTCTAAAAGGGTCACCCGTAAGATTAGGCTTGACACCCTTGTCCCTTGTGGACATCAGTTAGTGGATCCACGTCAGACTTGTTCGTACCCTTGGCAAGGTATGAACACCCTTCCACCCAGGGTTACAGGTTGGCCCCACAGTTAGCTCAACTTGAGGGATATCGGTTAATAGTATCTACCACTGTCAGACTCATGTTGCATTGACCTTGTATTCGACATTTATGTTCAGTATTCAGTTCAACATGTTATTTCATGATTTATACTTGGTCATTGTGTCCAGTTCAGCTTTCAGTTATGTTGTAGTATATCTATCTTCATGTTCAGTTCTATATTGTCCAGCTTTGTACATATCCTGCATGCTCAGTACATTCAAAGTACTGACACATACTGTTGTGCTACATCATTTTATGATGTAGGTTCAGGCACGCAACATCCAGACCACGCTTCGATCGACTTTTGGTTCGTATCCAGCAACTCACTTGGTGAGTCCTCATTAGTTCGAGGATGATAGACATACTTCATTCAGTATTTACTTTTATTTTCAAATTTACTAGAGTTAGCTGGGGGCATGTCCCAACAACTCCTATTCAGTTAGAATGCTTTCAGACATAGATTAGATTCAGCAGTCGTTAGTGTGGTTTTCCAGTCAACACTATATTATTAAACACTTTATATATTCAGTTTCTTGGGTTCTTCCCGCTTTCATATATATTGAAAATATTTTAGCTTCCACACAGTGCATGTCTTAACCTGATTTCTATATAGATGTGTATGCTATGGGTTAGCTTGGAGTCACTTGTGACACTAAGCATCGTGTTGCATCTAGGGGGTAGTTTCAGGGTATGACAATACTGTTGAGTGATACCGATTGATTGTATATGGACTTTGCGAGTCCCCCATGATTCCTTCCTCATAACAAATTGCTGGAGTGGGTGTATACGAAGCGCATTGGTCATTCCATATCATCCCATATCACTACATTGCTTTGTTTATTTGCACTATTATTATGAGTGAGGTATATTGTGATATTATTTGATATTGAACAATTGTTACTTTTTTGTATGCACAGTTACTTTAGTATTCTTTATTTGATATAGTTTTCTACTTAAGCTCAGTTTGTCTGTGATGCCTACTGAGTACAAGTAGATCATACTCACTCCTACTTTTCTGCATCCTTCTTATGCAGATCCCAGTACGAGTGATCTACGTGGCTAGGGATCGTGCACTTTTGCATCCTTCAAAGCTGTGGTGAGCTTCTACCTTCAGAGATCGACCCAACTCTCACTATACTTTCTGGGACAATGTTGTATCATTTAGTTATGACATTCTGTTTAGAGTCGCTCTTGTACTTATGACTTTTTAGTCTTGGGATTTTTGGATTTCGTTGTTTAGTATTACTTGATGAGGTTTTGCGACATTATTATTATTAATGTGTATGGATTCTGTATTGTTGCCTTTATTTTGAGTAATTTTCTTAATTGTTGAATTATGCTTACCTACAATGATTGGGTTGGGGTAGGTTCTATCACAACCATTTAGATTTTGGGTCGTCACACTAGTGTGTGTGAATACGAGGATTTAAGTAGTAATATAATTCATGATAGGGTGAATTGGGTCTCATTCCAATCATTTTTTCATATTCTGTTTAGATTGTGAGATTGTAATCAAGCCATCTTAGCCTATGGAAGAGTATAAGGATGAGGGATAATGTGTCTATATTTTTAAATTTTTTGTGTCAGAATCATAGAATTACATTCCTCACTTAAGGGCCAAGGAGTGCCTGATGTGCTATCTATTGTTTGGTTCCTTTATTTTTGGACCACCACCACCACTTGAGCATAGAAAAAAACTATAAAAATAGTTAGGGGTTCAATTCATAAGTTCAAAGTGGAAAGAAACGTGATGAACTTGATGATGTCATGCCGCAACATTAACTTACGCGCTTATTAGGAGGCAATCCAATTTGTAGTAGTTGTTTTTTATTTTTATTTATTTTTACAGTGTCACATTTTTATTTTATTTTTGTTTATGTAGATTAGGGGAAGTCTGAGTACCCGAATTCGAAGCTAAGGAGCATGGTTGAGCGTAAGTGTGGGGTCGCGTGATCCTTGATTGAATATGAGAAAACATGCTGCTAGCTAGGCCTTAGAGGGCCCCAGGGAGTATCTCTCACCCTTATTCTTCATCTTTTCCTATGAATTGATTTGGGAACAAAGCATGATTTTAAGAGTGGGGTGGGATTTCTTTCGATATTTGCGAGGTTAAGGATGAATATGCCATAGAATTTTATTTTATTTTAGTAGAGAAAAAAATACAAGAAGATTGTTTTTATTATTTTTCTTTCTAGTTTTTTAAGTGGCATATCACATCCACCCCTTGATTTTTCTTATCTCCTTGATTCTTTTTCGAGGAGGGCCCTTTGAACCGGGTAACTTTTTACTTTTAGTAGTACTTTTATTTTTTTAGTCATAGGTAAAGAATTTTCCCTATGATGGATGAATGATGACCGTCTTAAGGGCAATTATAATCACTAGATTTTTATTTTTATTTTTTTAGGAATAACTTTTCTGGAGAGAAAAGAAGTCATTTTATCTTGTTTGATACTAGCAATTTAGGCATTATCTTGAGTAGTACTTTTCTGTAAGTGCTTTAGCTTTAATAAAATAATTAACTTTTTGATACCTAGGCTCATGGTTGTGACTCTTTATATAACCTACTCTTATTTTATAGTTTGCTATGACCCCGTCTTTGTTAGAAGTAGAATTGATCCATCCTGATTGAGACTTATGCCACGAGAGGTGAGATTTTTTTTTTTTTGCATATTCCATGTTTTGCATCTTAGTCTAGAACTTTACCTGTATGTTATTGAAGCAAAATAAAAAGTGTTGCTCAGTTTAGAAGATGATATAGTCTTTCTTTGATATGTCCATATACCCATTTGGAATCTTACCTCGGACTCATCCACAATCTTACCTAGGACTCACATACTCGTTTGGCATCTTATCTCTGATTAAATAATTAAAGATGGTTCATTTTATCGTCTGACATCTTCCCTTAGACTAAATCAATAAAAAAGGGTACATTTTCTTCCAAATATAGTATTTTCAATAGTACAATCCTATGATAAATGAAATGAATGAATATGCATGATCAAAATCATAAAGTGAATTTGAATGGAATAGATTTATAAATGCAAAATAGTTCTCAACTCATAAACACAAGCTGCAAATTTTCACATTTTTTTGTCAACCCATTAAATTCAATAACATACCCATCATGACCATTCAACCCCTCATATGTGTAATAATGCATGAACCAACCCAAATCACAACATACGACACAATATTTTTGAAACTCAAGCCATACTTTGGCAAGATTTTCAATTTAAGTATCACAATTTTAAATAATCAAAATAATTTTTTCAATCCAATATTTACCCAATTCATAACATGTTTTACACGATATCTTCCTACCCAAGCTAAGTCTGAAGAAGAGTAAGCCATAACCTACCTTGAATGCTGAGCAAACATGCCATGAACCATCACAGATGCACCTTTACTTTTCAAACAGACTTAGAATACTCCTGATCTATCAAAAATATGATTTGCGAGTGAATATGAGTATATCGATATCCATATTGCTATATATGTATTTTGAGTCCAAAATATCAATCCAAAAATAAACTCTGAGTCTCCAAGGGAAAAATAATTTTCTTGAAAAACAAGTTTAACCATAAGGTAAGAAAATTAAATATGAAATTTCGTAAAATTGGATCTCAAATCAACCCTCAAATCATCAAAATATAATTCTTTTAACTTTAGTCCCAAAATCTTCAATTTTCATGCTCATATGCTATTTTAAATGATGAAATAATTGATAAATCAGAAATGTGATGTCAAAATCCATTCACCAATAACGTAAGGACCTTAAGCTAAAAAAATCAATGAAATCCAATCACAAATTGACCTTTAGATAACAATTTTCAATTTCTTATCTTTGGCGTTTAAAATCTCAACTTTTACGAATTAAAGTATGAAAATCTAATGGGTGTTCTTGAAAAATGAACAAAACAAGGTTAGAAACTTAGAATTACGTACCCAAAGTTTATATGATAAGAACACATGGAAAATTGCCTCAATTAGAGTTTCCTAGCTCCCAAAATGTTAAAATTACTAAAATCTCAAAATTTATCATGTTTTTTACTCACAAACCTCGTATTTGCGACACCCTCACATTTGCGACCAAAATGTTTGCTTTTCCGAGCACCAGATGACAACAATAACACAGTGTTAAATATATCATATCTTCCTCATGCAAACTCGAAATATGATAATTTGTTTTTTCAATGGTTCCAAAATCACGATACAAGTTTGATGGTTCAATCAAAATACCATTTGGAGCTCATTAATTTTAGGTGATACCATTATAGCTCAACAACGTCGAAACACCAAACTCTAAATGAGTACCCGAAACACATTGGAGACCTTCAGAACACAAATTGTTAGTGCAAATTGATCATAAAATACGTTTCAGACCTGTTGGAACCATCAAATCACCCATCCAGGATCATCTTGACCAAATATTAACCAAGGTTAATTCTTAACTTCTAAATTTTCGAACTTCCATTTGATGATTTGAAACTCATCCAAATGCCTTGAAACCCAAATCAATAGTCTAACCAACAAAGAAAATCACATACCAAAACTAACAAAGCTATTGGGATTCTATTCCAAGCTTGTTTAATTTTCTGCTCGAAGATTCAACAGAACATGTTCTACTTGTTATCAGTTTGGAACCAATGTGAGAGGATTTAATAAATGAACTATGAACCTCTCAAGAAAAATCCATAAATTTGTGTAATCTTGAACCAATTAGCACTATAAAAGTAAAAATACTTTGCCAATTACAAGTTGTTTACGTAGATTTTCTTAAAGACTTTTGTGACTCTTATATGATTAAAGATATTCAAAAATCTGTTTATACTTTCCTGCTCGAACCTCTCTACTGCTTTCTCCACAAAAAATACACTTTTATGTGTGCTTTCCTGGTATGAAATTGTGAGACCCCATAATTTTTTTTGTATAATATACGTAGTGTGACGTGAGTGTACGAGGTGTATATGATTTGGTGTGGACGTCAGGAGGATAATATTGAAAATGGGTAGTGATATCAAAGAATTAAACTACGTCTTAGGTCAAGGAGAGCCCTTAGACAAAGTTTGAGTTAAAAAAAGTGCCTCGTGTACCACCTTGCTTGTTTGGAAAGTTTAAACTAACCTGTAGCTTCGGAATGAGACTAAGAGTATATGATATGCTAAGAATGATATGTTATGAGGTATTATAATCTCTCAATGTCGTACGTTAAGTTTGTAAGTCAAGCAAGTTGCGAAATAAAAGTCGGCAAAAGTTACCGTAAGTTTCTTTAATAAATTTTTTGATCTTTGGGTCAAATGTCTTTGAGATTTTCTCCCAATATATAAAGAGTTAGAGGGTCTATGACCTACCAAATCGAAGGTCTACGAGTCTAGTTTCCAACTCACAAAACCTCATGTCCAACCAATCTCAGAGTAAAAAGTTATGACTTTTATTTTATCGCAGACTGTCTGTGCTGAAACCGGGTCGCGAACCGGGTCGGGTCAAGATTAGAATATATATCCCTATTGACGTTTTAAGTTGTAAAAAC
The DNA here is from genome assembly GCA_003996215.1 of Jaltomata sinuosa. Lineage (NCBI taxonomy): Eukaryota > Viridiplantae > Streptophyta > Magnoliopsida > Solanales > Solanaceae > Jaltomata > Jaltomata sinuosa. The sequence goes on along the minus strand of QJPP01001922.1, from coordinate 93,117 downwards.
ACTCTAAAAATAGTTCTAAAATAGGGAGAAATATATGAGAGGGTTACAAGACAGTTCTTGAGTGATCAAGGTGAGTTTTTGGTGATTTCTATCGTTAAAGTTTTCCCCCGTGCCTAGAAACGTGATCTCTACGCGTGGCAACTGTTTTCCCCTTTGATAAACCACGTTTGGAGCTGGTTTCAGCAGGTAGGATTTGGTATTTCTTGCTTGTTCATCAAGCTCTACAGTTGGTTTGCTAAGGTAACCATCTCGGGGCTCTTTTATGATCATTTTTACGAAGTTCTACAGACGTTTCGTCAAGTTATGATCCTATGGCAAATCTGCCGATTTAAGCTTAATTATAATCTATTTTTAGGTGTGTATAAGCTGCATATATATAGTGTTTTTAAAGCTTAGGACGTAAGGAACAACTTCCATGAAGGAACTACGGGCATTCAGACATTCGTTGGAATGGTATGTTAAGGCTACGCGTTATCCTTCCTTTAAACACGAACTTTAGAAAATTCCTAAATTGTCAAATGCGATATTTTACTATTCTACTGCTAGAAAGACCTTCTATGAAAGGCATTGGGATCACAGCTGAAGTACTTTCGTGGTATTATTATAACGATATTCCACTCGTTCGGTTATATAGATATTCGACATCTATATGTCATTTTGTTGGCTTTCTTAACTATATGTCCATATGTAGGAGGTCTTGTTCTTCTTTGAGTGTTGTGATTTAAAATAATTGCAAAGGAACATTAAGAATTCGCAACCATCCCTCCTTCCTCGCTAAAATGATTTTTGGAAAGCTTTAAAATAATAATTCAATTTTTAAACTCTCAAATGTAACTCGTATGTTTAAACTACCAACGATTCGATTTTTGAAATACCTTCTTTTACAAACTATTAGGGAAACATATATAAAGACTAAGTGAAGCACCTTAAGCTCTTTATAAACAGCCTCAGGTTTAATTTACCTTTCTAATGTCGAGTTAAGTGTTCAAATTTCTTCTAATAGCACATAAGGTTCTACGAGGCATTTACATGTTATACGAAAGTAATTACGAGATTATGAGAATAGGAGTACCAGCAGGCCAAGATTGACAACATAATTATGATGACATACGTGCAATATGCATCCATGACTTGACTTGCTATACATCACACTCTCGAGATATAATCGGGAGGTATGGGGCTTATTTCCTATATTTATATGTATGAGACACAGATGGCCACGAGTTGTCAGATATGATCCCGGTTAGCTACCGGAAGACACCACCATTGCTAGCACTTGGTTGTGTATGATATGCATTTGCATTTATATATATGTATTCACGACATATGATTACACAAGCATACCATGCATATTTGATTTCTATAAGATCAGATGTTGGCCATGAAGGCTATCAGAGTTTCAGTTTCAGGTGGTATCTCTATTACTTTTTTTGCAGCAGCTATTTATGATTCTACTCTCTACCTTACATACCAGTACATTTTTATTCGTACTGACGTCCCGTTTCCTAGGGATATTGCATTTTGTTTCATACGTGCAGGTATAGGTAGGGATTCTGATCGACCCCTCAACTAGGATTCGGGGTTCAACTGTGAGTTGGTAAGCTCCACCTCTTCATGGGGCTATCAGAGGGTGTTTACTTTTGTTGTACAGTTTGGGTATAGTCGGGGCCTTGTCTTTACCGGTGCTTATGACACTCTTAGAGGCTATTGTGGACATGGTATTCTAGGTTTCTTTTTGTATCTTCCAGTCTCCAGCCCCATAGGTTTGGAATATATGTATATGTATGTATGTGTGTCTTCGGTTGCGACCTTGTCGTCCAGCCATCACTTTATTATTTTTGGCTTGTCTATCTTTGTCTATATGACTTGTTGTCATTCAGGTTATGACCTTAACGGTCCAGGCTTGGTATTTCATATGTTATGCTGCCTGACTTTTTAGGCCCACAACTTAGTTAGCTAGTATGTTTTAGTGGCTAACTCGATCGAGTAAGATATCGAGTGCCAGTCGCGCCTCCCCTAATTTTGGGCGTGACAAACTTGGTATCAGGGCAGGAAGTGTCCCAGGGACTCCACAAGCCGTGTCTAGTAGAGTCTTGATTATGGGTGTGTTGTGCACCACAATTATAATCAGGAGGCTACATGACATTTATGAGTGGTTACATTTCTTTCAATTGATAGATCGTGCTATAGAGCGGAGTTATAAGAACATATGACATCTAAATTGTGATTTGTATTTCTTATCTGACAGTGTACCTACGCCCAGGAGATGGCACAACAAGATATAAGCATGGACCTGGGGGAAGGTACCAGTCGTTCCCCACCTGGTCAGAGGGATAGAGTTCCCTTGGAGGCACACAGTGAGTCTCCCGCACCCCCAGTTCTAGCTTTCCCAGCACCTGCTGAAGCCCGGGGAGATGTAGTTCCCCCAGCCCCATCAGTTCCATTGGTACCTGAGATAGCCAGGGACATAGTACCTGCAACACCTGTTGTTCCCCCACCAGAGACAAGAGAGCAGGGAATGAGAGAGGCAGTTCAACTATTGACTAGAATGGTTGTTATTCATGAGCGTGAACTAGGGTCAAGAGTAGAGGCTAGGAGAGGTCGGGCAGAAAGCTCGAAGGTACGAGAGTTTCTTCATCTGTCTCCTCCATATTTACAGGATCTAGTTCGACCGAGGACCCCCAAGACTTTATAGACCAGGTGTATAAGTATTGAAGGTGATGCATGTCTCCATCACCGAGGCTGTAGAGTTGGCTTCTTTTCGACTACACGATGTAGCCATCTTGTGGTATGAGGCATGGGAGAGATCCAGAGGATACGATGCTCTGCCAGAAGAGTGGGATGACTTCTCTGAGGCCTTCCTGGCCTATTATTTGCCACGAGAGGTTTGAGAGGCCCTTCTTGACTAGTTTATCTGTCTGAGGCAGGGGAATATAAGCACCAAAGATTATATCCATAAGTTCAATTCCTTGGCAAGGTATGCACCAGATATTATACGCACCATGAGGGCCAGAGTTCATCGTTATGTGGCTGGTTTGGGGGATTATCTTATCAGAGACTGTACAGTAGTATCCCTACAGGATGATGTAGATATTTCCCGCATACAGGCTTTTGCTTAGACTACAGAGGACCTTTCTCGTCGAATTCGGGACACCCGTAGGGACAGGGAGTAGAGTAAGAGGGCCCATACTATGGGTTCTTATAGGGAGCCAAGGGGTGATTTTAGGCCCCCAGTCCCTCGATATCCACCACGCCCAGCAGATAGTGCTCCACCACAGATGCGAGGCCAGCGATTTGATCATTATAGTCAGTCAGGACCTGGGCAGAGCTCATGCTAGTCTGAGGGCCATCGACAGGAGCATTTTGGGCAGATGAGGCAGCCTACCCCTCCATGTACACAGTGCGGTAAGATGCACACCGGGAAATGTATACTAGGTTCAGGTGCATGTTATCACTGTGGGCAGACAGGACATTTTATTAGCTGGTGTCCAAGGTTAGGCAGGGGTAGACCAGCTCAGCCTTCAGGATCCGCAGTAGCCTCTTCACCTTCTATTTTCCCCCTCGACCAGGCCCACTGTCTACTCAGGGTCGTGGTAGAGGGAGAGGTGGAGGAGAGACCTCAGGTTCCAGCAGTGACCAAAACCGCTTTTATGCTCTCACATGCAGACATGATTCAGAGGCAGCCCTGAATGTTGTCACAGGTATATTGATGATACTTTCTCAAGCTCTTTATGCATTGATAGATCCTGGCTCTACACTTTCATATATTACTCCATTTATTGCTGGTAAGCTTGATATGAGATCCGAGTTATTATCGTAGTCAGTTAAGGTGTCAACGCCAGTTGGCGACCCTATTATAGCTAGTTGTGTCTATCGAGGTTGTACGGTGTTAATTAATGACCGTACTACATCTACTAATTTAGTTGAATTGACTATGCTAGACTTCGATGTCATTATAGGTATGGATTGGTTGGAAGCTTGTTATGCTAATATTGATTGTCGTATAAAAGTGGTCAGATTTCATTTTCCAGGTGAGCCAGTCTTGGAATGGAAAGGTAATGTAGCCACGCCCAGGGGTAAGTTTATTTCATACCTTAGGGCTCGAAAGTTGATTGCTAGAGGCTGTATATACCATTTAATTCATGTCAGGGATATGGATTAGGAGTCACAGACTTTTCAGTCGATTCCTATTGTGAATGAATTTCTGATGGTTTTCCCTGATGAGCTTCCAGGAATTCCCCCAGAAAGGGAAATTGACTTTGTTATAGACTTGCTTCCTGATACACAGCCTATATCCATTCCCCCCTACAGAATGGCTCCTGCCGAGCTAAGGGAATTGAAGGAGAAATTGAAGGACTTGCTCGATAAAGGCTTTATTAGGCCAAGTACATCCCCGTGGGGTGCTCCGGTACTATTTGTTCGAAAGAAAGATGGATCCTTACGGATGTGTATTGACTATAGGAATCTAAATAAAGTCACGATCAAGAATAAATATCCTCTTCCGTGTATTTATGACTTATTTGACCAGTTACAGGGTGCCAAATGCTTTTCTAAGATCGACTTGAGATCTGGTTACCATCAGCTGCGAGTTAGAGATGTTGATATTCCAAAGACAGCTTTCAGGATGAGGTATGGCCACTTTGAATTCCTTGTCATGTCCTTCGGGCTTACTAATGCCCCATCAACCTTTATGGATCTTATGAATCGGGTCTTCAAACCATTCTTGGATGTATTTGTGATTGTGTTTATTGACGACATCCTGATATATTCACGGTCAGAAGCCGAGCATGAAAACCACTTGCGAGCTATATTACAGACTCTCCAAGACCACAGGCTATATGCTAAATTCTCTAAATGTAAATTTTGGCTAACTTCTGTAGCTTTTCTTGGTCACGTTATCACCGACGACGGTATCAGGGTTGATGGCCAAAAGATTGAAGCAGTGATGAACTGGCCAAGCCCCTTGAATCCAACAGAGGTCCGTAGCTTTCTAGGCTTGGAAGGATATTACCGGAGGTTTGTGGAGGGTTCTCCTCTATCACCGCACTACTGACGAAGATGACACATAAGTAAGCTAAGTTTCAGTGGACTGTGGCATGCGAGCAGAGTTTCCAGGAGCTAAAGAAAAGGCTTACCACAGCTCCTGTCTTGACTCTTCCGGATGGCACTAAGGGTTATGTTGTATATTGCGATTCCTTGAGAATTGTCCTAGGTTGTGTTCTTATGCTTCATGGCAAGGTTATCGCATACGCCTCCAGACAGCTGCGGAAACATGAACAAAACTATCCTACTCATGATCTTCAATTGGCTGCAGTTGTCTTTGCCCTAAAGATTTGGCGGCATTATTTATACAGGGTTCATGTTGATGTTTTCACCGACCACCAGATCCTTCAATATTTATTTAATCAGAGGGAGTTGAACCTACGACAGAGAAAATTGCTAGAATTGCTAAAGGACTATGATGTTGACATTTTATGTCATCCCGACAAAGCTAATGTTGTTGCTGATGCGCTTAACCGGAAGTCCATGGGAAGTCTAAGTCACGTTGAAGCTAATAAGGTCAAAATGACCAAAGATCTATGCCAGCTAGATAATTTACAGGTGTGGTTATTAGACGCAGAGGGAGGAGGCATTGTCATTCAAAATATGGCAGAATCTTCCTTTGTCACTGAAGTGAAAGAGAGACAGCACGAGGATCCTGAGATAATGAAACTGAGGGAAGGGATTCCACAACATCAACAACTTTTATTTGAGTTGAGTGGAGATGGAGTCCTTAGATACCATTATCCCTTGTATGTACCGACAGTAGGAGAGCTCCGTGCGAAGATTCTTTCGAAGGCCCATTATTTTAGATATGCAGCATCCCCTGGAGCGACAAAGATGTACCGGGAACTTCGACATATCTATTGGTGGAATGGCATCAAAAGGGATATCACCGAGATGGTAGCCCAATGTCCCAATTGCCAGCAAGTTAAAGCAGAACATCAGAAGCCTGGAGGCCTAACTCAATATATCAAGCTTCCGTTATGGAAATGGGAAATGATAAATATGGACTTCATCACTGGTTTGCCTCACACACCATGGAGGTATGATTCTATTTGGGTAATTATTGATAGGCTAACAAAATATGCTCATTTCTTGCCAGTTAGGACAACATATTCAGCCGAGGATTATGCCAGACTTTACATTCGAGAGATTGTGCGCCTTCATGGAGTCCCATTATCTATTATCTCTGACCGAGGGGCTCAGTTCACAACATACTTCTGGAGATCCTTTCAGAAAGGTCTAGGCACTCAGGTAAATCTGAGCACCGCTTTTCATCCATAGACTAGCGGACAGGCTGATCATACTATTCAAACTCTCGAGGATATGTTACGTGCCTGCATATTTGATTTTAAAGGAAGCTGGGATGATCATCTACCCTTATTGAGTTCGCTTATAATAATAGCTTTCAAGCTAGTATTCAGATGGCTCCTTATGAAGAACTATACAGACGGATATGCAGGTCACCAATTGGTTGGTTTGAGGTCGGGGAAGCAGAGTTGTTAGGTCCCGATCTAGTCCAGCAAGCGATAGAGAAGGTAAATCTTATTAGATATCGGTTGTAGACAAACAGAGTCGGCAGAAGTCTTATGCATATGTTCGACGACGAGACTTAGAGTTTGATGTAGATGATTGGGTTTTCCTAAAAGTATCGCCTATGAAGGGCGTCATGCGATTTGGAAAGAAAGGGAATCTTAGTCCCAGATATGTCGGGCCATATAAGATTATTCAGAGAATCGGCAGGGTAGCGTACGATCTTGATTTGCCTTTGGAATTAGAAGCCGTCCATCCTGTGTTTCATGTATCTATGTTGCGAAAGTGCATTGGAGATCCTTCATGTATTACACCTATTGAGGATATTTGTATTGCTGAAGACTTGTCTTATGCTGAGGTACCAGTGGCTATTTTAGATAGACAGGTAAGAAAGCTTTGGACTAAAGAAGTGGCCTCCGTGAAAGTGTTATGGAGGAATAACAACGTCGAGGAAATGACTTGGGAAGCTGAGGAGGAAATGAGGAAGAAGTATCCCCAGCTATTTACGACTTAAGGTGAGTCGCATTTTGATAATTGGCAATTATTCCTTTGCAGCAACATACTTGGATTTTAATTAACTTGAAAGGGCAATTTATATGTCTTGTTGCGAGATAGCTATACAAAACCTTGTAGTTGAAATTTTCAGAATTGTATTTAAGATTTGTGAATGTAGAAAATATAGCCTCGCAAATGACATATTAGCGGAAAAGAAATGCAACCAAGGAATACTTTTGATCCATTCGCGGACGAATGCTCTTACGTGGGGGGGGGGGAGAATGTGAGACCCCATAACTTTTTTTTGTATAATATACGTAGTGTGACGTGAGTGTATGAGGTGTATATGATTTGGTGTGGATGTCAGGAGGATAAGATTGAAAATGGGTAGTGATATCAATGAATTAAACTACGTCTTAGGTCAAGGAGAGCCCTTAGACAAAGTTTGAGTTAAAAAAAAGTGCCCTGTGTACCACCTTGCTTGTTTGGAAAGTTTAAACTAACCTGTAGCTTCGGGATGAGACTAAGAGTATATGATATACTAAGAAGGATGTGTTATGAGGTATTATAATTTCTCAATGTCTTACGTTAAGTTTGGAAGTCAAGCAAGTTGCGAAATAAAAGTCGGCAAAAGTTACGGTAAGTTTCTTCAATAATTTTTTTGAACTTTGGATCAAATGTCTTTGAGATTTTCTCCCAATATATGAAGAGTTAGAGGGTCTATGACCTACCAAATCGAAGGTCTACGAGTCTAGTTTCCAACTCACAAAATCTCACGTCCAACCAATCTCGAAGTAAAATTTTATGACTATTTTACCGCGGACTGTCTGTGCTGAAACTGGGTCGCGAACCGGGTCGGGTCAAGATTAGAATATATATCCCTATTGACGTTTTAAGTTGTAAAAACACTCTAAAAACAGTTCTGAAATAGGGAGAAATATAGGAGAGGGTTACAAGACAATTCTTGAGTGATCAAGTTGAGTTTTTGGTGATTTCTATTGTTAATGTTTGCCCCCGTGCCTAGAAACGCGATATCTACGCGTGGCAACTATTTTCCCCTTTGATAAACCATGTTTGGAGCTGGTTTCAGCAAATAGGATTTGGTATTTCTTGCTGGTTCTTCAATATTTACACTTGGTTTGCTAAGGTAACCATCTCCGGGCTCTTTTATGATCATTTTTATGAAGTTCTACGGAGGTTTTGTCAAGTTATGATCCTATGGCAAATCTGCCGATTTAAGCTTAATTATAATATGTTTTTATGTGTGTATAAGCTGCGTATATATAGTGTTTGTGAAGCTTAGGACGTAAGGAACAACTTCCGTGAAGGAACTACGGGCATTCAGTCATTCGTTGGAAAGGTATGTTAAGGCTTAGTGTTGTCCTTCCTTTAAGCACGAAATTTAGAAAATTCCTAAATCGTCAAATGCGATATTTTACTATTCTACTGCTAGAAAGACCTTCTGTGAAAGACATTGGGATCGCAGATGAAGTACTTTCATGGTATTATTATGACAAAATTCACTCTTTCAGTTATATAGATATTCGACATCTATATGTCATTTTGTCGGCTTTCTTAACTACATGTCCATATGTAGGAGTTCTTGTCCTTCTTTGAGTGTTGTGATTTAAAATTATTGCAAAGGAACATTAAGAATTCGCAACCATCCCTCCTTCCTCGCTAAAATGATTTTTGGAAAGCTTTAAAATAATAATTCGATTTTCAAACTCTCAAATGTAACTCGTAGGTTTAAACTACCAAGGATTCGATTTTTGAAATACCTTCTTTTACAAACTATTAGGAAACATATAAGTGAAGCACCTCAAGCTCTTTATAAACATCCTCAGGTTTAATTTACCTTTCTCATGTCGAGTTAAGTGTTCAAACTTCTTCTAATAGCACATAAGGTTCTACGAGGCATTTACATGTTATACGAAAGTAATTACGAGATTATGAGAATAAGAGTACCAGCAGGCAAGATTGGCAACATAATTATGATGACATACGTGCATTATGCATCCATGACATGACATGCTATGAATCTAACTTTCGAGCTATAATAACCAGGTATGGGGCCTATTGCCTATATTTATATGTATGAGACACAGATGGCCACGAGTTGGCAGATATGATCCCGGTTAGCTATCGGAAGATACCACCATTGCTAGCACTTGGCTGTGTACGATATGCATTTGCATTTATATATATGTATTCATGACATACGATTACGCGAGCATACCATGCATATTTGATTTCTATAAGGTCAGATGTTAGCCATGGAGGCTATCAGAGTTTCAGTTTTATGTGGTATCTCTATTACTTTTTTTACAACAGCTATTTATGATTCTACTCTCTACCTTACATACCAGTACATTTTTATTCGTACTGACGTCCCATTGCCTGGGGATGCTGCATTTTGTTTCTTGCGTGCAGGTCCAGGTAGGGATTCTGATCGAACCCTCCAGTAGGATTCAGGGTTCAGCTGTGAGTTGGTAAGCTCCACCTCTTTCTGGGGCTATCAGAGGGTGTTCACTTTTGTTGTACAGTTTGGGTATAGTCAGGGCCTTGTCCCGACCAATGCTTATGACACTCTTAGAGGCTATTGTGGACATGGTATTCTAGGTTTCTTTTTGCAGCTTTCAGTTTCCAGCCCCATAGGTTTGGCATGTATGTATATGTATGTATGTGTGTCTTTGGTTGCGACCTCGTCGTCCAGCCATCACTTCATTATTTTTGGCTTGTCTACCTTTGTCTATATGACTTGTTGTCATTCAGGTTATGAGCTTAACGGTCTAGGCTTAGTATTTCAGATGTTATGCTGCCTGAATTTTTAGGTCCACAACTTAGTTAGTTAGTATGTTTTAGTGGCTAACTCGGTCGAGTAAGATATCGAGTGCCAGTCGCGACTCCCTTAATTTGGGGCGTGACAAAAATCAATCAATTAAACCATCCCTTTTGCTTAGAAAAATGAGGTGGCCAGACCTAGCGTAGCCAAATGATGGCTCAAATTCTTCTTTTAGATTCTTTACTTATGAATGCATAACATTTTAAAGAGTATCATTATGAGACCAAGTTGCACATATTATAATAGGTTTGATGTGTCTTCGAGTAATTACACATGAGGTTCTTTGTCATCTATAGATTAACAAGTTGGACAACTGAGTAGAGGCATATTAGGAAACATGGGTTTGTCTTCACATGTTAAAATTTGTTAAATCATGCTATGTCTCGTCTAAACTCATTTGACCATTTGCTAGTTGTAGTACTCAATCAAATTCTAGAAAATCTGACTAAAGTGTCCAAATATATTCCTGTTCATATGGGATTTTGTACATGTCATTGTTACCATCTTAGTTGATTAGCAAATCTTATGTTCGGAATCGCTCAATTAGGAACAAATGTTTTACCTCCTTCTTTTATCTTTGTTTCTTGTTTAGACCATGACATTTTGATAAGAAAGAAATGTAAAAAACAAGTCTTTCTAGGTCTCCTAATAGGATGTATTGTTCTATAATGTTTTTGTTGGTACTTTATCTATTTAGCGAGTCATTAAATGAAGTGTAGATTCATTCGGATAGTTAGATGTCTCGCCACTTTATCTAGACTACTTATTGTGTGAAAAGTTTTTGTCACGACCCAAAATCGGGTTGTGATGGCGCCTACATAAACCCCCTAGTACGCAAGCCAACCCAAGAATGCGAAGTACAATAAATTATTTAAAAGAAAGGAAAGCGGAAGAGAAATATACAAGAAGGGGCCCAACAATATAGATACATACCAATAGTAATAAATATATAAAAATGGCCCCAAAGTGATCGAGAAGACAAACATATACAAGAACCAACCCCGGACCTGGTGTCACTGGTACAAGAGTATCTAAAGTACGAAAATAAGCTGTACAACATATAGTAGTGTATCCAAAATACAAAATATAGACACAAGAGTACATGGAAAGTAGTAAAAGTCTCCAAATGCCGGGACTCACCATGATCCGAACACTAGCTGGCCACGAATGATAGGAGGATCAACGTGGGTGGCCGTCCTAGGTGCTGCATCATAAAAAGATGTAGAGTGTAGTATGAGTACTAAAACAACGGGGTACTCAGTAGGAATCATAGGTCGACCGAGCTCAGAAAGACAATATATATTATAAGATACAGGAAAGTAAGCTAGCTACAGGGATCCGCCTAAATCTAGTTATCCACTGAAAAGAGCAGTAACCTAACAGATGGTGAAGATAATAATGATGAGGAAATCATGCATTTCAAGCAGAATCAAACAACATACAATGCAGTGCAAAATGAGATGGATGCGATACAATATGAGGCCGATGCAGTATGAGACCGGAATCTTACATCGGATGTGTGATAAGTAAATATGAGTTTAGAATCTTACGTCAGGCATGCAATTAGTTAACATGAGTCTAGAATCTTACAACGGGCATACAATAAGTGAAAATGCCCTCCACGAAGCTCAAACCAGTAAAAAGGGAGGAGTATTAGCTTTAAAATCCAAAATCCATGGTAAAATAGTACAAATCCTTTTTAAAACATCGAAATATATAGTAATAGTGAAAACCTCCTTTTTAACTCGAAAACCAACCAATCTTTCTTAGAAAACCGAGTTATGTGCCAAATCCATGGCTTGCAGGAATGAATATATGTAGTGCAACACCCAAGTAAATGCAGAAATATACATCAAAGATAGGGCAAGGGTGCCCTCCAAACAAGGTACTTACCTGGAACTTCGTGCAGTCCAAAGCTATGGCATCGGGCCCATAGTTACACGATAACGGTAAGTATAAATGGAAGAAATAGAAATACACACGAAAATAAGTAAAAGAACCTACTCTACCTCTAAAACCTCCTTAAAATACTCTATGGATTCTAGTCTAATCACGACAATCCTACGAGCTCCTATACTAAGGGTAAAGATGAAACAACCTACTCATTGATCCCAAAAATGGCCAATTTAAGCAGAAAACAAGATTCAAGCTTAGTTCTAATCTAAACCCTATCCTAACATTCAAGTAATCTATAAAATATAAAATCTAACTAAGTCAGGTCTAAAAGAAGGAAATCATAAACCTACCTCGGGGCCGAAATGCAAGCACGAACCATCAATTGTGTGCCTTCACCTTTCAGATAGCCTCGGAATGCTACCATGCTATCACAAACACAATATATACGTCAAGATGTGAAAAACAACACCTATATTGCTATACAAAAATCAGGCCAGAAATTGGGTTGGAAAATAACCCTCGAGGCCCGTACAGCAAAATAGAAAACAAATTTCACAATTAAGTTTGCAACTAGTTTCTAAACTCATGCCCAAAATTTGAGCACAAAGGGGACTGGTGTTGGGTCCCAAAATATCCCCAAAAGTCCACTTGATCAAGAGATTAAACAAAGATTTTTAACCGGAAAAAAGAAGGATAAACATGAATTAAATGATGGAAAAGGAGAAGGAAATTAGGATGAACTTACCAGAATTGTCATGGGTGAAATACTAGTCTTGAACCAGCTCTCAAGCTCTAAAACAATGGAAGTTTTCGGATAATGAGAGAAGAAAATGAAGTTGAACAAATATATAGCTGCTAGGCACAGGCCTTCGCACACGCGGGAACGCCACCACGCACGCGGCCTCGCATATGCAGCCTAGCACTCTCGCATGTGAAGACAAGGGGAGGCAAGGCGCGAAGCTCCTTTTGCACGCACGCGGGCACGCGTAGGCAGCCAAGGCCACGCGTAGGCGAAGGGCAATAAGAGACGAGGCCCAACAATCCTTCTGCGCACGCGGGCTGGCCACCATGTAGGCGTTCCTGCACAGGCCACCAACTTCTCGCGTAGGAGAAGGGTTGAGTACTGCTGTAGCAGTTGCAGCAAAACAATAGTTGCAGCAAAACCAGCTATTTCCCACACTTTAAAATGCCTCGGATGGACCCTTGGTATACATCCGGGGTCCTGCAGACGCAAATGAACTATGCTACCATACCAAAAATGGTATTTCGATCTCAATGGGATTGATGAAATTCCCAATAGAGATTGTCTCGATGAAAAATGGGCCCCACTCCCAAAAATCATCTTTTACCAAAAAAGAACCCAATAGCCCCAAGTGAGTCCAGAAGCCTCGAGTCCCGAACTAGGGGTTCAACAGGCCTAAAGTCAATGTTCCGGAGCTAAAAGCACTGACGGAATTTCCATCCGAGGACATCTTCTCCAAATGTTGATTAAAGTCAACTCTTCTAGCCTTAAGAGTTTCAAAATAGGGAAATAGGCCTGAAACAAAAATGAATTGTCGAGAATTGAACCTTTAGTCTCGACAAGTCATAAATGACAGATAGTCACTGTGGGAAAACTCAAAACATAGAAAAAGCATGAAAATCAAGAAAATGACCTCGAGGGTCATTATAATATCCACTACTAAAAGAACTTTCATCCTTGAAAGTTAAAGAAAGGAAGGTACCTGAAGGCTCAAAAAGGTGAGGATAGCGGGTCCATATGTCAGTCTCGATATCCCAAGTAGCCTCCTTGATAGGACGGAGCTACCACTGAACCTTAACTGATGGGATTTCCTTGGACCTCAACTTCCTAACCTGCCTGTCCAAAATAGCAACATGCTCCTCCTCAAAGGCTAGAGACTCATCCAACTGAACCGAATCCCACTGAAGCATATGAGACTCATTCGTAATATAACGCTGCAATATAGAAACATGGAAAATGGGATGAACACCTAAAAGAGCAAGAGGCAGGGCTAACTCATAGGCAACCTCTCTAATGAGATAAAGGATATCAAATGGCCCAATAAACCTAGGGCTGAGCTTGCCCATCATTGCGAGCCTCATCACGCCCTTTATAGGAGACACATGAAGGAATGCATGGTCACCAACCATAAACTCTAAGTCTTGAACCCTTCAATTAGTATAGCTCTTCTGCCTGCTCTGGGTAGTGCAAAGTCTCTCCTGAATGACCCAAACTCTATCCATAGAATCACAAAGCAAATCATTACCCATGATCTAACCTCGAAGGAATCAACCCAACCACTATAGATCTGCACTGCCTACTATATAAAGCCTCGACCAGATCCATATGAATACTGGAATGGTAACTATTATTATACGCAAACTCTACCAAGGCTAAAAACTGGTCCCACTGACCTCCGAAATCAATAACACAAGACTGTAACATATCCTCCAGAAGCTGAATAGTATGCTCTGATTAACTATCAATCTGTGAGTGAAAAGTAGTGCTGAGCTCAACTTTGATACCCAACTCTCCCTGTATAGACCTCCAGAAACATGAAGTAAACTGAGTACCACAGTTAGAATTGATGGAAACTGGCAGCCCATGCAAACAAACAATCCCATAGATGTAGATCTGAGCCAACCTCTCGGAACTGTAGAAAGTCTAAACCAGCAGAATATGAGCAGGCTTCGTCAACCTATCCATAATGACCCAAATAGAATCAAATATCCGCAAAGTTTGTGGCAAGCCAACCATAATGTCCATAGCTATCCACTCCCATTTCCACTCTGGAATGGGTAGCCTCTGAATCATAATACCTGACCTTTGGTGCTCAAACTTCACTTGCTGACTATTCAAGCACCTAGACACAAAATCTGAGATATCCCTCTTCATTCCACACCATTAGTAATGTTGCATCAAGTCACGATACATCTTAGCTGTCTTGGATAAATGGAATACCTAGAACAATGAGCCTCCTCCAAGATCAATATGATCAGATCACCAACTCTAGGAACACAGATGCGACCCTCAATCCTCAAAACACCTTGCGAATCTAAGGTCACCTTCCTAGCCTCAGCACTCAAAAACTTATCACGAATGATCCTCAACCTCATATCTTCAAAATGCTATGCCCAAATCTGCTCTAACAAGGAAGATCTAGCCTCAACACAAGCAAGAATACGACCCACCTCAGAAATATCATATCTAATCAACCTGTTAGCCAAGGACTAGATGTCCAAATATAAAGGTAGCCCTCCACTACTAAGAATGCCATGCTACCCATACTCACTGCCTTCCACTTCAAGGCATCCGCTACCATATTTTCCTTGTCCGGGTGATAAAGATTGGAGATGTCATAGTCCTTCAGTAACTTCAACCACCCGCGCTGCCTCAAATTTAGATCCTTCTGGATGAAGATGTACTAAAGACTAAGATGGTTAGTGAAGATCTCACAATGCATGCGATACATATAATACCTCCAAATCTTCAATGTAAAGACTAATGTCGCTAACTCCAAGTCATGAGTGAGGTAGTTCCTCTCGTGAACCTTCAGCTATCTGAAGTATAAGCAATAAGTCAGCCCTGCTGCATCAATACAGAACCCAAACCAACTTCAGAAGCATCACAATACACAGTAAACCTCTGGCCCTCAATTGGAAGAGTAAGAATTAGAGCTGAAGTCAATATGACCTTGAGTTTTAGAAAGCTCACCTCGCACTCGTCAGACCACTGAAAAAGGGATATTCTTCTGAGCAATCTATTCAATGGAGCTGCTATAGAAGAAAACCCTCCATAAAATGGATGTAGTAATCTGCCAACCCGACAAAATTGAAAACCTCAATTGGAGAAGTAGGCCTACCCCAATCACAAACTATTGCAATCTTTACCGGATCCACCATAATCCCATCCTTAGACACCACATACCCCAAGAATGCCGCATATTCAAGCCAAAACTCACACTTAGAGAATTCGGCATACAACTAATGGTCTCGCAAGGTTTGAAGTATAACTCTTAGATACTGCTCATGCTCCTCTCTACCTCTCGAATATACCATGATTTCATTGATGAATTCATCAACTCCATAAATGCTGATGGGCATTGAACAACCCAAAAGACATGACTAGGAACTCATAATGGCTGTATCGAGTCCTAAATGCAGTCTTTGGGATATATGCATCCCTAATCCTTAATTGATAATAAGCAGACCTCAAGTATATCTTAGAGAACATGCACCCTATAGCTGGTCAAACAGATCAACAATATGCGGCATTGAATACCTATTCTTAATGTCCACCTTATTCAGCTATCTATAGTCAATAAACATATGCATGGACCCATCCTTCTTCACAAAAAGAACAGGAGCACCCCATGGAGACATACTAAGCCTGATGAACCCTCTACTCAACAAGTCCCAGAGCTGATCCTTAAGCTCCCTCAACTCGGTTGGTGCTATCCAATATGGTAAAATAGAAATGAGCTGAGTACCTAGCTTGACATTAATACCAAAGTCAATATCATGATCAGGAGAAACACTCGGTAGATTAGATGGAGACACATCCAAATACTCGCAAACCACATGAACTGACTCAAGTGAAGGTGTGGTGGCACTAGTATCATGGACATAGGCAAGATAGGATAAGCACCCCTTCTCAATCAACCACTGGGCTCTCAGGAAAGATATAACTCCCCTCGGCATGTGGTTATCGGCATCCTTCCATACTATAGGAGGGATACCAGGCATCTGTAGAGTGGAAGTCTTGGCAAAGCAATCCAAGATCGTGTGATAGGGAGGCAACTAATCCATGCCTTAAATCACATCAAAATCAACCATATCTAGCACAACCAGGTCTACCCACGTGTCATAACCCATAATAGTCACTACACAAGCTCAATACACCTGGTCCACTACTAAAGAATCTTCTATTAGGGTAGCCACACATATAGGCATAGGAAATGACTCACAAGCAGACTCCAAATGGGTAGCATAATAAGAAAATACATAGGAGAATGTACACCTCAGATCGAACAAAGAAGAAGCTGACTGATGACAAATGAAGTTCATACATATGATGACAACATCTGAAGCTTCAGCCTCTGTCTGGCCCAAAACTGCATACATGTGGCTTCGAATGCCATGACCGCCTAATCTGCCAGACTGAAGACCACCTCGAGTACCCTGGTGACTCCCTTACTACCCTATGCACTACCTCTAGCTGGTGGTGATGGAGCCCTGGGGGCCTGGACCAACTGACCCTATTGACTGCCGTGTCTGACCTAAAGATAATCTCTTGAAAAGTATCCCAACTTACCACACTCATAGAAACCTCTGCCTGCTAAAGTCCTAATAAAAAAACCCGTTGAACCAGACTAGCCTCCATGACCTGAATAACCAAAATGTGCACCACGAGGAGACTGACCCATGCCCTGACTACTCTGACTAATCTTACCCTTCGTAATCTATAGTGCTGCCTCAATAAACTGGCTTGACTGGAAGTGCTGCTAATTCTGACTCCTACTAAAGTAGTCGTTACCTCGAGTCTGTGAGCCACTGTAACTGCCCTGATGGTGGGGCCTCTTATCGCCAACCTCTTGGTCCTCATAAATTATTCCCTAAATGGTGAGGGCATGATCCACCACCTCTAGGAAGGACTGGCCTGATGCTACCATACCCTCTGTAGCAAATCGAAGCTGCAACGTCAAGCCTCGAATGAAATGGCGCACCCTCTCATGCTCGCCGGGAAAAATTATGGTGGCGTGCATAGCCAACTCATGGAAATAGACCTCGTATTCTGAGACATACATGGAGCCTTGATATAACCTAGTGGACTCATCCATCAAACACTCCCTCAAGCTGAGTGACACATACTTCTCCAAGAAGGCTGCGGAGAACTGTGCCCATGTAAGAGGAGGTGACCTGACTAGTATACAAGCTATATAAGACCTCCACCACTATTTCACTGGACCATCTAGCTGAAACATGGTGTAATATGCTCCATGCAACTCAAACAACCCAAGGTTATGCAACCTCTCCTGGCAACTAGTCAGAAACTCGTGCGCATCCTCTCTAGGAGCACCAAAACATCTCGGGGGACCTAACCTCAAAAACCTACCAAGCATATTTTTCTTCTTAGAAGGCATAACAGGCTTAGCTGGAATAAGAAGAATATGGTAGGAACCAGCAACACCTCTAATCAGGGAGCCGCAGTAGCAGGCTGCGCTCATGAACCCTGTGCCATTGCCTAGGGTTAAGTTTGAGCCTCGTCCTTGATTTGAGAACCAATGGGAGTACTGAGTGAAGCTGGTGGCTATGACATACCCTCTAGAAACCCAAGTAAGCAAACTAATGTATCCTATAGTACTGGTGTATCCACGAAACCTGCCAGATACTGGGCTGGCCCTGCGCCCTCCGGCTCATACTGAACCTGCTCAACCCTAATATCTGGCTCTAGTGACGATAGCCTAGTTTGGGCTCGAGCTAGCATTGCAGCCCATCCCCTACCTCAACCTCTAGTTTGACCTCTACCTAATCCCCTAGATGGGGATATAATAGCAGGCACAAGGGCCTCGTCTTCACCTATCATTGATTTCATGTGAACCATCTGAGAAAGAGTGAAACAAAAGATATTTAGAAGTTGATAGAGTCAAGGACGCACGATAAGGAATCAAACAAGGTGGAATATTTCCTATGAATGTCAAATAGCCTCCTGCAGATAGGACATGGACGTTATCGTACCGATCCACAAGAACTTATTAGACACTTTGCTCTTATACTTGTAAGCCCGGTGAACCAAAGCTCTGATACCCCTCTGTCATGACCTGAAATCAGGCTATGATGGCGCCTATATAATCTCCCGATAGGTAAGCCAACCCAAGGATACGAAAGTACAATAAACCATTTAAAATAATAGAAAGCGGAAGGGAAATATACAAGAAAGGGACCAACAATAAAGATACATATCAACAGTAATAAATATACAAAAATGGCCCAAAATTGACCGAGAAGACAAACATATACAAGAACCAACCCCAGACCTAGTGTCATTGGTACAAGAACGTCTAAAGTATGAAAATAAGCTATACAACATATACTAGTCTATCAAAAATACAAAATATAGATAGAAGACTAAATGAAAAGTAGTAAAAGTCTCCAAACACCAGGAGGTCACCACGATCCGAAAAACAGTTGCCACGAATGATAGGAGGATCAACATGAGCGGCTCGCACTAGGTGTTGCATTAGAAAAAGATATAGAGTGTAGTATGAGTACCAAAACAATGGGGTGCTCAGTAGGCATCATAGGTTGACCGAGCTGAGAATGACAGTATAAAATATAAGATATAAGAAGGTAAAATAGCTACAGGGATCCACCTAAATCTAGTTATCCACTGAAAAGAGTAGTAACCTAACAGATGGTGAAGATAATAATGACGAGGAAATCAGGCAGTTCAAGTAGAATCAAACAACATACAATGCAGTGTAGCATGAGATGGATGTGATGCAATATGAGTCTGGAATTATACATTGGACGTGCGATAAGTAAACATGAGTCCAAAATCTTACATCAGACATGTAATAAGTAAACATGAGTCCGAAATCTTACATCAGACATACAGTAAGCAAAAATCCCCTCCGCAAAGCTCAAACTAGTAAAAAGGGAGGTGTATGATCTTTAAAATCCAAAATTCATAGTGAAAGATTACAAATCCTTTTTAAAATTTTGAAATGCATAGTAATAGTGAAAACCTCATTTTTAACTCGAAAACCAACCAATCTTTCTTAGAAAACCTAGTTATGTGCCAAATCCATGACTTGCCTAAATGAATATATGTAGTGCAACAACAAAATAAATGTAGAAATATACAGCAAAGATAGGGCAAGGGTTCCCTCCAACAAGGTACTTAGTTAGAACTCCGTCAGTCCAAATCTATAGCCTCGGGCCCATAGTTACATGATTACGGTAAGTATAAATGGAAGAAACATAAATACACATGAAAACAAGTAAAAGAACCTACTCTACCTATAAAACCTCCTTAAAATACTCTAAGGATTCTAATCTAATCATGATAACGTTACGAGCTCCTAAACTAAGGGTAAACATGAAACAACCTACTCTACGGTCTTGAAAATAGCCAATTTAAGCAGAAAATATGATTCAAGCTTAGTTCTAATCTAAAACTTACCTTAATATTCTAGTAACATATAAAATATAAAATCTAACTAAGGCAGGTCTAAAAGAAAGAAATCATAATCTACCTTGGGGCCAAACTACAAGCATGAACCATCAATTGTGTGCCTTCCCCTTTTAGAAATCCTCGGGATGCTATCATACTATCACAAACAAAATCTACATTTCAAGACATGAAAATCAACACCTATATTGCTATATGGAAATTCGGGCCAGAATCGAGTCAGAAATTACCCATCGGGGCTCGTGCAATGAAATGAAAAACAAATTTCACAATTAAGTTCCCAATGGGTTTCTAAAATCATACCCAAAATTTGAGCGCAAATGAGACTCTTTTTGGGGCCTAAAATAGCGCCGAAAGTCCACTTGATCAAGAGATTAAACAAGGTTTTTTCACGAAAAAAAGAAGGATAAACATGAATCAAATGACGAAAAAGGAAAAGGGAATTAGGATGAACTTACTAGAATTGTTAAGGGTAAAATACCAGCCTTGAACTAGCTCTCAAGCTCTAAAATAATGGAAGTTTTTTGATAATGGGAGAAGAAAACAAAGTTGAACAAATATATAGCTGCCAGGCACAGGACTTCGTGTATGCGGGCAGGCCACTGCGCACGCAGCCTCGCATAGGCAGCTTGGTGCTTGTACATGCAAAGGGAAAGGGAAGCAAGGCCCTATGCCCCTTCTGTGCACACGCAGTCTGTCCCTTATGTACATAGGCACGCGTAGGCCATGCAAAGGCAAAGGGCAATGGGAGGCGAGTCCCAATGCTCCTTCTATGCACACGCAGGCTGGCCACCTCGTAGGCACCCCTGCATAGGTGCCCCTACATGGGAAACCAACCCCTAGCATAGGCGAAGAGTTGAGTACTACTGTAGTAGTTGCAGCAAAACATTCCCAACACTTTGAAATGCCTCGGATGGACTCTCGAGATTCATCTAGGGTCTCACAGACGCAAATGAACTATGCTACCCTACAAAAAATGGTATTCCGGACTCAACGGGATTATGAAATTCCCAACAGAGATTATCTTGATAAAAAGTAGGTCCCACGCTCAAAAACCAACTTTTACCAAAAAGTAACTCAATAGTCCAAAACGAGTCCAGAAGCCTTGGAATCTAAACCAAGGGTCCAACTAGCCTAAAGTCAATGTTGCAGAGCTAACAACATTGACATAAATTCCATCCGAGGCCTTCTTCTCCAAATATTGATCAAATTCAACTCTTCTAGCCTTAAAGTTTCAAAATAGGGAAATAGGCCTAAAACACAAACGAACTTCCAGAGAATTGAACCGTCAGTCTCGACAAGTCATAAGTGACTTGTAGTCACTGTGGGAAAGCTCAAAACATAAAAAAGGCACGATATCAAAAATATGACCTAGAGGGTCATTACAATTTTTTTTTCAAATGATTGCTTACTCATCCAAAACTTGAATGTTGGAGTGTAAACCTGTAACACCCCAAAAATCCTAAGCTAAGAACTAAACTAGAATTCTAAGTGTAAAGCTATCAAATGATAGATCGGAACTATGGAGGGGTTCCACGGACCATGGAACAGACCACGGACCATGGAACATACCACGTACCGTGGATTTCATCCATGGAACCAGACCTACAGATAAACCTCTTGTTTGAGATCTACGTGACGGATCCACAGACTATGGATCAAACCATAGACCATAGTTTCCCCTCGTGGAAATCAGACCCTCAGGGTCATAAAATCATTGAGATTCATGGATCAGGTCCATGAGTCATGGAATGGTCCACGGATCATGGTTCCTAACCATGGAACCCTGTTACAGAAATTTTTAGCAATTTTTCATTTAAGTTTCCCAGGGATATTTTGGACTTTTCCTATTATTTTAACTCCTATTCTAAGTCATTTGAAGCCTCTTTGGAGGGGTTTTAACCAGACTTAGTCAAATTCCCCCTCATTCCCTCTATTAAACAAATTCCCCCTCATTCCCTCTATTAAAGACAAAAAAAATAAAAATGCTCTCTCTTAAGTTTCAAGACCTAGGGCTTTTCCTCCAATTCTCTACCTCCAAGTTCTAGCTAGGAAATCTTCAAGTTCGGGTATGTGGGTATTCAGTAAGGGTTTTCTTCCACTCTTATGCCAAAAACCTCAAGTTTTAATTTTATTTTCATGAACTTATGAAGTTAGGGTTTATACCCAATTATGCAAGTTTCCTGTAAATTTGATTTCCTTATGTTGTTACATGATTTCTGTTCCTACTTACATGATTTTTGCATGATTTTTTACAAGTATTTATTAACCCTCTGATTTGAAAGATAAACCTAGCATAATTTGATATTATTTCTTATTTTTATGAAAATTTGGCAAGTTCAAATAACATGACCTCATGTGTTCATAAGAATAGCATGCCTAGTTCCTCAAGTTATGAGATTCAACAAGAACATGTATTTGAACTAGTGTTATGTTATACTTTTAAGAAATATGTTTTTATGTTATGTATGAGGTCTATGGTATGGTTTTGGGAGTGGTATTTAGCACCGAGCAGATGAGGGTTCCATACAACCCAAGTCCAGAACTACATTACCAATGTAGTTTAAGAGGTTCCTTGTTAGTAAAGAGCGTTTCCTCTAGCCCAATGGGCTCATGATAGTGGTTCCACTCTAATCATGGTCTTATACCCACAAGGTATAGGGAAGCTCTGCCAACTAGGGTTTAGAAGTTGGATTTCATGTAGCTTACATAGTCTATGTCAGTTATAAGAAACTCCCCAATAAAATGACTTAAAGTTTAGTAAGTGTACGAATCTTAGCTTTCAAGTTCAGATTTACTACTTTATTACTTATAGTTATATAACATGCTTTTAGCTTATGATTTGCCTTGAGTCATTGTACTACTGTTTTTACTACTATTGCATGATTTCAGTTTTTAAGCATGCTTTCAAGTACATTTTATCATGAAATATGCATACCTCATATACTCAGTACATTCCATAGTACTGACCACATACCTCTTGTAGTGCATCCTATCATGATGTAGATTCAGACGCTCGTTCCCAGACTCATGGCTAGATATAGCAGGACTTCCAGCCGAGTTGGTGACTCCTCATCATTTGAGGACTTCTTATGGATTTTAGTTAATTTTATGATTTTCTTTCAGTACTTAGAGTTAGCTGGAGATCTTGTCCTAGTAACTCACCTTATCAGTTTGTAGAACCTTTTTAGACATAGTCAGACTGTTAGTATTCATTGATTTAGATTATAATTATCATGCTTATTTACTATACAGATGTAGTTCTCATTATTTCAGTTAAGCTTCCGCTTTATCTATATGTTCATTCTTATGTTTTAAAGTCATGCTAATGCCAATGTTTAGCTTGGGATCACTTTGGTCTCAGGCCCCGTGTTATGTCCAGGGTGTAGGCTCGGGGAGTGACAAACCCATGTTGGATTAGTTTAAGGTCCTGTTTGAGTTTGAAAAAATAGTTAAAGTATTTGTTTTACTACATTAACTAATTTTTTGAGACTAAGTTTATGCTAATTTCCTTTTCTTTCTCTTATTTTTGTACGGGTATAACTTGGGAGAAAAAATGCAGTCTTCATAAAAAGACTCTCGCTGTCATAAGAAGTCTCGCTTTGAGATTCGGCACCACCGCTAGGCCCAAAATATGCATCTCTGTCTCATTCACTTTTTTTTCTCTCAAGTACACCCGAATAGAAATAAAGAAGGGCGAGAGATCACATCAACTTCTTCATTCAATTCTCTCCCTCTCCTGAAAAACATCCCGAATTGAAGCAAGAAAAGAGATGTCAGAAGAAAGATTGACCGCTGTATTTTTAGATGGCCTTATGGTTAATTAATTATTTTTAATCCCTTTTATGTTACTGTTTGTTCATTACTTATTTAACATTATTTGCCCTGAAAAAACCTTTAGAGGGATTGTTGGGATATAATTTTATTGAAGTCTTAAAAAATAATATTTTTTTAACCTTGATTGAGTTTGCAACCTGAATCATTCAACTTCAGTTTTCATGAGAGTCTCAAAATTAGCCAAGTATATATTTTTTATGGAATCTGAAATTAGTTTTATCTCGGACACGGTTTATTCTCACCAATGAAAATATATCTTTTGAGTAAACTAATTTTGATGGTGCAACAAGGTTTTTCTTTAAAATAGAATCATTTCCCCCTATTTTTACGTCCTTTTGAATTCTTACAATTTACGTCTTTTGGTCTCTTGTCTAAAATTGGAAGCAATCATATTGGATTTTAAAATAATATCTATCAATTTTCAAGTCAAAATTATTGAAGCCAAAAGGAATATGGTTATAAGAAAATCATTTTTTTAAAAAGTTCAGATGTTATTTTATGTAGACTCTTAATTTAGTCTCTTAAATTTTACTTAGTTATGAATTATTTTCTCAAATGTAAAAATATTTTTTTTGTTTTATTTATTTTAATTAACCTAAAATTGGTCGGTTAATCTTAACCTAAGAGATCTTAAAGGATGCGTAACCCTTTTCCTTTAGGATTAATTTGTCATGCCCCAAACTCGAGGATCACAACTGGCACCTAACGCTAAAACTTAGGCCAAAGCCGACCCTGCTAAACCATTTGCCAATGGAGCATAGTAGCCACACACAATCAAGAAAACAAACAAGTACATCTTTGCTTTAAAATCAACCTCGGCCAGCGTGGCCCCTGTCGACAGCTCTAGAAAGCAAATAACTACTCCCAACAGTTCATATAAAGTAATAAGCAGGTAGCACCTACGTCCTGTTTAGGCCATCGAGGCCACCATGATATCAAGGAAAGCATAAATGATATGCGGGCCGTCGAGGTCGCCATGATCTCTATAGTGAAACTAAAAACATGTATATACAATGTAACTAGGACAATGAGCCGCTAAACTTCCAACACAATAACAACAAGGCCCAACTAGCTAACTAGCTACAACTAGTAAACATACAAGGCCCAAATGGCCACCATCGTAGCAATTCAACCTAACAGGCTAGTCTGCAAGCCTCTATGAATACTATAATTTGTGGGATAGGGCCCCAACCTATCCAAAATTTATAAATAGCAAAAGGCAAACCTCTATGACTCTGGCATCCCTGGAAGGAAATGAGTCAACCAATTTGCTGAAAGATCAATTATGCTACCCAACAGGTCTCTCTGGTCATCTCTTAGATCCTGCAGGCATGAACAAGAAGGGCAGGAGTAAAGCAAAAGTACAATACCTTACCTTCCTGTAACAACATAACATTTAAACACGTAGCAAACAATAACTTGACATGGCCCCAATAAGCCCGACAGGTACAACTAACACACAATCACAATAACTCCTAAGGATTACAAACAGTCACTAAATACCCATACTGGCCTCTTACTTGGACCCTAGTGATAAACTGATCTGAATTGTCTGAACGTATATGTGACATGAATCAATTCAACTCAGAGGCTCAGTGGTACAATATAAGTGCTGCACTATAGGTATAACCTACCCGATCCATAATCACAATCTTCCCAGCCTGTAAGCATGGTCTTCCCGGCCCGTAGGCACATCAATATATTATAACTACTGCCCCATGGGTATAGCCTATATACCTCATCGGTATGGTCTGCCTAGCTCATAGGCTCGGTCTATGTGACTTAAATGCACGGTAATATAATCAGAATGTAGGCTCTAAAACCCTACAGTGTCGTGTCTACTGAGGCCAAAACAAGCTCATAGGCAGCACCTAGACGATAAAAATAGCGCAACAATAGCAAATGATCACAGACAACCTCAATACAATCATAACATGCTTTTCTAATTCACTATGTAAGGAATAGAGTGCTGCTGTAGATACTATATCATATTGTGGTAGCACACTCAATGTATAAAGCTACAGTTGGATAATGACATTATACAAGCTATAACAAGATTAAGTCTTCAAGTCATGCCAAAAAGTGAAAAGGAAACCTTAACATACCTTTCAATCGAAGCCTCAAAGGTTTCTCTATGAAACCAACCATAATCTATTAAATAATAATAACCCAACTCAATAAGACAAATGGGCTGCCCGAAGCCACGGTATCCAAAACACCACTTTGTGGCTAAAATATCTATAAAATAATACTAGAATACGGAATTGCGAAGGAGGATTGTAGGAGAAATATTAACTCGACAAAAAGCTTTACAATCCCAA
The DNA here is from genome assembly GCA_003996215.1 of Jaltomata sinuosa. NCBI lineage: Eukaryota > Viridiplantae > Streptophyta > Magnoliopsida > Solanales > Solanaceae > Jaltomata > Jaltomata sinuosa. Next base: position 66,953 of record QJPP01001922.1, on the reverse strand, counting down.
GCTAAACAAGCTGTTAGAAGAACCCACCATGAGCTGTAACAATATACAACAAGAAAACATGATAAACATGCTGACAATAATAAGTTCCTCTTCGAAATTAATTCTAAAGCTCAAATTAAGAATGAGTCAAGGATTTAGAATTCTTACCTTCCAATAATCGGATGATAACACTAGAGAAATATACACTCCATGAACTGCCTCTTTGTAGTTGCAACAAGAAGAGCCAAAATTAACAGACGATGTAGAGCAACTTCCGTTAAACTTTTAATTGAAAGCATCAAAGTCCATGGAGGATTAAGGGATTTCCTCTGATTTTCTTGAGTTTTTTGGTTTATTTTGTGAATTAAAACGAAGGAGAATGATCTTTTATAAAGCCAAACTGACCTAGGGTCTTTGGGGGCCCCACTGTCATGCCCCGAGGCTACCCTTAGATGTAACACGATGCTTAGTGTCAGAAGTGACCCGAAGCTAACTCATGGTCTGGCATATCTAGACAATTTCAATAAGAAACATATATTGTGCGAAAGCTGAGAATAGTTTAATATCTGAAGTGGGAAAGAGCCCAAAGCATGTCTGAATATAAAGATATATAAAGAGTATAGTAATGGCTGAAAATAACACCAACAACTCAATAGCTGAATCTAATCTATGTATGAAAGCCTCTAACTGATATGAGTTACTGGGACATGCCCCTAGCTAACTCCAACAATATGAAAATTGAAATAAATACTTTAAACTAAAGCATGTCTATTGTCCTCGATCTATGAGGACTCACTAATAAAGCTGCTGAGTGAGGACTGGAAGTTGATCTAAGTGCGGTATGGATGCTGAGCACCTGAACCTACATCATGAAATAATATAGCACAAAAGTATGCTTTAGTACTTTGAATGTACTGAGCATGCGGGATAAGGGCTAAACTGAACAATATGATAACTGAACACTAAAATATATATACTGAAGCATAAACTTAAAACTAAGCTGGATACAATGACCAAGTACTAACATGAATATATAATCTGCTGAACTAAATACTGAAATAGATACTGAGTACATGGTAAATGCAACATGAATCTAAATATGGGAGATACTATTAACCGACATACCCTAAGCGGATCTAACTATGGGGCCAACCTGTAACCCTGGATGGAAGGGTGTTCATACCTTGCCAAGGGTACAAACAAGTCTGACATGGATCCACTAACTGATGTCCCCAAGGGACAGAGGTGTGCAACCTAACATGACAATTGACCCCTCTTTACAACTACAGTGGCGCCGTAGTTCTTGGATTGAGGGAATGCTACTAAAGGTCTTAGCCTGGTTTGACAGCTAAGCCTTCATCCCATCATCCACTCGGTATTAAATCTACTCCCAATGGAAAAGTAAGTAATGAAATGCAAGCTGAAACACTGGATAGCTCAAATACAGAAAATCATTTGAGAATGCACATATATGTATATGTATACGGAAACGGATGGCATTTTAATACTGAACATGATTATCTAAATCGTCTGCCTAGCAAGCATAATTTATAAATACTGAAATTTAGACATGCTAGGGTTTCTGAGTCCTGAACATGTGACTATACTAATTCTCCAAAAAACATGAAATAGATATGAACATAAGCAGTAAAATTTGAATTACAATGATTCCCTAAGATTTCAGAACCCTAGGTTTGAATAAATTTATTGGGAACTGAAGAACTGGCTGAATCTAGGGACTCAATTTGTTAAAGGAACCCATTGATGAAATCCCACATACCTGGAGAAGAATCTATGGAGGAAATCTTTGGGTTTAGGGCTGAGCTTGAAGAAGACCTCCTGCTTGTTTATGAGAGAAAACTGTCGCCTCTTTTTCTCCCTTTCTTTCTAAGTCTGATGATTTTAGAGTATAGATGACTTAGGTAGCTTTTGACTAATTAATTAGGCTTAGAATAACCCAAAATGTAGTACCTTAGGCCTTAAAAGAGGAAGGAAAAGTCTGGAATACTCTTGGGGAATTTAAAAGAACGCTGCTAAAATTCATGACTCAGGGATCACAGCTTAGTTGACGGACCGTAGTCCTAGACAATGGACCTCCAACTAAGTCGTGGTCCTATCCAGGAGTCTTGGGGGTTCTCTGGTCTGAGTAAACCATGACTCCACAGGACGGACCATACTTCTGAATGATGGTTCATCGTGTGGCTCGTGGTTCCTGGGACTTTAGCTGAGGGCCTTCTGGTCTGAGGATTCCACGAGTTCACAGGATGGACCGTAGTTCAGAACGACGGTTCATCATGTGACTCGTGATTGCTGGGCCATGAATTGAGGTTCCTCTGATTAAGGGAAACCATGAGTGAAAGGATGGACTATGGTTCTAAACTATGGTCTGTGATCCCATCTGTGGTTTTGAGAGAGGAAATTGGTACCTCTTTGATCTTTGGATCCACGAGACAAATGATGGCCCATGGTCCTGAACTATGGCCCGTTATCTGACTCATGGTTAATGTGACATGAACTTGGGGTCTACTAGAATTAGGAATGTTTGTTGAGATAATGGTCTTGTACGATAGACCATGGTTTCATACTACGGTTTGTGATCTTAACCGTGGTTCCTGGAAACTTGAATTTTTCTAAATTTTTCTGCTGAGTGCAGTCCAATAGTTGGTTCATATCCTAGGGTGTTACAATATCTCCCCCTTGGGATCATTCATCCTTGAATGAAGACTAGACAAGTTGAGTTTGGAGGAAAAGAGCTACAATCCCTACCAACTGAGTACTAGAAGCTGATATCTAACTGACTTGAGTTCTACGGACATAAAAACATGATGAATGAAAAGGATAAGTGAGGGAAACAATATACTGAGACTGAATTAGACAAGATTAAATTGAGAGGCTGGAGAGGAACTATTACCTCAAGCTGAAATTGATTCGGAGGGAAAGAGGTGATTGTACTTGGCCATCATGGCTGCTTCTGCATCCCAAGTAGCTCTCTCTATGGACTGATTCCTCCACAAAACCTTTAAAGCGACTTCCTTATTTCTCAACCTACGAACCTGACGGTCAAGAATCTCAACTGGAACCTCTTCATAAGTGAGGCTATCCTTCAAAACCACACTCTCTAAAGGCACTATCGATGCTGGATCACCCACACACTTCTACAATAAGGAAATGTGAAAGACTTGATGAATCACTGCTAGTTCTGCTGGCAATTCTAACTCGTAAGTCACATTACCGGTCCTCTTCAAGATTCTGTAGGGACCTACATATCTGGGACTGAGCTTTTCTTTCTTTACAAACCTTATCACCCCTTTATTCGTGACACTTTTAGGAAGACCCAATCATCAATTTCAAACTCTAAGTCCCTTTTCCTCATATCTGCATAGGACTTCTTATGACTCTGAGTTGTCTTTAGTCTCTCTCTGATGAGCTGGACTTTCTCCATAGCCTTATGAACCGAATTTGGCCCAATCAAGGCTACTTCACCTACTTCGAACCAACCAATTGGAGATCTACATCTATGCTCATAGAGTACCTAATATGGGGCCATTTGAATACTGGAGTGTAAACTATTATTGTAGGCAAACCTTATGAGAGGTATGTGATCATCCCAAATGCCCTTGAAATCAATCACTCAAGCTCTCAACATGTCCTCTAAGGTCTGAATGGTACGCTCTGCCTGACCATCCATCTGCGAATGAAATGTTGTACTAAGATTCACCTGAGTACCAAGACCCTTTTGAAATGATCTCTAGAAATGAGATGTAAATTGAGGAACCCTATCTGAGATGATAGACAAGGGAACCTCATATAACCTGACTAACTCGCTGATGTAGAGTCTGGCATAGTCCTCCGCTGAATATGTAGTCCTGACAGCTAATAAGTGAGCTGACTTAGTGACTCTATCCACTATCACCCAAATGGATTCATGCTCTCTGTGAGTACAAGGTAAACCCGTAATGAAATCCATGTTGATCACTTCCCACTTCCAAGTAGGAATGCTAATCTCCTGAGTCACACCTCTTAGTTTCTGGTGTTCTACTTTAATATACTGACAGTTGGGACACCTAGCTACAAAATCTGCAATGTACTTCTTCGTTGTTCCACCAACAAACTTTCTGTAGATCACGGTACATCTTACTGGCACCGGGATAAATAGAATATCTAGAATTATGGGCTTCTATAAGGATCTGTTGCCTCAACTCACCCACATTAGGTACACATAACTGACCATGGTAGCAAAGCACACCATCTCCTCCTTGCGATAAAACCTCAACTCTCTGTTGATGAACTGAAGTAATATGGGATCACTGTCCTATTTCTCTTTAACCTCCACCACCAATGAAGATTCTGACCCATTTTGGACTATCACACCACCATCTATCGTGTCCATGAGGCAAACTCCTAAGCGAGCAAGCCTATGGACATCTCTGGCTAATTCTCTCTTCTCTTCCTCAACATATGACACACCACCCATGGACAGTCTACTGAGGGCATCAACCACTACATTGGCCTTACCCGGATGGTAGAGCATATTAATTTGGTAGTCTTTGAGGAACTCAAGCCACCTTCTCTGACAAAGATTCAAGTCTTTCTGGGTGAATACATACTGGAGGCTCTTATGATTTGTGAACACATCAACATAAATACCATCCAAGTAGTGTCTCCAAATCTATAGGGCAAATACAACAACTGCAAGCTCAAGGTCATGAGTTGGGTAGTTCTTCTCATGAACCTTAAGCTGCCAGGACGTATAAGCAATGACCTTACCCTGCTGCATCAAAACACAACCCAGGTCGACCCTAGATGCATCACAATAAACCACATAGCCATCTGAACCCTCTGGCAGAGTCAAACGGGAGCTATAGTTAACCTGGTCTTCAGTTCTAAGAAGCTTTTCTCACATTCATCTGACCACTAGAACTTGACCTTTTTCTGAGTCAACTTGGTCATTGGGGCAGCTATGGATGAAAATCCTTCAATAAACTTCCTTTAGTAACCGACCAAACCCAAGAAACTTCTGATATCAGTCAGAGAGGTGGGTCTAGGCCAGTGCTTTACTGCCTCAATTTTCTGAGAATCCACTCGGATCCCTTCACTGGATACCATATGACAAAGGAAAGTGATAGACTGCAACCAGAATTCACATTTGCTGAACTTAGTGAATAGCTAGTGATCCTTAAGAGTTTGCAGAAAGACTCTCAGATAAGTCGCATGCTCTTCCTTATTATGGGAATATACGAGGATATCATCAATGAAGACAATGACGAACAAGTCCAAATACTATTTGAACACTCTGTTCATTAAGTCCATGAAAGCTGTAGGAACATTGGTTAGTCTAAAAGGCATAACTACAATTCATAGTGACCATACCGAGTTCTGAAGGCTATTTTCAGAATGTCACTATCTTTGACTCTGAGCTGATGATAGCCGGATCTGAGGTCTATCTTAGAAAAACAACTAGCACCTTGAAGTTAGTCAAACAAGCCATCAATCCCGGGGATGGGATTTTTATTCTTGATTGTGACTTTGTTTAACTGAAGGTAGTTGATGCACATCCTGAGAGAACTGTCTTTCTTTCGCATGAACAATACTGGAGCACCCCACGGAGAGATACTAGGTCTGATGAATCCCTTATCTAGAAGGTATTTCAACTAATCTTTCTATTCCTTAAGCTCAGCTGGAGCAATTCTATAAGAAGGAATCGAAATAGGCTGGGTATCTGGAAGGATATCTATCTCAAAGTTGATTTCCCATTCGGGAGGAACTCTGGGAAGATCTTCTGGAAACACTTCTGGGAATTCATTCACTATTAGAGCAGACTCGAGAGTTGGGGTCTCCGAGTTTGAATCCTTAACCTGAACAAGATGATAGATATACCCATTGGAAACCATCTTTCGGGACTTAAGGTTAGAGATGAATCGACCTACAGGCACTACGGTATTACCCTTCCATTCTAAGACTGGATCATTTGGAAACTAAAATCGAACGATCCTAGTTCTACAATCTACTGAGGCATAACAGGAATGTAACCAATCCATGCCTACAATAATATCAAAATCAATCATTTCTAACTCTACATGATCGGCTGAGGTGAATTTCTGAGAAACTGTGATGGGGCAATTTCTGTATACCCATCTAGCTATAACTGGGTCACCAATTAGAGTAGAGATTGAGAAGGGTTCTGGGAGGATTTTTGGACTGACATCGAAATTTACTACTATGTAAGGAGTTACAAAAGTATGTGTAGCCCCTAGGTCTAACAATGCATAAATATCTAAATAGAAGACTCGTAACATACCCGTGACCACATCGAGAGATTCCTCCTGGTCTTGACGAGCCTGAAGAGCATACAACTTATTCTGGTGCTGACCACCACCAGTACCAGACGAGGCACCCTGCTGAGTGGGGCGACCTACTGGGGCTGCTGTAGAACTAGACTAATTCTGTGGCCGGACATCCTTGCCCTTTTGAGAAGCTACTAGATAATCTCTTATCATGTGGCCTGGCTTAGCACACCCAAAGAAATTTCCACTACCTGCCATGCACTTACCCTGGTGGTTTCTACCATACTTCTTACACACTAGATGGGTGCCCCCACTAGTAATTGTACCTTAGGATTTAGAGCCTGTCGCTCTATCCCATTGATCCTTCTTGAATTTACGCACAGGGCACTAGCAGAAGATGGAGCTAGAGCTGAAGATTTTTGACAGAACTGAGAGAGGTTACCACTCTCTGATCTTTGCTGAGAGTAGCTGAAGTCACCTGTCCTAGCTCTCTTACTGTTTCCTCCCTTCTCTTTGATTTTTTCTTCCTCAATATTCTGAGCATAAGTAACAAACCTGGAAAAATCCATTTCCTTAACTAGCATAATAGTCTTGCACTCCTTGACCATATCATCGGACACACCAGATACAAACTTGCTTATACAGGCTCTGGAGTCAGCTACTATCGCTGGAGCATACTTGGAAAACTGAGTAAACTTGAGTGCATACTCCTTCACACTCAAGTCATTCTACTTCAAGTTGATGAACTCTTGGACCTTGGCTTCCCTGAGTTCAAGTGGGAAGAACCTGTCCAAAAATACAGTCTTGAACTTGTTCCAATCCACTGGACCTGCATTTGCGCAATGAGACTCCTTCCACTATTGATACCAAGTGTAAGCCACTCCCTTCAGCTGATAAGCGGCTAAATCAGGACTCTTGCCTGGAGTAACACTCATAATGCCTGTTACCTTCTAGATGTCGTCAAGAAACTCCTGTGGATACTCTTCTGATTTAGACCCATGAAATTCTAGAGGGTTCATCTGAGTGAAGTCCTAGATTCTAGCTGTAGCAGTGTTAGCCTAAGGCAGAGCTGGTGCCACATCCCGCTGGTTGACCTGAGCTGTCATGGCCTAGGCAAGAACTTAGAATTTAGTCTTTAATTCAGCATGCGTGACTTGCTTATTCAATGGGTCTACTGGAGCTATTGGTGCTGGTTGATTCCTAGCGTTAGATCTTATGGGAGGCATTTTATGAAATGCAAAGAGCACGAGTTAGAAAGATATTAAATAGAGTTTATACTCTACATCATGAGCTGGAAAAGAAAGAAGGGAAGTTATTCCTAATGACATCTCATAGCTCCTCCCTCATAAGTGTGGCGTGCTTCACACCCATGAAGAAGCCTCTACTTGATGCGGCTTTCAAACACCCTAGGACACTAGAACCTTATGCTATGATACCAAGTTTGTCATGCCCCGAGGCTATCCCTTATACATAACACGGTGCTTAGTATCACAACTGACCCAAAGCTAACCCATGGTCTGGAATATCTAGACAATTTCAATAAGAAACATATACTGTGCGGAAGCTGAGAACTGTTTAATATTTGAAGTGGGAAAGAGCCCAAAGCATGTCCGAATATAAAGATATATAAAGAGTATAGTAATGGCTAAAAACAACACCAACAACTCAATAGTTGAATCTAATCTATGTCTGAAAGCCTCTAACTAATATGAGTTGCTGGGACATACCCCGAGCTAACTCCAACAATCTGAAAACTGAAATAAATATTGTAAACTAAAGCATGTCTATCATCCTCAATCTATGAGGACTCACCAATGAAGATACTGAGGGAGGACTGGAAGTCGATCTAAGCACGGTCTGGATCCTGAGCGCCTGAACCTACATCATGAAATTATATAGCACAAAAGTATGCATCAGTACTTTGAATGTATTGAGCATGTGGGATAAGGGCTAAGCTGAACAATATGATAACTGAACATGGAAATATATATACTGAAGCATAAACTGAAAACTAAGTTGGATGTAATGACCAAGTACTAATATGAATATATAATCTGCTGAACTGAATACTGAAATAAATACTGAGTACATGGTAAATACAACATGAATCTGAATGTGGGAGATACTATTAACCGACGTACCCCAAGATGAGCTAACTATGGGGCTAACCTATAACCCTGGATTGAAGGGTGTTTATACCTTGCCAAGGGTACAAACAAGTTTGACGTGGATCCACTAACTGATGTCCCCAGGGGACAGAGGGGTGCACCCTAACCTGACAGCTGACCCATCTTTACACCTATGGTGGCGCTGTAGTTCTGGGATCGAGGGAATGCTACTACAGGTCTTAGCTTGGTCTGACAGCTAAGCCTTAATCCATCATTCGCTCGGTACTAAGTCTACTCCCAACGATAATGTAAGCAATGAAATGCAAGCTGAAACACTGGATAGCTCAAATACTGAAAATCATCTGAGAGTGCACATATATGTATATTTATACTGAAACTAATGGCATTCTAATACTGAAACATGATTATCTTAATCATCTGCTTAGCAAGCATAATTTATAAATACTGAAATTTAGACATGCTAGGGTTTCTGAGTCCTGAACAGGTGACTATACTAATTCTCCAAGAAACATGAAATAGATATGAACATAAGCAGTAAAATTTGAATTATAATGATTCCCTAAGATTTCAGAATCCTAGGTATGAACAAATTTATGAGGAACTGAAGAACTGGCTGAATCTAAGGACTGAATAGGTGAAAGGAACCCATTGATGAAATCCCACATACCTGGAGAAGAATCTATGGAGAAACTCTTTGGGTTTAAGGCTGAGCTTGAAGAAGACCGCCTGCTTGTTCTTGAGAGAAAACTGTCGCCTCTTTTTATTCTTTTCTTTCTAAGTCTGATGATTTCAGAGAATAGATGACTTAGGTACCTTTTGACTAATTAATTAGGCTTAGAATAACCAAAAATTTCATAGCTTAGGCCTTAAAAGAGAAAGGAAAAGTACAAAATACCCCTAGGGTATTTAAAAAGAACTCTACTGAAAATCGCCACTTAGGGATCGCGACTTGGTTGACAGACCGTAGTCCTGGATGATAGACCATCAAATGAGTCATGGTCCTATCCAGGAGTCTTGGGGGTTATCTGGTCTGAGGAAACTACGACTCCACAGGATGGACCGTGCTTCTGAACGACGGTTTGTCGTGTGGCTTATGGTTCCTGGGACTTTAGGTGAGTGCCTTCTGGTCTGAGAATTCCACGAGTTCACAGGATAGACCGTGGTTTTGAATGACAGTTTTTCATGTGACTCATGGTTGGTGCACCCTGAACTGAGGGTCCTTTGATTAAGGGAAACCATAAGTGACAGGATGGACCATGGTTCTAAACTATGGTTCGTGATCCCGTCCGTAGTTCTAAGGGAGAAAATTGGTACCTCTCTGATCTTTGGATCCACGAGTCAAATGATGGCCCATGGTCCTGGACTAAATCCCATTATCCAACTCGTGGTTACTAGGACATGAACTTAGGGTCTAATAGAATTGGGAATTTCGGTTGAGATGATGGTCCTGGACGATAGATCGTGGTTCTATACTACGGTCCATGATCTTAACCGTGGTTCCTGGAAACTTGAATTTTTCTAAATTTTTCTTCTAAGTACAAACCAGTAGGTGGTTCATATCCTGAGGTGTTACACCCACCTTGACGTGCCTGATTATGCAGTCTCAAAAAAATGCAAATATCTCTTTATTTTGAAGTCATATGAACAAACAGTTTAGTGCGTTGGAAACTTGACTCATAGAACTTCAATTTGGTAGGGCAGGGGTCCTCTAACTCTTTATATATTAGGAGAAAAGCTTTGATACATTTAATCCAAACTTTCCTAGAGTTTATTAAAGGAATTTACAATAACTTTTTTTTGACTTCTATTTTACAACTTGCTTGACTTTAAAACTTAACATCCTTCCTACATATTAAGAAATCTTAGTCTTGTCCCAAAAGCACGAGTTAATTTAAATGTTGGAAAGGATGAGGTGCTATATCCTCCCCCCTTAGGGACATTCATCCTCGAATGATGATAATGCATGTGTCCTCATCGAAAATAACATAAGAGCACATATAATACACAAGTAATATACCTGAAGTACCCAAATATGGGTCTACTATTTGTATGTTGTGCATATCATATGAAGGAGTGACCATGTGGGGATATCTCTACTTCATGTCCTCTTCAGCTTCCCATATCATCTCCTTGATATTACGGGTCTGCCATAACATTTTTAATGAAGCTATATCCTTATTCTGTAATCTCTTAATATGGCGATCTACTATGGCTACAAGGAGTGCTTAATAAAATAGTTCCTTTGAATTTTGAATATCTGTTGTTAGTACTATACATGTTGGATCTATGATACACTTCTGTAATATAGAAAAATGAAAGCCTGAATGCACTATCTCTAATTCTTGAGGCAACTCTAGCTTGTAAGAAACTCTTCCTATATGTCATATAATACGGTATGACCAAATATATCAAGGGCACAGCTTGGCCTATCCTGCCAATTCACATAATGCCCTTCATTGGAAAAACCCTCAAAAAGACCTAGTTTTCAACATTGAACTCTAAGTCCCATCGCCTAACATCTGAATATGATTTCTGGTAGCCTTGAGCTGTTAAAAACTGCTCTTTGATCAGTTTAATTTTCTTCACAACTATTACACTAAGTCAGGTCCAAGCAACCCTAACTATCAAACCTCAAACCAACAACGAGGGGATCCATATTTTTGCCCACATAAAGCCTTGTGCGATGCTATATCGATGCTAGAATTATAGTTTTTACTGTAAGCAAACTTAATAAGTGACAAGTGATCATACCAGTTCCCACTGAAATCTAGCACACATACCCATAACATGTCCTCGAGCGTCTGGATCGTACATTCTATTTGACCATCATTCTAAGGATGAAAAGTTGTACTAAGATTAACCTGAGTTCCCAAAACTTTTTTTAAAGATATCCAAAAATGTGTTGTAAATAATGACCCAGTGTCTGAAATAATCGATACTGTGAAACCATGTAGCTTGATTATTTCTCTAATGTACATCCCAACATAATCTTCAGCTGAGAATGTGGCACTGACTTGCGAGAAATGGGCCAATTCTTTCAACCTATCAACAATCACCCAAATTAAATCAAACTTTCATCGCGAATAAGGAAAACCTGTGACAAAATCCATATTTATAGCCTCCCATTTCCACAACAGAATAGCTATCTCCTGAGTCAGCCTACTAGGCTTCTGATGCTCTACCTTTACCTGCTGAAAATTTTGGCACTATTCCACAAACTCAACTATGTCCCTTTTTATGCCCGACCACCAATAAATCTCCTTAATATTATGATAAATTTTTGTGGATCTTGGGTAAATAGAGTAACGAGAATGGTGTGCCTCTTCCATAATCTATTATTGAAGCCCTGCAACATCTGGAACATATAACTAATATTTGAATCTGAGGACTGCATCTCCTGCTATATCAAAGGTCAATGACTTTTTCTACTAAGCCTTGCCTCTAAGATGTTCTTAAACTGGGATCATCGTATTACCGTGCTTTCACCTCCAAAACTAGAGATGATATTTATGTGTCCTGAACTGTGACCCTAGCACCACTAGAGTCTAGTAATCTAACCCCATACTAGCTAGCTGATGGAACTCTCGGTCCATCTCCCGCTTCTCAACTCCCAAATATGATAGACTGCCTATAGATTTATGACTGAGGGAATCCGCTACTATATTGGTTTTCCCTAGATAATATAAGATATCCACATCACAGTCCTTAAGTAATTCTAGCCATTAGTGTTGTCGCAGGTTCAACTCATTCAATATAAGAATATACTAGAGGCTCTTATGATTTGTATAAATAACAATATAAACGCCATACAAGTAATGCCTCTAAATTTTTAAGACATGAATAATTGCAGCCAACTCTAAATTATGGGTCTGTTAGTTCTTCTCATGCTTCTTTAATTATCTAGAAACACTAATCAATTACCTTTCTATGTTGCATAAAACCACAACCCAGCCCAACACTTGAAGCATCATAATACACCACGTATCCCTATAGACCCTCTGATAGGGTCAGGACTGGTGCTAAAGTCAATCTATCTTTTAGCTCCTAGAAACTCTACTAGCAGACTATGGTCCTCTGAAACTTAGCTGCTTTTTGAGTCAGCTTTGTCAAGGGTGCTGAAAGTGAAGAATTTTTTTCCAAAAACCTTATGTAATACCCTGCTAACCCTAGAAAGCTATGAATATGTCGGGGTTGTGGGTCTAGGCTAAGTTTTCACAACCTCAATCTTTTGTAAGTCAACCTTAATACCAACATCTGATACAATATGGCCCAAAAAGGCCACGAAATGCAACTAGAAATCACACTTCAAGAGCTTATCATACAACCTTTGACCTCAAATACTTGATGCACTACTCAAAGATTATCTCTATGCTTGGCCTCTGATCGATAATATACCAAAATATCATTAATAAATACAATGAGGAACAAGTCTAAGAATGGCCTGAATATACTATTCATCAGGTCCATAAAAACTGCTAGGGCATTTGTCACCCCAAAAGACATCACAAGAAACTCAAAATGGCCATATTTGGTCCTAAAGGTTGTCTTTTGAATATGACTCTCTCAAACAAGTAATTGGTGGTACCCTGAAACTAATCAATCTTTGAGAAGCATCGACATCCTGTAGCCGGTCAAAAAAACTCATCAATCCTTGGTAATGAATATTTGTTCTTTATAGTCACCTTATTCAGTTTTTAGTATTTTATACACTTCTGCAATGAGTAATCTTTCTTCCGCAAAAATAACACTAGTGCACCCCCATGGTGATGCACTAGACCTGATGAAGCCCTTATCTAATTAATCTTTTAGTTTTTACTTCAATTCTGCTGGTGCAATTCTATATGGGGGAATTGATATCGGCTGGGTATCTAGTAATGTATTAATAGAAAAATCATTCTCTCGTTCTAGGGGAATACCAGAAATCTCATCTGGAAACTCATTAACTACTGGAATAAACTGAAGAGTTGATGGCTTATCATCAATATCTTAAACTCATACAATATGATAAATGCAACCTTTGGTGATCATTTTCTTTACCTGATAATAGGAAATAAACTTGCCTTTTGGCGTTGCCGCGTTACCCTTCCACTGTCAAACTACTTCCCCTGGAACGTGGAATCTAAGAGCCTTTGCTCGGCAATCGACATTGGTGTAATAAGATTCCAACCAATACATGCGTATAATAATATCAATGTCAAGCACCTCTAGCTCCATAGGGTTAGCAAAGGTCTGATATCCAACAATCCTTACCATACAAACTCGATAAACCCTCTTTATAATAACAGAGTCGCCAACTAGGGTAGACACAATAAATGGCCGCTATAATAAACTCTGGTACTATACACAACTTCCCAGCAATAAATAGGGTAACATATGATAATGTAGATCCTAGATATATCAAATCATAAACAAAGTGTGAGCAAACACTCAATATATGTCATGCCCCGAGGCTACCCCCTGGACGTAACACAGGACCGAAGACCATAAGTGATCCCAAGCTAACATTTGGCCTTAGCATGACTTAAACTTAAGCAACATAAATACTGAGTTGAAGCTTTATAAGAAGCAATGAGCAGCTTAATCCATTGTATAAATAAAAGTCTAAGAATGACAATTTGAATACAACTAAATATCTGACTCTATGTCTAAAAGCCTCTTCTACTGTCGAGCAGCTGGGACAAGTCCTCAACTAATTCTAAATACTGAAAACTGAATAAACAAACTAAAATATTGAAATGAAGTTAAATTCCAAGTTCTCAAATGAGGAGGACTCACCAAGTTGACTGGATGTGCTGCTTATCTACTAGCCATGAGTCTGGAAATGGGCTACATAATCTACATCATAATAGGATGCAACACAAAGACATATGTGATCAGTACTATGGAATGTACTAAGTATGCGAGCTTAAGCAAAAATCATGATAAAAACATGCTTGAAAATATACTTAAAACTGAAATTATGCATTAGTAGGAGAAATCATAACATAAGGACTTCAAGTGAAATCATAAGTAAGGATCATAGTTTAAGCATAAATCATAAATCAATGAGTAAAGCTTGAAAACTCAATATCATATAACTTAGTAGCTTGAAAACATTCATACGGGAGTTTCTCTTAACCGACATTAAACCATGTTGAGCTACATGGAGTCCAGTGTCATCTACCCACACAGAAAAAGGTTATCCTAACCGACCAAGGTTAGAACCATGTTCATAAGAATCCTTTCATAAGCCACAGAGGGCATTCTACGGTGGCAACGTAGTTTTAAATTTGGGTTATCTGGAACCCTCAACACTCAGTGCTAAATACTACTCCTAAAATATATCATGAGGCTCACATACACGCAACATATCTAGATGTCCAATCTTGTTCATAATCATATTCATAACTCGGATCTTCATAATACTCATAAACCTTGTTTTAGGAAATAATTCATGAGTATTGATGGCACATCGGGATGTCTTGTCTTTCATAATGATTCATATCTTACAAACTTGCATGGAACTAGTTCAATTTCATAATCATATGAAATTTCATAAAAACATAGGAACTAGGCATGCAATTGCTTGAAATTCATGAGGTCATGCTATCAAAATATGCCAATTTACTTAAATCAATTCATGTATGCAAAATTGGCTAAGTTTATCTTTCAATTCATGAATAGGAATTTACTTTTAAAAATCTATATAAAATCATGCAATTTAGAATTAGATTTTATATGAGAATAATGAGAAATGTCCATTTTTAAAAGCCCAAGAGAATTGGGTAAGAACCCTAACTTGAGAATTCATAAAATCAATATAAAGAATTGGGGTTTTGGGAATAAGGGTGAAAAAAACCCTTATTGAATACCCACATACCTAATCTTGAAGCTTTCTTAACCTAGAGCTTGGGAATAGAGACTTGAATATGAAACCCTAACTTGAAGCTTGGGAGAATTGGACCACTTTTCTTCTCTTGGAACTAGATTGAGAGAATGGAAGAGAACTTAGGCTAAGTGGGAACAAAACCCCTTCTAATTTGCCTAAAATGACTTAACTTAGAGTTAAAAGAGTGGGAAATTACAATAATACCTTTGGAAAAAGAGTCAAAAAACTTTTGAAAATTTCATCATAGGCTTCCACGGACTTGAATCAAGGCCCCTGAAATGAACCACAGTCCGTGGAATAAAGGTCGTGGTTCTAGGGCACTTTTCAGGCATGTGGACTGATTTCCACAAGGGGAAACCATGGTCCGTGGTTTGATCCACGACCCATGGATCAAACTCGTGAATCTCAAGCCAAAAACTAATCTACAGGTTTGATTTCACGGACTCAAACAACGGGTCATGGTATGATCCACGAGCCATAGATGGCTCTTGTGGTTACTGTCTATCATTTTGACAGACAAACATATTTTAGTAAAATGCTGATAACTTTTTACTCAAGACTCTTATTAATGTGTGGTCAGTGGCGTTGGAAAGAGGACTCAAAGATCTTTAACTTGGTGGTACTAGGTCACCTATCTCTTCATAATCTAGGATTTATGATCGTTTGAAGTTGATTCTTGAAAAATCTTACACTAAAACTCAATCGGTAAGGAAGCTTTCAACTCAACTTTGAGATAGAGGTTCTTTATGACCCTAATTCATATTTAATACACCTCCAAGACTTAAGAACATTTCTTAATATTTAGATACATAGAAAATTTATCTAGTTCGGGTCTAATAATATATGAAGAATAGTTTGGATCTTGGTTTAGAATTTTTAGGGTGTTATAATATACCTATCACAATATCTAGAAATGACGCTGAATCCTGATGACATGTTAGTACATAATAGAGATTCTGGACACTGAAAGAACTAGATGCTACCCCTCGTCCTTGACCTATACCTGGTGAAGTCTAGGACCTATGCTCTGCCGGATGTACTGAGGAGGATGACCTTGTTGACAATCTGGCGCTCTGTCCTGGACCCTACTGGTCCCTGAAAAAAATAATATCTATGTACATAACCCTCCTGGACATAAGGGTAGTACGCCAAAGAGCCCTGATGACATCTCCTAGCATGTGCTCTACTGTAAGTATCACAATGCAACATAGTTGATATAGACTGTTATAGGACCCTATATTGTCGTGAGCCTGATGTTTGTGAGCTCTTACCCAGACCTGAGAACCTGTAATGACCCTTTTGGTTATTTATGTATTTACGCTTTCTTTGTACTATTAGAGCTTATTTGTAGTAGTCCCAAGTCATTTATGGCTTGGTGGGACCGGTAGTTCGGTTCCCTGGCCATTCGTGTGGTATTTATGGTTGTTTCCATATTTTAGAGCCTAAACTTAGAATATCATTGACTTTGATAAATAATCTTGATAAACATGCTCAAAATTGAATTTTAACAGTTTTGTTAGCTCCGGAGCATGGTTTTTGGTCTAGATTGAACCTTGGCCTGGGTCTGGGAGCTTTCGATTGGGTTTTGTGTTGGTTCTTGTGTTTTCTGGCCAGTTAAACTTGGAAGTTTGACTTGGTCAACACTCAGAGAATATGACCTTGAATGGAAATTTTATCAGTGCTATTAGTTCCAGAATGTCGACTTTGGGCTACACGGACCTTTGGTTTGGGTCTCGAGGCTCCAGACTCATTTTTGGGTATTGAGTTCCATTTTGGCTTAAGGTTGATTTTTGGGCATTGGGTCCACTTTTCGTTAAATCAATCTCCATTTGGTTTTTGGGAATTGGGTCCACTTTTCATTAAATCAACCTCCGTTAGGAGTTCCATCAATTCTATCGAGTTCAAAATGTTGTTTCTGGTATGTTAGCATAGTTCATTTGTGCGCGTGGAGTCCCAGATAAGTCCTGTGGGACCATCTAGACACTTTTCCCCCCTTGGTTTTCTGCTGGTTGTTTTTGCAGGTGCAGGACTATGGCCTTTATCATGACCACAAAGGAAGCCATTGCAATCATGATGGTCTACCTCGTTTGTCATCGCAACTTCGAGGGTTGCTTCACGCGATCATGATGACGGGCGAGTAGACCCACCCCTCTTTGTTCTACACGATTGTGGGGCTCTTTCTTATGACTGTGATGATGGGCCTACCCCCTTATTATTCCTGACCATATGTATAGACATAGCGATCATAATGGTCTAGCCAGCGTGGTCCACGCGACTGCGTGGGGTCCCTTCACAATCGCGAAAAAGGACCCAAGGCATTATATAAACCTCCCTCTTTGTTTTCTTCACCTCTTTGACACATTTCTCCATTAAAGTACAACTCAAGCTCCTATTTTCTCCATATTACATCAATTCCTGGTGCTAAAGTGTGATTTTATTGCCCATGATCATCTCTCCATCATAATTGTAAGTTTTAATCTGTTTAAATTCCAAAATTCTCCTCTTTGATTCCTTATCTTGTTCCTCTAATGGTAGGCTGTTTTGACACCATTTATTTGACCAATTTCTTCTAATAATCTGAGCATGCACACAAGGGAGTGTGGTGATCATTGTACGCCCTTTCATTTTCAGCTTTGGGTTGTGAAGCCCACGGGCCCGTCGGTGACTCAAATTTTGACACATCTATAATTATAGCAATATGGGTATCCATAGATTCAATTAGATGTGTAGTTTATGTTTTTTATAGTTTGATTTTGTTTCAGAGCTTCTTAGAGCGGTTCGAGCTTGGACATCATCATTCTAGCAGCTTGTCATCGGACGACAGGAAGGTTAAGGTTTAACTCTTCTAGACTTTGCTTCTATAGGTTATAATTTTACTAATTAGCATCCTTGAGTTGGGTTTATTAGCTTGGTACCCCAGACTTTGTAAGCTTCTTGTTGTCCATCTTATTTTCACTCTGATGATTGTAGTATTCATTGTAGTTGATAGTATCACCCTTGTATTCCTGTGTGGCCTTGTATTTGACTCTGGACCATAGATAGTGGGTTATTTGGGGGATGTTCGTGGGTCCCAAACATTGATATTTGACTGTTCAGCTGGTTATCTGTGTTGTAGAGCAATTGGAGCCTGTGTAGGGCTGATATTGAGCATGCCATTATCATGCATATACAGTGGTTTTCTACAGATTTTACTACTGTTTTGGCTTCGGGCTGACTATTGATGGTTTTATAAACCTTGCATGGCCCTGAGGGCCCGTTTTTGATAAAAATGGTTATAAAAGGTTTGGAACTGATTTTTGTGGATCTTCTTCGGGTAAGAGAGTTAAAAGATGATTTAATCACAGTTTTCACACTTATATTAGACCCGATTGAGCCAAGGTGGTAGACATGTTTTACTATTTGTTTGAGATGGTATTAGACTCGATCGAGCTAAGCATCAAACTTGTTTTACCACAGTAATATACTCGGTTACGCTCGGGAACCTTTATTGGTATTTTTGAGATTTGATTCACTAATTAAGACCCAGATAGCACCCCGAGCATGCATTTTTTGAGATTTAGTTACTTATCTGGATCTGGGTACACTCTGGATGGTTATGATGAGAATCTGAGATTTAGAATATGGTCGAGAACCTCTATAAACCTTGTCGATCTGGACAAGGGGCTGCGGGTTGAGTGTGTCAGACGAGGGATATACGGTGTCGTTGAGGTATACGGTCCGTGTCCTTCCATAGATCCTACCTGTTGGGCCTATAGGCACTAAAAGAGGTACAAAGAGAGTTACTGTTCCACCTGGTTTTTCACTATTGCATCATATCATTCATTTGTTTCCAATTCCACCCTTGTTTGCTGTTTGCTCAGTGTATGCTCTAGTAATATGGGATGCCAGAGGATTTGTTTTTCACGTGTATGTGTTCCTGGGGTGTATAGGCGCTCGTTGGGACTATAGGTAGGCTTGTTCTTATTATATCCTGTTGTAGTACTATTTCATTCTATAAATCTGGTGAGTTTTTATGCGATCATCCTTACCTTATGTGATTCACGACCAACATGTCTATGTTTAGTTTGCTTCCTTCCTTCCTTTTTCTTGAGGTTGCCAGTATACCACTTTCTCCTTAAACTCTCTCTTTATATATATGGTTATTGCTAGGACCCCATGTGCATTCTTTCTTTCCTTCACATGTTTCTATGAGATATATATTTCTAGCAGCTGGCTGAGCATGTTCATTTTCTCTTTGTATTCTTTTGTGTTGGTTTCCGTGTACCTATTCATTGTTTCTTTGACTACTTGTTTCTTTTCTGCTATATTATTGCTCTTATATCTTATACGCGCTCAGTCAACCTATGATACCTACTGGGTACCTGTTGCTTAGCAATTGGTGCTCATACTACACTTTGTATTTTTCTGGTGCAGATCCTAGTGTGGGCCATCGCTGTTGATCTATTGGAGACTCGTGCGGGCTGATTTTTGGACTATCCGAGGTTGAGGGTGAACTCTTGTCAACAGGGGCTTAGCTTTTAGCTCATCTTATGTATCTTGTACTCTTATACTATTCAGAGACAGATGTGCATATATTCTTTTGGATCCTTTGTACTCTGTATATTTAGTACCGGCTCTTATACTATGATACCAGGTTTTGGGTTTTGTTTAGCTTCTGCTTATGTATTTTTGTTACTTATTTCTTTACCTTGTTCCCTTGCTTCCGCATGCGTGTTAGATAGTAGCCCATTACTAACCATTTTGGGCTAAGGGATTGGTTCATCTACTGGGGTTATAGGTGCCATCATGACCGAGAAATTGGGTCAGGACATCTTGGTATCAGAGCTTAGGTTTGCCGGTGTCATTGGTATAGGAGCCAATGTCTAGTAGAGTCCTGTGGATTGGGGCAGAGATGTCCATACTAAATCTTTAGGATACTACAATGGAATTTTAGAAAATATGAATTTCTTCTTTCTTCTATATCGTGCATCTTATCCTTGATGGTTTCCTGAAATCTCACTTATTCTAGTTCATTCTCCCATAGATAGTTTGTACGAGATCGTCAACATCAGGCGGGGGCGGGCCTTTGACTCCAGCTAAGGGCTGGGGAGGTCACAAAGGTAGAGCTAGGGGGTGTGCCTGAGCAGTGGTAATAGTTAGAGCTCCTAGGGTCGATGTTAAGACCGAGTATGAGCCCGAGATTGTTCCAGAGCAGCAGAATGTGGATCGGGGGATAGCCCAAGTACCACCAGTGCCAGCACAAGCTTCTGTGCCATCTTCAGCCCTAACTCCTTCATAAGAAATTTGGGGTTTACTTCAACAGTTGTTGGGTATGATCGAGGGTCAGTCTGCTGAGGTAGCACAGACACCCGCTCATGGGGTAGTCCTGGGTGTTCAAAGTTCAGGAGCGTAGCCTGCTACTACGGCTCCCCGTGTAGAGGTCCTTTTGGTACCATCTGTTGCACAACCTATTGCTCCTCGCCCAGTGATGACAGAGATAGAGCATAAGGCGTTGGGTAGATTTCTGAGATTTTCACCGTCGAGGTTCGCTGGTACACTTGGTGAGAATCCGCATGATTTTATCACTACTTGTGAGGAGATGCTACATCATTTAGGTTTACTAAAGACTCACAGAGTTGGGTATACTACTTATCAGCTAGAGGGCCTAACTAAGTGGTGGTGGATGGCGCAGGTTGCTTGCAAACCATCTTCGTCTCTTCCATTACCTTGGTCAGAGTTCTATGAGGCCTTTATGGCCAAGTTCTTGCCACAAATCTGTAGCACCCCAGAATTTGAATCAACTTTTAAACTTAAAATCTCTGAAATTTTTGAACATTCCAGGAATTTTGAGTCCAAACCACGAGCCGTGGCCAAACCACGAGCTGTGGAATGAACTCATGGAATGTATTCTATAGGTCCAGTCTCTGATCTGAGAACCACGATTGGGATCTATGGATCGTGGATCAAACCACGGACTATAGTTTCCCCTCATGGAATCAGACCTGAGAATTAGTAATCCTCACGAACCACGAGTGGGTTCTACGAACCGTACTGTTCACTCGTGGAACATGATCTCCAGCTGAGCACTTTGTCCAGAAACAAAGAGAGGAAACCAAGGACCTTGATTCAGTCTACGGCCCATAGACGTAGAACCTGAAGTCGAGTTTTTAAATCAGTTCTTTTCCAACTTTTACCCAGGGGTATTTTTGTAATTACCCACCCTTTTAACTCCTAAGTGATGTCATTTTGGGCAATTCTAGAAGGGTTTTAACTTCAATTAGCCTAAGTCTTTTTCCTTAAGCTCTCATTCAATCCAAAGGGGGAAAACGATCTCTATTTTCTCAAGCTCCAAGGTGCAAGTTAGGGATTCATCTTCAAGTCTCCATCCCTCCTATCCTAGACTAAGAAAGCTTTAATTCAGGTATGTAGGCATTCAATAAGGGATTCCTTCACCCTTATGCCCAAAACCGCAATTTATAAGTTGATTTTATGAATTTCTAAATTAGGGTTCTTACCCAATTCTCCTGGGTTTCTCTATAAATTGTTTTCTCATTATTCTTCTATGAATTCTAACTCTAAGTTGCATGATTTTGCATGGATTTTCATAAGTGGCTTCCTATTCATAATTTGAAGGCTAACCCTTGTCCAATTTGTGAAATTGTTATGAATTCAGTTTACTAGCATCAATTCATGGTTTCTCATCTTTTACCCATGATCCATATGAGATTCCTTAAGTGTTTTCAAAATCCCATGCAATTAGAATGATTTCTAGCATGATTTCACCCTATGGTATGTTTTAAATCAAAAACCCTATTTTTGAAATCTATAAAGCTATGCAAGTGTTGTGTAAGTTTTCCATGATTTTTCTACAAGTATAATAAACAAGATACGTTTTCAAATACATGATTTTTAGCATATGATTTATAACATGATATGGAACTTAGTCTCACAGCAATATATTCATGATTTGTGTGACATCCCGACGTTCCATTAATGCTCATGAACTACTTTTAAAACCATGGTTTGTGAGTTATGTGATGATCCGGGTTTGCCAATATGATTATGATTACGAACAAGATTTCGCATCTAGATATGTCACATGTATATGAGCTTTATGATATGTTTTGTGAGTAGTATTTAGCACCGAGCGATGAGGGTTCTAGATAACTCAAGTCCAAAACTACATTGCCACTATAGGTTGCCCTCCGTGGCTTATGACAGGATCTTATTATGATATGGTTCTAACCTTGGGCGGTTAGAACAACCTTTTTTGTGTTGGTGTATGACACTGGACTCTATGTAGTTCATCATGGTTTCTGCCGATTAACAGAAACTCCCATATGAATGTTTTTAAGCTTTTAAGTTATATGATATCCTATTTTGCAGCTTGGCTTATTGTTTTATGACTTACGTTCAAATTTTGATATTTGATTATGATTTCTTGTATTTATGCATGAACTCAGTTTTAAGCATGCTTTCAAGCATATTCTATCATGACATATGCATATCTCACATACTCAGTACATTCTGTAGTACTGACTGCATACCTCTTTGTGCTGCATCCTATTATGATGTAGATTCTATAGCCCGTTCCCATATTCGTGGCTAGTAGATCATCAGCACATCAAGACAACTTGGTGAGTCCTCATCCTTTGAGGACTTAGAGTTAGCTTCATTCTAGAATTTTAGTTCTTTTATTCAGTTTAAGTATTTAGAGTTAGCTGGGGGTTTGTCCCAGCATCTCATCATCAGTAGAGGCTTTCATACATAGAGTCAGATATCTATCTTAATTCAGATTGTCATATTTAGAATTATATTTATATAACAAATTAAGTTGCTCATTACTCCAGTTAAGCTTCCGTTCTTATGTTTTGTTTAGTTTTTAAGTCATACTAATAACAGAGGGTTATCTTGAAATCACTTATGATCTTGGGTCCCATTTTACATCCAGGGGGTAGGCTCGGGGCGTGACAAACTTGGTATCAGAGCATCAGGTTCAGGAGTCCTAGGGTTTCTGAAAGCCACATTAAGTAGAGTCTCTTTTATGGGTGTGAAGCTCGCCACACTCATGCGAGGGAGGCTACAAGGTGTCTTAGGAAAAAATTCACTTCTTTCATGTTCATTATTATGTGATAGAGTTTAACTCTATTTACTCTTCTAATCCATTCCTTATGCATTTCAGATAATGCCTTTGCAAAGAGGGTCAGGCCAGTGGGGCCGAGGTTATCAGCCATAGCAGCACCAGGGTCAGTCAAGTCGACCAGTTCACGCATTACTTTAGGCTTCTAGTAGTTCTCAGTTTGAGCAGGGTCAGAGCAGCCAACATGGTTACGGTGGTCAGACTCCAAGGGGTACATCTTCTGGGGCATCAGGCCATGGTGGAAATACCGGTGCAGCTAGTTTATTCCTACAAGGTAAGCCATCAGGTCCCTGTTATGAGTACGGAGTCTTTCGAAACTATGCTAGATATTGCCCTTAGCAAGGTACAATTCATCGAGCTCAGCCTATCTATGCAGTTCAGCCACCGGCTAGAGGAGGTTGTAGTCAGGATAGAGGTGGTGCCCAGTATGGCAGTATAGGTGGTAGTGATGGCGGTCAATCAGGTAGAGGTCTACATTAGTTTTATGTGGTCTCTGGGAGACCAGAGGCATAGGCCTTGGATGTTGTGATCATATATACAATTTCTGTATACCGCCAGTCAGCTTTGGTCTTATTTGATCTTGGATTTACTTGCTCAAATGTTTCTTCCTACTTTATGCCTTATTTGAGGTTGGCTGGTGAGCCACTATATATACCCGTATCTGTTTCAACTCCAGTAGGAGATTCCTTAGTATATGGATCGGATTGTGAGATCCTGTACGATTTTTGTTAGTGATTTGGAGACTTGGGGTGATTTGATGATTCTTGATATGTTAGATTTTTATATGATTCTTGGTATGGAATGGTTATCCTTTCACTGTGCCAATTTGGATTGCTATGCTAAGACCATTACATTAGTCATGCTCAGTGTATCCCTAGTTGTGTGGTAGGGTTTGGTCAGTCGCACACCGTCTGGGATCATCTCTTGTCTTTGAGCTAGAAAGTTGATTTCTCGCAGGTATTTGGCTTATCTAGCATATGGCCGAGATGCTAGTGCCAAACCTTCTTCCCCTGAGTCAATTTTTGTGGTTAAGGATTTCCCAGATGTGTTCCTTACCGACCTGATAGGACTTCCACCTGAGATAGATATTGACTTTTCTATCGAGTTACAGCCGGGCGCCAGGACCATTTTTATTTTTCCTTATCATATTGCTCTAGCTGAGTTGAGAGAGCTTAAAAAGCAGCTCCAAGATTTTTTAGCTAACGGTTTTATCAAGCCTGGTATGTCACCTTGGGGTACTCCAATTATGTTTGTGAAGAAGAAAGATGGGTTGATATGGATGTGTATTGATTATCGGCTGCTAAATAAGGTGACTATGAAGAATAGGTATCCTATGTCGCACATAGATGACTTGTTTGATCAGCTTTATGGTTCAGTCGTGTTTTTGAAGATAGATTTGAGGTTCGGCTACCATTAGTTAAGGATTAGGGTAGAGGATATCCCTAAGACAGAATTCAGGACACGTTATGGCCACTATGAGTTCCTGGTGATGTGTTTTGGGTTGACTAATGCCCCCACAACTTTCATAGATTTGATGCATAGGGTGCTTAGCCCGTACTTGGACTCATTTGTGATAGTTTTCATAGACAAAGTCCTGATATACTCAAGGAGTAGAGATGAGCATGAGAAACACTTGAGGGTTATACTCTATACATTGAGAGATCATTGATTTTATGCCAAGTTCTCAAAGTGTGAGTTTTGTCTTGAGTCAGTTGCATTCCTAGGGCATGTGGTGTCTATGGATGGGATTAGAGTGGACCCGGGTAAGATATCAGTAGTTCGTGATTGGTTGAGACCAACTCTCCTACTGAGGTTTACAACTTTATTGGGTTAGTAGGGTACTATAGGAGGTTCGTCGAGGGAATCTCTTCCATAGAAACACGTTTGACTACACTGACTAGGAAGAATGTCCCATTTTAGTGGTCAAATCAGTGCGCGGATAGCTTTCAGAGGCTTAAGGCCTTGTTGACATCAACTCTAGTGTTGACTCTACTAGTTGAGGGTCAGAGTTTCTCGGTATATTATAATGCTTTAGGGGTTTGTCTTGGTTGTGTATTGATGTAGCAAGTTTGAGTGATAGCTTATGCATCAAGATAGCTGAAGGTTCATGAGCGTAACTACCCTACTCATAATATGCATCAAGGCAGCGATAGTCTTCGGGCTCAAGATTTGGAGGCACTACTTATACGGGGTTCACTATGAGATCTTCACCTGTCACACCCCGAGGCTACCTCCTAGACGTAACACGAGACCCGGGACCACAAGTGTCCCAAGTAACCCTTGGTTATAGAATACTCAATCATTCATAGGAAAACATAGAAGAAGCATAAATAGGAGTTAGACAAATCCAATCCATACATGGCAAAGTCATTATGAAACACAATTTGAAAGAGGGACTCGAATACTGTCTATGTCTGAAAAGCCTCTACACATGACATAAGGAGTTGTTAGGACAAGACCCTAGCTAACTCAAAGTACGAAAGTAAATAGTCATAACATAACTAGGATTATAACTAGCCCTCAAACAATGAGGACTCACCAACAACTAAATGGAAAGGCCTGCGGTCTCTAGCCACGTTCCCGAGGGAGGGAACCCAAGTCTGCATCATTAAGAGGATGCAGTGCAAAATATGCATTAGTACTATATGATCTACCGAGTATGTGAGTTATGCATAATAATGATAAAGACATACTTAAAACATGCAAAAAGGGAACTTATTCATAGTAAGAGGTAACATGGGTAAATATCAAGATATAAGACAGAAAACATAAAATAAAGTCAAGATTCAAAGTAGAGTATCATATAACTTTATAGCTTGAAAATAATCATGTGGGAGTTTCTCTTAACCGACATAAACCATGATAAGCTACATAAAGTCTAGTGTCATGTACCCACACTTAAAAAAGTTGTCCTAACCAGCCAAGGTTAGAACCATGTCATACCAGGATCCTATCATAAGCCACAAAGGACACCTACAGTGGCACATAGTTCTTGGACTAAGCGTACTCTCACCTGGTCCAACTCGGTGCTAAATACTACTCCCAAAATATAACATGAAGCTCATATATATGTGACATATCTAGATGTCAAAGCTTGTTCATAAACATGTTCATAACCTGGATCTTCATACTACTCACGAACCTTAGTTTAGCAAATGATTCATGAGCATTAATGGCACATCGGGTGTCTTGTCTTGCATGATAATTCATAACTTAAAAACTTGGTTCTAGCTCAATTTCATAATAACATATACTTTCATAGAATATAGGAGATAGGCGTGCATTTGCTTGAAATTTATGAAAACATGCTATCAAATACCTAATTTACTTGAATCAATTTATGCATGTAGAATTTGCTATAATTAGCCTTCAATTCATGAAATAGGAGTTCACAAGTAAAAACCCATGGAAAATCATGCAATTTAATAGTAATTTCATAGTAAAATCATGAGACGACAATTTATAACAAAGCCCATAAGAATTTGGGTAAGAACCCTAATTTGAAAGTTCATGAAATCAAAATTGAAATTAGGGGTTTCGGGCACAAGGGTGTAAGGAACCCATTGTTGAATACCCACATACCTTTATTGAAGCTAACCCAATTGAAATTGAAAAGAAAAGGAGGCTTTAACTTAGAGCTTGAAGAAGTTCCTTTCCCAATTTGGTAGATGGATGAGGGATAATGAGAGTCTTAGGCTAAATGGTGTAGAAACCCTACTAAAAGTGGCCAAAACAACCTCACTTAGGAGTTAAAAGGGTAGGTAATTATAGAAATACCCTTGGGATTAAATTAGGAAAAAAACTATTAAATATCTCGGCTTCAGGTTCCACGGGCCCCTTCCACGAGCCGTAAAAGGAACCATAGTTCATGGACTAGAATCATGGTTCCTGATCCCAAAATTCAAGATGCAGATAAAGTCCTATAGTTTAACAGGATGACTCATGGAAACTTCCACGAGTTGTAGAACCACTTCGTGGTTCCAGGGGATTTGACCACTCTCTGTCTGATTTCCATGGGTTGTTTTCACGACCCTGATCAGGGTTTTGGTCTTAGGGTGAGGGGGGTAGTTTAAAAAGGAAATAAAGAGGAGACTTGATCCTGGCCATTGATCACATTTGATCAACGGTTGGGATTAGATCTGATGCGGGTCGGGTTTTGGAGTGGGTCAAACAAATTTGGATAATTGGAATTGAAATGGAGCATTTGAAATTGAGTCCAAATTGACTCAATTTAGGCTAGAATTTAAATGAATTGAATAAAAGGAGGCTATAATTTAAATAAATTGGGAAGAAAATTGAAATTGGGCTGCTATTTAATAAATAAAATACTACGTATATATAATTTCATAGATAAAATAACAACTAACGATAATTATCAAACGAAGAATATTATTTAAAATTAATTATGTATCGAGATTTGGGTACAGAGGTTCATCTTAGTACCGCTTTTCACCCTCAGACAGATGGCCAGTCCGAGAGGACCATTCAGGTCCTAGAGGACATGCTTCGGGCCTGTGTTCTTGACTTTGGAGGTTCTTGGAATCAGTTTGTTCCCTTGGCAGAGTTTGCTTATAATAAAAACTTCCATTCGAGTATCGGCATGGCACCTTTTGAGGCTTTGTATGGCAGGCGTTGCAGATCACCGGTAGGTTGGTTTGATGGTTTTAGTTATGGGCCACAGAGCACAAATTTGCTTCGAGATTCCTTAGACCGAGTCCGAGTGATTCAGGACAGACTTCGGGCAGCTCAGAGGAGGCAGAAGAGTTAGGCTGATCGTAGGCTTCGTGCCTTGGAGTTTAGTGTCGGTGACTTGGTGTTTCTCCGTGTATCGCCCATGAAGGGCGTGATGAGATTTGGTAGGCGGGGCAAGCTTAGCCCCAGGTACATTGGGCCGTTTGAGATTCTTCAGAAGGTTTGGTAGCGTTGCCTATCAGTTAGCCTTACCTCCGATGTTTTCAGCTATACATCCTGTATTTCATGTTTCGATGTTTGCGTCGGTATGTCCCAGATGAGTCTCATGTAGTTGCAGTGGGATTCAGTTCAGTATGGGAGAGGTATTAGCCTTTGTTGAGGAGCCGACAACTATTTTGGCCAGAGATGTCAGGAGATTGAGGTCTCGAGAGATCCCGGTTGTTAAGGTTCAGTGAAGGCACCGTCCAGTCGAGGAGGCTACCTGGGAGACCTAGAGAGATATGCGAGATCAGTATCCGCAACTATTTTAGCCTTCAGGTACCCCCTTGACCTTGACTTTCGAGGACGAAAGCCCTTTTTAGTAGTGGATGATGTAATGACCCTTCCGGTCATTTCCACGTATAAGTTTTGAAGTCAAGCAAATCGACAAAAGTTATCGTAAATTCTTTAACAAATTTCCTGAACTTTGGGTAAAATGTCTCTGGGCTTTTCTCCCAATATATAAAGAGTTAGAAGTCCCCCAAAATACCAAATCGAAGGTCTACGAGTCTAGTTTCCAACGCACAAAACCTCACGTCCAACTGATCTTGGAGTAAAAAGTTATGACTGTTTTACCGCGGACTGTCTGGCAGAAAATGGGTTGCGTACCGGGTCGCGAACCGGGTCGGGTTAAACTCGATTTAAGCCTCAACTTCACGTTTTAAAACGCCATTTCAGTTCTGAAACAGTGATAAAACATAAGGGAGGATCCCGAGAGAATTCTTGAGTATCAAAATCGTGCGTTGGTGAATTACGAGCCTAAGCCTAAGAACTTTATTAGCATCGCGCGTGTATTTGAGAATATTTTATTTAAAAGTTGAATTTGGTAAAAAATATATTATTATTGCCTTTTCAAATATTTTAAAGGTTTATGAAAAATATTTTTGTTACGATATAATTGTATATGTATTTATTTTATAAAGTTTTTTATACATTGTAACATTTTATCGGAGATAGTAAATTTAGTTATGTTGAAAATTATTATTATAATATAGTAGGTTTTATTCGAAATAATTTTCTAATGATTATGGTATATTTAAAAATTATATTTATTTTACCACGAATTTACACAATACCCGAGTATATACTTAGCGGGATGAAATTGGTTGCCACCTCCACCTCCACGTGGAAGTGGAGGAGAGAGTACAACAACCTCTCAATAATAAGGGACTGCCAAGTGTCCCATTCACTTTAATCATTTCAACATATTACTTGCTAGTTGCTGCCACTAATGTTTAGCATGCCAAGCTATTTCTTATGTTTCCACATAAGGAAACATTACCCACCCATTTGTTAAACTCACGTTGTTTTGGGTGCAAAAATTGCCATAGTATATCAATCAATTATCTACGTCAAGTTATTCAAGCACAAATCCGATTCCGATTTAGTGTGGATTTTCTCGGAGTGGTTCGAGCTTGGACATCGTTGTTCTAGCAGCTTATCGTCGGACGACAGGTAGGTTACGGTTTATTTTCCCTAGACTCCGCATATATAGAATAAAATTGTATTAATGGGCATCCTTGTGTTGGATTATTAGGTTGGCACCACAGACCTCGACCGCTTTATTCATGTCCGCCTACTTTTGTTCCTCCGTTGCTTGTAGTATTTGCCGATATATTTTATTTACCCTTGTGGTCCTGTGAGGCCTTGTTGACTCTGAAACATAGAAGGTGGGATTTTGGGAATGTCCGCGAGTCCCGGGCATAAAATTATCCTTCTAGGCTGGTTATGCTTGCTGAGTAGCTGTGGGCCTGTGCAGGGTCGATAGGTTGATTGTGAGCTGCAGGGCAGCTATTGTGTGTGATCATACCATTTCCATGCATATAAAGAGGTTTTATCCATGTTTTACTATGGTTTTGGCTTCGGGCCTACTGGCACTATTTTCTAAACCTTGCATGGCCCGGGGGGCCCATTTTTTATGGAAATAATTTGGAAATGATTTGATTTAACTTGTGAATATTTCTGGATAAAGGAAAGTAAAATTATGTTTAAATCACCAATTTTACGATTAACGCTAGAATCGGCAGGGCCGGAGTGCTAGTTGAGTTTTCTTGCTACTTGAGATGATTTTTAGCCTCGGTCGGATCGAGCACCTGAGATGACTTTTTACTGTTTAGACCCGGTTATGCCCGGGAACCCTTGGAGGGATTTTTGAGATATTTTCCTACTACTTTAGTCCTGGACAGGGTCTGGGCATTGCATATTCTAGACTGGGTCTCCATTCTGATACCGGACTTGCTTCCTGACGACATGTTCTGATACTGAGTTTTAGTATGGGGTCTGGGACCTCCATGGACCTTGCCATCCGGGCCAGGGGCTACGGGATGCGTGTGCCGGAGGAGGGGTATACGGTGGAGTAGAGGTATACGGGCAGTGTCCTTCCATGGAACTTATCTGCTGGGCTGGATCGGCGCCGGAGGAGGTACATACAGAGATACCATGGCACTTGAGATCTTCATGCATCATATCATTCATTGTTTGAGGCTCCACCCTTGTTTGTTGTTTGCTGATTGTACGCTCCGGTAGTATGGGATGCCGGAGGTTTGTTTTCACTTGTTTGTGTTCCTCGGTTGTATGGGCGGCCGGGGGGACTTTTAGGTAGACTTGTATTTACTTACGAATTGTTCTCTATTATGGGATCAAGTATCAGATTGGTTACTGCTAGACTGTTAGTTCTTGGATTGAGATTTGATTAGATTCAGTGAGTTTGATTCATGTTCTGCTGAGCATGTCTATCATTTACTCTTTTCTCTCTTCTCTTACCTTGAGGTTACCGGTATACCGTCCATTTGAAACTTATTTTGTATACACTGTTTTTGCAAGGACCCCAGGTGCGTTATTTCTTACTTTCACCTGTGCCTATGGTGTGTATATTCTGCTTACTAGCCTCATATGTGGTTCTGTTGATTTCCCTCTGGGCTAGTTCCTGTGTACCTTTCATTGATTTCTGTGACTACTTGCTTCTACTCTGTCTATTACTACGCTTTTATCTTATATGTGCCCAGTCAGCCTATGATACCTACTGGGTACCTTATGCTTCGCATTTGGTGCTCACCCCTACCCCCTGCATCTTTGGGTGCAGATCTTAGCGTGGGCCATCGCCGTTAGATCGTTGTGATTCGTGCTGGGAGATCTGTCGGGGACTACTTCAGACTGAGCGTGAGCTCTTGGCGATCAGAGCTTAGCTTTAGTTTATCTTTTGCTTCATGTACTCTATTACCATTCAGAGACATCTGTATATGTAGTTTTGGTTTATTTGCACTCCATGTATGTAGTTTGGCTCTGTACCATGATACCAGGTCTTGGGGTTTAGTTTAGTTTCCGCATATGTATATATTTATATTCCTTTTATCTGTTCTCTTCGTCTTTTTCCCTTATTTGTTAGATAGTAGCCCATTGCTAACTGTTCTGGGCTACGGGGATTGGTTCACCTACCGGGGGTTATAGGTGCCATCATGACCGAGAAATTGGGTCTTGACAGGTTGGTCTTAGTGTACACCAAAATTGCATGTTTAACACATAGGTGGTGTCCTAGGGATCCTTGGTGGATACGAGTTATATGAAAAGGATATATGTTTATTGGCAGTGGGTTTTGTCATTGATTGTTAATTAGTTACATGTGGTTGATAAGTTAAGGAAGAGACTTGTAGTCTAGTTATATTGTTGACTTGTATTACATGTTTACTTTGCTTTACTCAGCTTTGGTTTACTGCTCATATCTTGATTATTGGAGCTGGCCGATGATCCTACCAGTAAACGGTGGTTGTGTACTGATTCTGCACTTGCTTTTCTTTTTTATGAGTACAAGACATCTTCCGGCGACTGACACATGACCTCACTTGTAGTTCTGGCGAGTTCATGATTCAAGGGTGAGTTGTTCTTTCAGGCTACCTTGTTTTCATCCATGATTAGTTATAGCCCACTTGTTTCGGGCTTAAACTCTTGCTTTCTCTTTTTGGGGTTGCATCCCCGTTCTAGATATTGGTAGAATGCTTTGGTACGGTGACTTTCAGGTTCTAGGGAGGTTTTTCAGCAGATTCTTATTATGCAAGTGTTGTGATTGTGAATGATATTTTATTCTATTGCAAACAGGTTTTGAGCTATTATAATGGTTAAGTATAAGGTCGATATTGGTTCGCTCATCCGGGGGTTTTGGGCGAGTGCAGCGCACGGCGGTTTGGGTCGTCACATTATCCTTGACATTCATATATTTAGCTAACATCTGGATGGCATTTCAGAATTTAGCATTCATAACTTTGTGGTCTAGAATAGGAGGATTAGCATTCCTCATGTTGTTTCTACATGGAGGCATTATCTGAAATGTATAAAGTAAGAATTAGGAAGGTACATAAAGTTAGACTCTATAGAATGATAATGAACATGAAAGAAGTAGAGTTTCCTAACAATGTTTTATACTCTCTCCCTCATAAGTGTGGCACGCTTTACATCCATGAAAAAGACTCTACTTAATGCGACTTTCAGACACCGTAGGACACCTTAAACCTGAGGCTCTGATACCAAATTTGTCATGATACAATATAACACCATAGATGTAATACGGTACTTAGAGCCACAAGTGATCCAAAGCTAATCCATGGCATGAAATAATTATAAACAATTCACATATTTAAAACTCAGCGAAAGCAAAACTAAAAAAAAGTTTTGAAATGGAACTGAATACTCTTTGAAATAATATTAAGTCTGGAAAATAAAACCAACTGAGGTAAGTTGAATATCTGAATCTATGTCTGAAAGCCACTACTACAGATGAGCTACAAGGACAAGTCCCCATCAAACTCTAAATGCATAAAACTGAAGATACTATAGAATATGCCATTAAATCCGTCCTCAAATAATAAGGACTCACCACTAGTAACTACAAATGTGGCACTGAATCGTACTAGCTGTGATGCTAAAACTAAACGTCTGAATCTGATATCATAATATGATATAGCACAAAGAAGTATGCAGTCAATACTTTGAATGTACTGAGTATGTGAGATATGAAAACTTTAAAATAACTAGACATGCTGAAGATACTGAGAAATTGTACTGAAATACATGCTAAGTGCAAAAGATGAATTGTAGTACAATAACCCAAGTCATAATATGAATGTGACTAATGTGAAAGATAATCTAAAGCAGTCCAGCTGTGATTAAGACTGAACCAAGAACATCACTGGTTCAACCAAATACCGGCTCGATACACTTTCTTCATCTCCCTCCTCTTCATTTAGCATACGGGCTTTCTACTAAAGAAAGGAAGCCATAGAGAATGACTAATGCGGTAAAGTAGCTCCTGGGTGAGGAACTACTCCTTTGATGGGTGTCGCAATGGCCTTATTTGTTGTATTTCTTTCTATTATTTTGGAGATTTATAATTCTTCCATTTTATTGGATGGAATTTCAATGAATTAGATCTATAAGAACCGCAAAGTCCTTGATTTTGAGTCCAAAATGAATCATTTAGAGCTCTGATTTCTAGTCCATTATATTTTCTTTTGGTAGTTCGATCGTGGAATTTCTTTGTTTCTGTATTTCCGGAGTATGAGTGTGTGACTTGTTATAATTGATCCTATTGATAGTATAGAGAATGAGTCTGTCATCTTGATAGAGATGGTTCTACTTCGTCAGATATTTATTCTAATATTTGGAACACGAAATAGATTAATAAATATTTGAACTATGATTCATACTTAATATTCAGACCTCGTGTCCGGGCTGCAAAAAATTTTCAAACAAAGAATTCTAATTTCTAAATAGAAAGATTCTTTTCTTGTCATAAAAGAAAGTTGGTTTCGTGGGTTCATTGATTAGTACACCTCCAGTACTTGTAAGGCCGGGATCGTGGTCGTCTGTCTCCGGTTTGCCGGCCGATCACGTGCAATCCCATCTCCAACTGAGACCACTCGACCGATTTCATCCACTTGAAAATTCGTGTAAAAGTTGCTAATTCGACTTTCTAATAGACTTGTTAGTTCCTGGCCTAATTCTTCTTCTTATAATGATGATATACAACTAAGCAGAGATGAGGGTCATGTAAAATCTACTAAATTTGAGTCTGTGGGAGAGTCTGTTAACCAACATAAACCACGTGAACTAAACATCGAGTCCAATGTATACACCTCATTCGGACGGATCCAATATACCTTGCCAAGGTATAAAGGCATGATGGCGTGATCACTAAAACTGAGTCCAATTGGAGAGCTAAATAGACCTACGATTGCATGAAGTTCTTGGAGTTTGGGTGAACCCTAGTCCAATTCAGTGCTAAGTACTACTTCCAAGCTGATTATATTGATAGCTCATTTAAAACTGATGTTCTGAAAACTGGGTTAGAACTTAACTGTGCTAAACTAATTTTTGAAAGACTAAATGCTAAAAACTGACTAAGTTCTGCTTAAACTAAATGCTGACAATCTGAGCTAAATTCTGAAGAAAAAGCTAAATTATGAGAAAATATTGTAAAGTCAGGCTAATATTGTTTCTCCTAAAATCTTGGGGTTAGATACTTGTTTGCAGGAATTCATACAAAATCATTCTAACAAAGATAGTAAACATGATGCATTACCACATAATCAAATTCATAGGAAATCGCATAGTTGGGCATGAACCATATAATCATAACCAGTAATAATCATAATTGAAATCTGGAATTTTGGGCATGAAGGTGAAAGAGGACCCTCATTGAAATCCCACATACCAAGCTGCTGAAGAAATTCTAAGCTGAAGCTTGAAGGTGGTGACCTGGAGAAGAATCCCTAGGCTTGAAGTCTAGTGAGCACTTCTTTTCTTTTTCTGAAGTTTCATCAATGGAATAAGAGGGAGAATAGAGACCCTCTTGGGAGGATGCCACTTTCGAAATTAAAAAAATATATACCTATAGCATTTAAAAGGGACTCCATTTAAAACATATTAATTATCGTTATTTATATAGCATAATTTGGCCAGCTCAAAAAGAGTTAAAGATATAATATTTTGACATCTAATAATTCATATAATTCCATGTAAAGACAATATAGGAGTTTCAATTCACGATTGTAGACCTTTAAAAAATAACCGAGCATGTACCTTATGAAAAGTTATTTTTTTTCATTTAAACACAACTACAGGATCATTTTGTATATCATCTTCAAACTTCCAAATGCTAAAGAAATACTAGTTTCTTCCATTTCGCAATTACAAACCAAAATGTGACTTTAATACATTACAAGACTTGAGTTTACACACCTCAAAACAGCCAACACGATATCAAATTCAAGTTTACAATTTACAGTACTATGATAAAATAATCCTCCAAGATTTACATATACAGGTGCAACATATGGATCATGTACACGTCCCAAAATTTCTACTAAACATAGATTCCTATATGCAAATGTGATCTTATAAAAGCTCCAAAAAGTCTACTTCAAGTGGCAATCTTCAATTATTCTCCAGTGCGTCCCCTACGATAGAAAACAACTATCGCTAATCATAAAGCTTAGTGGTGTATAAGGTTTGGTCTTGGAGCCATAGATTTCTCCAATTCCTTTTCTAGATTATTGGCACCTCAATATAACATATAAATGAAAATCAAGTAAACAAGTATATTACAAGTATCAAAATTGGCATCCAAAACTGAAGTGTCAAGAAAATTCATAGAACTATTTCACGAGATGTCAAATAACAATTTTTGACCAATATGTACGTCATCCCATCACACCAAGAATAATACAATATCAAGAAGTGCTGAAGCCCTGTATCAAGTAGGGTCGAGACCCATAATCAAGAGAATCAAGAACCATATTAAAAATGGCTTTCTAGTTCGTACATAAATGGATAGTTTTCAATAATTAAGACGAACCACAAATCTAAAGTCAAGATGGACAAAGATCCGAATCAAGAAGCATGACGATATAGTGACATAGTCACTACCACAAGAAGGACAAAGTCTCAACAAGAATGTAGAATGATCGAGCAATCCGTACAAGTGGGCGAATTAAGGAATATCTCACAATAATTTAAAAGTACCAATAGGATGATATTACATCACGAGAAAGTAATGAAAGTTTTAAGACAATAATCAAGATGCTTAAGCAAGTAATGAGAGTACAAGTTCAATTTTATACCCAAACTTTGGCTTTTCAGCACATAAATAGTCCTACCACAACTTGACGAGTTCAATTAGTAGACCAACAAGTGCGTCAACTTCCTCAAATAAATTCCTTTAACTTGTACAAGAGTATAAACTCCTTGAATACACAATAAAATAAATATTTAATATTCATAAATTTCAGCAGGTGAGAATGAACAAGATAGATATCAAAAGTGAGCCTAGTTTGTGCAAATCACACCAAATCCTCAAAACAGTAAATCTAGACAGCCTAACTACCATGTGTTGTGACTCATTTTCGAATAGGTAAACGGCAACATCAAACTTTGTAGTCTTCACAAAATTTGTAGGTACATGTATTAGGGTCACAAGAAGTCAAAAAACCATCACAAATATATTTTGTAAAAAAGGATATTCTCAAAATATTAACAGATGTACATAGAAGGTTCCTAAATTAGAAAAATTGGCCAGAACTTTCCCTGTGTTGCGTCTCCATTTTTGACCCCATAACAGAAAACAATTTTTTACATAAACATATTAGTTATAGATCTATGCAATAGCTTTCAAAAGAATACTTTTTCACTCAAAAACGATTTCTACACAATAAGATATTCTAAAATTACTAACAGCTACACAGTTTCAAAAATGAGTTTGGGTTACTTACCACAAGGGAGTGATTGTCATGTATTCTATCTGAAATAATAAGTTTTTCTAGGTGATTTTGTGGGGGATTATGATTGAGATAGAGTTCATGGGGTTTCCTTAGCCTTAAGAAACCAAATTTGTAGAGGAGGTGATATATTTTAACACCTAAACTAGGATATATATTACTTAAAAAGGTGGCTTCCCAAAATTAAAAGTAGGCTGCCCCAAATGCTAAATATCTCATGTATTTATTATTGTTTATGGAGATAAATCTAGTTGTAGTAGTTTGTGTAAATACACCAATACAATTTCCTTAAATACCATCACACTTTAGGACAAGCAACTTTTCAAACGTAGCAAATATTCGAGTTTAGGAAGCGGAAAGTAGAGATCATTCCTATATTTCAATAAATGGTCTAATTAAGTGCAAATGTTATCTTATATACTTTGGGGCGTTACAAATCTCCCCCCTTAAAGAAATTTTTCCCCGAAATTTACCTTATTTTAGTCTCGAAACAAATGAGGATATTGGGTTCACATGTCCGCCTCTCGCTCACAGGTGGCTTCTTTGCCAGAATGATTTTTCCAAAGTACATTCACTAAGGGAATTCTCTTGTTTCTTAGTTGTTTTAATTCACTCTCTAAGATATTGATAGGTTCTTCTTTATATGTCAAGTCAGGATTAACCTCAATGGATTCAACAGGGAGGACATAAGATGGATCTGAGCGACACCTTCTAAGCATAGAAATATGGAAGACGTTGTGAATCTTGTGTAACTCAGGTGGAAAAGCTAATTTATAAGCAATTGGGCCAACTTTCTCAAGTACTTCATATGGTCCAATAAATTGAGGGCTAAGTTTTCCTTTTTGGCCAAACCTCTTAATCTTATTCCATGGAGAATCCTTTAAAAATACCTTATCGCCAACTTGGTGCTCAATTTCACGCCACTTAATATCAATATAAGAATTTTGTCTATCTGAAGCAATTTTCAAACGATCCGTGATTATTCTTACCTTATATTCTATTTGTTTCAAAATCTCAGGACCGATAAATTTCTTTTCACCAGCTTCACCCAAACAAAGAGGAGTTCAATATTTCCTTCCATATACAGCTTCATAAGGAGGCATGCCAATACTTGATTGGTAGCTATTATTGTAAGCAAATTCTATCAAAGCCAAGTGTTTGTCCTAACTACCTTCAAACTCAATAATGTAGGCTCGAAGCATATCTTCATAAACTTGTATTACCCTTTCAGAATGGCTGTCTCTCTGGGGATGAAAAGAAGTACTAAAGTTCAACCTAGTAACCAAAGCTTCTTGCAAGCTTGTCCAAAATCTAGATGTAAACCTTGGGTATCGATCAAACCCAATAGAAGCGAGAATGCCATGTAGTCTCACAATCTCATTGATGTATAATTCTGCTAAATTCTCAAGCGAGTAATCCACTCTGATTGCCAAGAAGTGAGCACTCTTTGTTATCCTATCCACTATAATCCAAATTGCATAATGATTTCTTTGAGTGTGAGGAAGTCCAGAAATAAAGTCCATCATTATTCTCTCCCATTTCCATTCTGGTATCAACAAGGGTTGTAGCAAACCAGCTGGGACTTGATGTTCAACCTTTATTCATTGACAAACCAAACACTTTGAAATAAACTCCGCGATGTCTTTCTTCATACCATTTCAGCAATAGTGTTCTTTGATGGTATGGTACACTTTTGTGCCTCCAGGATGCATTGTATATGGTGAAGTATGTGCTTCATTCAAAAATTCTCTCCTCAAATTTTCATCATTAGGAACACATAACCTATTCTGATAAAATAGGACACCATCCTCCCTTAATGTAAAATCATGTTTTTCCCATTTTGAACTTCTTTGATCACTCTTGCAAGCTTCTCATCTAATTTTTGTGCTTTTATCACCCGTTCAAGTAATATTGGCTTGATTTCCATATTAGAAACAACCGAACCATCAGAATTAAGTGCAAGATAAGCATTCATGGATCTTAACTCAAGAATCAAGGGCAAGGGACTTAAAGATAAACTTGCAAAGGATTTACGACTCAGGGCATCTGCAACCACATTGGATTTTCCTAGATGATAGTCAATTATACAGTCATAATCTTTGATGAGTTCAATCCATCTCCATTGTCTCAAGTTCAGCACTTTTTGTATGCCCAAGTACTTTAAACTCTTGTGATCAGTAAATATATTACAATTTTCTCCGTACAAGTAATGCCTCCAAATTTTCAAAGCAAACACAATAACATCAAGTTCAAGATCATATGTAGGATAATTCAATTCATGTGGTTTTAATTTTATAGCGGCATAAGAAATGACTTTTCCTTCTTGCATCAGAACATAATCGAGACCACAATGAGAAGCATCATTATATATCACATCTTCGTTCCCTTTAGTTGGTTGATTAAACATAAGAGCTTGTGTCAACAAGGATTTGAGAGTTTCAAAGCTCTCTTGGCACTTGTCATCCCAAGTAAATTTGAATTCCATTTTCAAAAGATTAGTCATAGGAGAAGCTCTAATGGAGAAGCCTTTCACAAACCTTCTATAGTATCCTGCTAAGCCCAAGAAACTTCTTACTTCTGTGGGACTTTTGGGTGGATTCCATTCAACAATAGCTTGAATCTTACTAGGATCCACCTTCACACCTTCAGTCGACACAACATCTCCTAGAAAAGCCACTTTATTAAGACAAAATTCACATTTAGAAAGCTTAGCATAAAAATCTTTATCCCTCAAAATTTGTAAATCAATGCGGAGGTGTTTATCATGATCTTCACTATTCTTGAAATATATTAGAATATCATCTATAAAGACAATCACAAATTGATCAAGATAGGGCTTAAATACTATATTCATTAGATCCATGAACACTAAAGGAACATTCATTAACTCTAATGGAATCACCAAAAATTCATAATGATCGTATTGAGTTCTAAAGGCAGTTTTAGGAACATCTTGATCTCTTACCCGTAGTTGGTAATATCCAGACCTCAAACCAATTTTTGAAAATAAATTAACACCCTTCAGCTAGTCAAATAAATCATCAATCCTAGGAAGTGGATAGCTATTCTTGATTGTTATCTTGTTCAATAATCTATAGTCAATGCGAAGCCTAAGAGTTCCATCCTTCTTCTTTACAAATAAATAGGTGCTCCCTAAGGAGAAACACTAGGACAAATGAAACCCTTCTCAAGAAGCTCTTATAATTGAACTTTTAACTCCTTTAATTCTGCTGGAGCCATTCTATAGGGAGTGATAGAAATAGGAGTAGTTACGAGAATAAGCTATATCAGAAATTCAATTTCTCTTTCCGGAGGCAAACCAGAAAGATTTTCAGGAAAGACATCAGGAAAGTCACACACCGTAGGTATGTCCTTAAGGTTAGGAATCTCTAAACGTGTATCAACTCTATGAGCAATATAGGCATCACAGTTTTGATGAATCAACTTTCTTGCAAAGACCGCCAAAATAATATTAGATGTTAGTGATCTCTCACCTTGAACACTGATATGAGAAAATGTAGGATCTTTAAAAGTCACATGCTTCGACCTACAATCCACCAATCCATGATATTTATAGAGCCAATCCATCCCAATAATAACATTAAAGTCTTGGAAAGGCATTTCAACCAAATCAACAGGGAAGACTATATTTTGAATCATAGAGGGACAATCTCGATAAATCCAATTACAAACAACCTTGTGACCCAAAAGACTTTTGACAAGCACATCATAGATAAGTCTCACAGACTTCGCATTTTCAGGAAAAAAAAGTGATCATCAAATATAAGAGTGTGTAGAACTAGGATCAAGTAGTGTAACAACAGATAAGCCGAATAAGTCAAATTTACTAACAACCACGTCCCGTCAATCTTGGTCATCCCTATGTATCATGGCATAAGCTCATGTAGTTTCTCTTAACCCACTAGTTTGATTAGCTCCTCTTGGACCCACTGCTTGTGTGTTTCTAGATCTTGTACCTTTATTGCCTCGAGGAGGATTAGTAACAGGTTTCTGAACTGAGTATTCAATACGCAAGAAAGGAGTAGGGTTAGGATTAGGACAATCCTTAACCTTATGATCAATGGCCCCACAATTAAAAAATGCACTAGAAGCCCTCCTATAAGTACCAGAGTAATTATTCCCACATTATGCATAATTGGGTACACGAGTCTTGCCTTGGCCATAATTTAGAGTGCTAGATGTAGAAAAATCTAATCTATTTAGCTTATGTTGAGCTGACCTGTTAACACTACCAGCCCCGAAGTTATCAAACCTGTCTCTTTTGGATGGACCTTTATAATCTGATTTAGCCCTTCTGAATTTGTTTTCATTTCTACTCGTTTCTTCCTTATTAACACCTTCCCAAATAAGGGCAGCTGAAACTAGTTTGCAAAATTTCTCATGTTGTAGGATCGCCACATTCTTTAGGTAGGAATCGTTCAAACCGTCTTCAAAGCGCCTGCACTTATCTTTCTCTTCCTTAATAATACCTCTAGCATAAGGAGAAAGCCTGAGAAACTTTTGTTGATACTCAGTGATAGACATCCTCCATTGCCATAAGTTCAAAAACACTTTATTCTTTGCATCACAATAAGCAGGTGGTACATACTTTGTTCTAAATTCTTTAACAAAATCATCCCAAGTAAGCATCAGAGGTTTTGCTTTGGAATTTGGTACACTTACCCACCAGTCATAAGCATATTTTTTAACAATGAGACAACATACTTAAATTTGGCAGCATCTAAACACTCGAATTGCTGAAATACCCTCTCCATACGCTCAAGCCATTGTTCAACATCATTAGGATCAACACTAACTTTGAACTCAACTCCACCCATTTTTCTCATTTTATCGTAGTTCATTTCATTAGGTTCATGCATTGTTCCAGCCAAGTGATAAAAGAAATCAGCCATCTGTTGAAAATGAGGATTCATAAAAAGAGCACTACGACCTATATGAAGATGTGGCTTAACTCTCGCACCATGATTGTTTCCAACTTCAGATCCACTGGTACGAGGGTAATTATGATCAACATGATGCTCTCCAACCCCTTCTAGTAAGTAAGGTTAGGAAATAGAGTTACCCAAACCCTTACGAGAGGCTTCCATAGGTCTATTAGAAGAAGAGGCCATAACTTAATTCCTTCAAAAGGAAAGATCACATTGCATTAGGGACATATACATGATGCATATGCATAATAGACTAAACAAAGTATATTATCCCAGTATGCAAGAAAGAGTTTTATCTAAGAAGTCCTAAAAAGAACAAATGTACTAACAAGTTACAAACAAAAATCCTAGAACAACAAACCTAACGGTCTGATACCAACACTTGTAGCGACCCTCTTGGGAAGATGCCACTTCTGAAATAAAAATAAATATATACCTATAGCATTTAAAAGGGACTCAATTTAAAACATATTATTCATCGTTATTTAAATAGCAGAATTAGGCCTGTTCAAAAAGAGTTAAAGGATAATATTTTGATATCTAATAATTCATATAATTCCAAGTAAAGACAATATAGGAGTTTCAATTCACGATGGCAAACCTTTCAAAAATAATCGAGCATGTACCTTATGGAAAGTCATTATATTTTTTCATTTAAAGAGAACTGCAGGATCATTTTGTATATCATCTTCAAACTTCCAAATGCTAAAGAAAATACTAGTTTCTTCCATTTCTGTCATGCCCCAAGGCTACCCCCTAGACGTAACATGAGACCTGGGACCACTAGTAACCCAAGCTAACCCTTGGTCATAGCATAACTACGGCATATCAAATAAGCATAGTAGAAGCATAATAAAACTAGATAACTCGATCCATAAGATAAAATCAAGATGAACATGATTTGAACAAGACCCGAATACTGTCTATGTCTGAAAAGCCTCTACACATGACATAAGCAGTTGCTAGGACAAGACCCTATCTAACTCAGGGTACAAAAATAAATAACCAAACTAACTAGAATCATAACTAGCCCTCGAATAATGAGGACTCACCAACACTGACTGGAAATGGCTTGCGGTCCCTAGCCACATGCCTGAGGGAGGGAACCTGAATCTACATCATCAAGAGGATGCAACGCAAAATATAAGTCAGTACTATAGGATGTACCGAGTATGTGAAATATGCATGATC
Source organism: Jaltomata sinuosa (assembly GCA_003996215.1). Lineage (NCBI taxonomy): Eukaryota > Viridiplantae > Streptophyta > Magnoliopsida > Solanales > Solanaceae > Jaltomata > Jaltomata sinuosa. The sequence goes on along the minus strand of QJPP01001922.1, from coordinate 23,719 downwards.
ATGATAAAAACATACTTAAAGCATGCTTAAGATGAGCTCATTCGAAAAAAAAGATATAGTATGAGAAATTATCAAGACATAAGACATAAAACGTGAAATAAAGTCAAGATTCAAAGTAGAGTATCACATAACTTCATAGCTTGAAAATAATCATGTGGGAGTTTCTGTTAACCGACATAAACCATGATGAGCTACATAGAGTCTAGTGTCATGCACCCACACTGAAAAAGGTTGTCCTAATCGGCCAAGGTTAGAAATATGTCATAAGGATCCTTTCATAAGCCATGGAGGGCAACCTACGGTGGTAACGTAGTTTTGGACTTAGGTTATCTAGAACCCTCATCCCTCGGTGCTAAATACTACTCCCAAAACATATAACATAAGGCTCACATACATGTGACATATCTAGATGTCAAGCTTGTTCATAAATATGTTCATAACCCAGATCTTCATGCTACTCACGAATCTTGGTTTAGAAAATAATTCATGAGAATTGATGGCACTTTGGGTGTCTTGCATTGCATAATAGTCATATCTTGAAAACTTGCATGACTCTAGTTCAATTTCATAATAGCATATATTTTCATAGAACATAGGAACTAGACATGCACTTACTTGAAAATCCATAAAAAACATGCTATCAAATACCCAATTTACTTGAATCAATTTATGCATGTAGGATTTGCCATAATTAGCCTTCAATTTGAAATAGGAGTTCATATGTAAAAACCCATGCAAAATCATGCAATTCAATAGAATTTTATAATAAAATCATGAGAAGACACTTTATAGCAATATCCATAGGAATTGGGTAAGAACCCTAAATTGAAAGTTCATGAAATGAAAATAGAACTTAGGAGTTTTGGACACAAGGGTGAAAGAAACCCATTGTTGAATATCCACATACCTTGATTGAATCTAACCCACTTGAAATTGAAAAGAAAAGGAGACTTGAACTTGGAGCTTGAGACTTAGAGCTTTGGATGAGTTCTTTTTCCAATTTGGTAGATGAATGAGGGATAATGAAAGACCTAGGCTAAATGGGGTAGAAATCCTTCTTTAAATAGTCAAAATGACACCATTTAGGAGTTAAAAGGGTGGGAAATGACTAAAATACCCCTGGAACATAATTAGGAAAAAGCTGAAAAAAGTCAACATTCAGGGACCACAAATAGATTCCACGAGTCATAGACCTAACCACGGCTCATGGTTTCCACCCATAGTTCCTGGCCAAAGGAACAGGCCGCAGAAGCCAAACTACCGGTCAACAGGACAGACCCGTAGAATAGAGTACGGTCTGTAGAACCAATTTGTAGCTTTTAAGAGATTTGGAAGGTCTCTGATCAAGTCCCACGAGTCAACAGGACAGTCCGTAATTCAAACCATGGTCCATTTTCTTGACTAGTCGTTCCTGGGAATCAGCCAGTCCTCAGGTCTGGTTCCACGAGTTTACAGGATAGGCCGTAGACTGAACTACGTTCTATAGAACAAGTTCATGGTTCTCAGACCAGAGACTGATCTCGGCAAACTTAAACCACAGATTCACTCCACGACTCGTGGTTCAAACCACGGTCCGTGGTTTGACCCGTCATTTCTGGAAAGTTCAGAATTTTCATATTTCTTAAGTTTAAAAGCTGGATCAAATTTCAGGGTGTTACAATATATCCCCCTTGGAATCATTAGTCCTCGAATGAAGACTAAGTAAGGAATCTTGGAGAGAACAATAGCCCAACAAATAACAAAACATGGAAACCAAGGAATAAACATGAAAACTGAACCTTTCAACTTAAAACATGACTGGATCAACTTTGAAAACATGAATTCATGCTAAGATCATGAGGAATATTGATGGAATAGAATCGGAGGAATATACTAAGGAGGAAACTATTATCTCAAGCTGAAACAAAATCATAAGGGAAGAGATGACGGTACTTGGCTTTCATGGCTGATTCTGCTTCTCAAGTAGCTCTCTCAACAAGCTGATTTCTCCAAAGGACTTTTACTGAGGCGAATTCTTTATTTCCCAACCTCTGAATCTGACGATCAAGGATCTCTACGGGATCCTCCTCATAGGTGAGATTATCCTTCACACACACATACTTCAAAGGAACAATCAAGGTCGGATCACCAACACAATTCTTTAATAAGGAAATATGGAAAACTGGATAAACCGCTTATAATTGTGTTGGCAAATCAAACTCATAAGCAAAACTACCAACTCTCCTCAGAATCCGACAAGGACCCACAAAAGAGGGACTAATCTTCCCTTTCTTGCCAAATCTCATCATACCCTTCATGGGTGACACTTTTAAAAAAACCCAATCGTCAACCTCGAATACTAATTTCCTTCTCCTCACATCTGCATATATGATTTCTGTCAACTCTGAGCAGTCTTCAACCTCTCCCTGATAAGATGAACCTTCTCCATAGTCTTATGAACTGAACCTGGACCAATCAAAGATGTCTCACCTACCTCAAACCAACCAATATGATATCTACACCTCCAGTTATAAAGTGCCTCACAAGGAGCCATCTGGATGCTAGAATGAAAGATATTATTCTAGGCAAACTCGATAAGAGGTAAGTGATCATCCTAATAAACTTTGAAATTGATCACACAAGATCTCAACATATCCTCCAAGGTCTAAATAGTACGCTCTGCCTGGATACCCATTTGTGGGTGAAAAGAAGTGCTAAGATTTGCCTGAGTACCAAGACCTCTCTGAAACAATCTCCAAAATTGGGATGTAAACTGAGTACCCCTATCTGAAATAATAGACAAGGGAACACCGTGCAATCTGACTATCTCCCGAATGTAAAGTCTGACATAATCATCTGCTGAATCTGTAGTCTTAATGGCCAAGAAGTGGGATGACATAGTCATCCAATCGACAATCACCCAAATGGAATCATGCTTCCTTTGAGTACGAGGCAACCCATTGATGAAGTCCATGTTGATAGCTTCCCACCTCCAAGTAGGAAGGTCAATATCCTGAATCACGCCACCCGGTCGCTGATGCTCTACCTTCACTTGCTGACAGGATGCAACACAAAATATGCGTCAGCACTATAGGATGTATCGAGTATGTGATATATGCATGATCATGATAAAAACATGCTTAAGATGAGCTCGTTCAAAAAAAAAAGAGATAGTATAAGAAATTATCAAGACATAAGACATAAAATATGAAATAAAGTCAAGATTCAAAGTAGAGTATCACATAACTTCATAGCTTGAAAAAAATCATGTGGGAGTTTCTCTTAACTAACATAAACTATGCTGAGCTATATAGAGTCCAGTCTCATGCACCCAAACTAAAAAAGGTTATCCTAACCGTCCAATGTTAGAACCATTTCATCAGGATCCTTTCATAAGCCATGGAGGGCAACCTACGGTGGTAACGTAGTTTTGGACTTGGGTTATCTAGAACCCTCATCGCTCGGTGCTAAATACTACTCCCAAAACATATAACATAAGACTCACATACATGTGGCATATCTAGATGTCAAGCTTGTTCATAAACATGTTCATAACCCAGATTTTCATACTACTCACAAATCTTGGTTTAGAAAATAATTCATGAGCATTGATGGCACATTGGGTGTCTTGCATTGTATAATAGTCATAACTTGAAAACTTGGATGAATCTAGTTCAATTTCATAATAGCATATATTTTAATAGAACATAGGAACTAGACATGCAGTTACTTGAAAATCCATGAAAAACATGGTATCAAATACCCAATTTATTTAATCAGTTTATGCATGTAGGATTTTCCATAATTAGCCTTCAATTTGAAATAGGACTTCATATGTAAAAACCCATGCAATTTAATAGAATTTCATAATAAAATCATGAGAAGACAATTTATAGAAACCCATAGGAATTGGGTAAGAACCCTAAATTGAAAGTTCATAAAATCAAAATAGAACTTAGGGGTTTTGGGAACAAGGGTGAAAGAAAATCATTGTTGAATACCCACATACCTTGATTGAACTTCTTTGTTTGCCAACTTCTGAATCTGACGATCAAGGATCTCTACGGGAACCTCCTCATAGGTGAGACTATCCTTCACACCCACATCCTTCAAAGGAAGAATCAAGGTCGGATCACCAACACACTTCTTCAATAAGGAAATCTAGAAAACCAGATGAACTGCTTCTAATTCTGTTGGCAAATCCAACTCATAAGAAACGCTACCAACTCTCCTCAGAATCTGATAAGAACCCACAAAATGGGGACTAAGCTTCCCTTTCTTGTCAAATCTCATCACACCCTTCATGGGTGACACTTTCAGAAAACCCAATCATCAACCTTGAATTCTAATTTCATTCTCCTCACATCTGCATATGAGTTCTGTTGACTCTGAGTGGTCTTTAACCTCTCCCTGATAAGATGATCCTTCTCCATAGTCTAATGAATCGAATCTAGACCAATCAAAGATGCCTCACCTACCTCAAACCAACCAATAGGAGATCTATACCTCCGGCCATAAAGTGCCTTATAAGGAGCCATCTGGATGCTAGAGTGAGCTCTTATTGTAGGCAAACTCGATAAGAGGTAAGTGATCATCCCAATTACCTTTGAAATCAATCACAAAAGCTCTCAACATATCCTCCAAGGTCTGAATAGTACGCTCTACCTGGTCATCCATCTATGGGTTAAAAGTTGTGTTAAGCTTCACCTGAGTACCAAGACCTCTCTGAAATGATCTCTAAAACTGGGATGTAAACTGAGTACTCCTATCAGAAATGATAGACAAGGGAACACCGTGCAATCTGACTATCTCCTGAATGTAGAGTCTGGCATAATCATCTCCTGAATCAATAGTCTTAACGTCCAAGAAGTGGGATGACTTAGTCATCCGGTCGACAATCACCCAAATGGAATCATGTTGCCTTTGAGTACGAGGCAACCCACTGATGAAGTCCATTTTGATAGCTTCCCACTTCCAAGTAGGAAGGCAAATATCCTGAATCATGCCACCCAGTTAATGATGCTCTACCTTCACTTACTGACAGTTAGGACACTTAGCCACAAAACTGGATATGTCCCTCTTCATACAATTCCACTAATAGACTTCAAGGTACATCTTAGTAGCACCAGGGTGAATGGAATATCTGGAACTATGAGCCTCAGGCTAAATCTACCGTCTCAACCCATCTACATCTGGCACAAACAATGGACCCTGATAACGAAGCACACCATCTCCATCTTGGGAGAAAACCTCTACTCTTTGTTGATGGACTGCACCCTATAGCTGAAGCAAAATAGGATCACTGTCTTGCTTTTCCTTCATTTCAGCTACCACGGATGATTCAGAACTATTGGGAACAATAGCACCACCTTTTGTCGAGTCCATAAGGTGAACCCCCAACCGAGCAAGCCTGTGAATCTCCTTAACCAATTCCTTCTTCCCGTCTTCGACTAAAGACACACTACCCATACATAACCTACAACTAAGTTCATCCGCCACAACATTGGCCTTACCCGGATGGTAAATCACACTTATTTCATACTCCTTAAGAAGCTCAAGCAATTTCCTTTGACGAAAATTCAATTCTTTCTAAGTGAACACATACTGAAGACTCTTATGATCGGTGAATACATCCACGTGAACACCATACAAGTAGTGTCTCCAAATCTTCAAGGCAAAGACCATGGCTGCTAACTCAAGATCATGAGTAGGGTAGTTCTTCTCATGAGTCTTAAACTATCTCGAAGCATAAGCAATCACTTTACCATGCTGCATCAACACAAAACCCAAACCAATCCTAGAAGCATCATAATACACAACAAAGTCATCTAGGCCCTCAGGTAGAGACAACACTAGAGCTGTGGTCAATCTAGTCTTCAATTCCTGAAAGTTCTGCTCACATAGATCGAACCACTGAAATTTAACATTCTTCTGAGTCAATCAATCGAGTCAAAGGGGAAGCAATGGAAGAAAAACCCTCCACAAACCTCCTATAGTAACCAGCAAAACCCAAGAAGCTCCTAATATAAGATGGGAAAGTGGGTCTAGGCCAGTTCTTTACTGCCTAGATCTTTTGATAATAAACTTGAATACCATCTCTAGTCACAATATGACCCATAAAAGCAACAGACTGCATCCAATACTCACACTTCCCTTTCCTTGACGGGGGAAGCCACAACGTGGTTAGAGAAATTGCCGGATGATTCCATCACCTCTTGGGCTGAGTTGGTTGAAGCATTTACATCAAGGTTCTTTTCTCCATCTCAAATGATGTAGTTAAGAGATGATATCACCAACTTTAGGAAACTCCCGGATGAGCCTTTTTATGAGGTTTGGCTAAGATTAAAAAAGAAGCCTCTCTTGTGTCCAAATCATGAGTTGTCAAACAATGTGCTGCTACAAAGCTTCTATAGAGCATTGAACTCTATGAATAAATTGCTGGCTGACAATCTTGGAGGTAGTACCTTCATGGGCTTGAACTTTGCCATTGCCTTGGTTTTGTTAGAGCGAATGACAAAGACTAATCAAGCTTGACATATAAGAAAAATGGATGTGCCAACTTTGGAAGGACCCTCATCTATCTTGGTTAATGAAATGAGGAAGAATGATGAGGAGGGTGATGAGACAATGGCAAAAATAATAGCACAAATTGATTTGATGGCCAAGCATGTAATGAGAGCTGGTAGTGCTAAGACGGTGAATGCTGTGAGTGCATCAAAAATCAAAGCTACTAATGATGAGCTCATGACTGTGGTTGATGGAAAGATATGTTTTGTGTCAATGGGTTCTCGGCCCAGGTATTATCGCCCGAGGGAGGAGAAACAAGGTTGGATTTGAGACAAAGAGAGGGATGGAAGTTGGCGTGATAGAGACAAAGATGGTGATTGCTTTAACCACTAGAGCTCAAATCCTTACATTCCCCCGAAGAAGGCAGATTCTCTCTACCAACCGTGCACAAGCAACCCCGGCAATCCAAGTTAGAGGACATGCTGTCCTTAGTTCTCAAAAAGGTGGACACAACAAATTCGGGAGTGAGTGAACTAAAGAGTGAAGTTTCAACACTTCATCAAACCGTGATCTCTCACTCAACCTCGATCAAGCCTCTTGAGGCCTAAATAAACCACCCTCAAGCCAAATGAACCCAAGGATGAAAGGGACGTTGCCTAGCGACACCTTCACCAACCTAAAGAAAGATTATGGATTGAGGTAGTATCGTCGTGCCGCGAGATTAAACCAAGCGCTACTTAGGAGGCAACCCAAGTTTCTTTATTTGTTTTTCATTTTTTAAATTATTTTTGGTGTATTTATTGGGAAGGCATGGATGGTAAAATGAACAAGGGAAATCAGGGCAAAAATAGGCTGTGCGGTAGACTGTGTGGACTGCACAAGCAATTATGCATGTCGCATAGCACACCGCATGCCAAAGCAGAAGGCCTGAAGGAAATTTGAAAAAATTGAGGCAATGTGCACTGGGCTGTGCGTATCGTACGATCCCAAGTGCGCATTACACCTCCAATCCCATGGTGATACACATGCCTGGGCAAACCCAGGGGAGAAAAAGGGGCATGTGCGATATGCCATATGGTACGCATATTTTCTGGTGTGAATCACATGTCGCGGTGCTCAAGTGGTAAGTTTGAATTTTAATTGACCTAACCCATTGACCGACCTGAACCGGAGATGAACCGACCAACTTTTCTTCTTCTTTTTATTTTAAAATTTCCTCTTCTCTTCTTCTTCCACCATCTTTTCCCTCAAACTCTCAAAATTTTCTTTCATTCCCTCAAACCTCCCTAAAATCTTCTCCTTCTCTCACCCGACCATCTTCACTACTCCATCACCACTGTCGTCGTTATCTCTCCCGGAAGGTTTCGTAGGTCACCATTATTGAAGAACAAAAAGCTTCAATTTTCACTCCTCTCTTTATAATCTTCACTTGTGGTAAGTTTCCCGACGTTAACTACTTGTTTTTATAAAGGTCGGGAACTCATATTATGAAGCATGCTTAGTAGAATTTCCATGTGTCAACTTGGTAGAACTTTAATTTTGTTAATACATGTTGATTGGTAGTGTTTTTTAGCCTTGAATTATGTATGGGGGTGAAGTCTGAGAAATCCACTTGCAATGAACGAATGATTTGGCTCGATGATAGTTTGCGTAACATCGTTCTGAAGGGCAAATCGTCATTTGTCATGAGGTTTTTGTTGAAAATATGTTATGGAGGCTGAATTTTGCTGATTGTATACCCATGATTTTTGTTGAGCATTGTATTTGGGGTGTATGATCTTGTGTAAGTGAGGGCTTGATGTTCCTAATGATAGACGGGGTAACGTCCATCTTAAGGGAAGTCATTGAGTTCTTTTCTTGCTTGTTATCGTGTCAATGAAAATCTAGGGAAGTCTAAGTACCTGGAAGTTATGGTCATGATATCCCTTGTCCATTTTGTTTAATGTTTATTGGGTTGTTGCATGGTGCCCAGTTCCTAAGCACATCTTGCTCTATGAATCACATGCGGAATTCGAAAGAACACAAGGAACCAAACATTCCAATTGTACCTTTGTCTGCTTCGCATGAGATGCATAGATCTTGATGTGCGGGTCGCATGAGGCATCGCACCATCTTTAAAACAAAGATCCAGTCACTGATCTGAGGGGTTATGCTTGGTGTGACATGCACTTTGGATGGTACAAATTGCACCAACTTTGCACCTAAATGGAAAATCCTCGAAGGTCTATGCTTAATTGTGTGATGGCACATGCGATGCGCACTCCTTCTGATGTATTTTGCATATGGTCCGCATAAGCCAACAATTACCTACTTTGTTTTTCTAATCCGTTACATTCCATCTTTTGTAGGTTTCAAATTTCTTCTAAGGTTTTGTTTTTCTTTTTGGCTCACAATCTCTGTATGCAGGATATGTCTTCAAACAGGCGAAACACAGGAAGCCAACCTAGGCAAAGGTCTGCTGCTGAAAAAGCAAGACTTTTCTTTGGGGTAGAGGGCATGAAAGCCTTCTATTAGCGGGACAAAGATAGAGGATTCAATGAGGAGCTGCCGGTAATGATGATCATGAGTTAGAGGACGATGAGAACGCTGACTTCAAGTGGGTTCTCCGTGACTCCACACTTTCTACGGATTCCTGAAAGGGTGGTACGGGCATGAGTAGAAGGAATACTAATGAGGAAGGAGCTGCTGCTGATGATGATAATGAGGCCTAGTCCTCCAGGGAGTTCCACCCCTTATTCCCATTGCAATATAAGCATTGAGTTCCACCTCTTATTCCTGTGAGTGGGATTGAGATATTTTATTTCCCTTGTCGGGTCTTGTTGACATTCTTCTAGATTTTATTCATCCTTTGTCGGGCATATTTGGATGATTGTAATGTTTATTGCCCTCGTCGGGCATTTAGATTATGTTTTATTTTTACCTTGAGCATATTTGTGCCCTTGTCGGGCTTGATTTCTGTTGATTGAGATTGTGTTGCCGTGTTGGTCTTACATGCTCCATTGTAATACTACCCGTGCTTTGCAAATACGCTAAAGGCCTATGCCAAGGCTTGTTTTGAATGAATCATGAGCGCACAATTTGGATATCACCTTGTTAATAGTACTTTAGAAATAAACTCCGAGGGTTTTCTTAATACTATGGTTCTTTCCCAAGGAGCAAGAGTTTTGATTATTTTCTTTTTCTTCTCTTTTGTTTTTGTGTGTCGAACTGGGTTGGTGTTTCCCTATGACATATTAAGAGGCAACTTTCATAAGGGAAATTGCCAAGTTTTAGTTTAGAATTTAGTCCATAGTTGTTTGTCTCGAAATGGGCACACCGAAAAATTTCTCTTGGCAAATGGCAAATGGCAAATGGCAAATGGGAAATTTGTTTGAAAATAAAAGGAAGAAGGGAAATGAATTTTTGAGGAAAAGCATTCTCTTGTCATGACTTGCACACTCTTTGTTTGCTTTGATTGACTCACAAACGAGTGTGTAATGAACTCGGAATAGCTTGTCAAAAATCATTTGCCCCAATTGATTTTGAGACTAATGAAAGAGGTCTTGTGGCATGATGCCTTGTGTGGTGAGGCTTTACCTTGATTATTGTGCATAAGTGTCATCTAGAACTTGCCCCGAATGTGATTCAAGGCGAAATTCTAGGTGTGACCGAGCTTGGAAGATTACCTTAGGCCCTCTTTGATAGCTACTTCACCCAAATGACTTTCCATGACATCAAATCCTAGTGAACCCCTTTGAGCTTGTGACGGTTCTTTGGCACCTTGTTAACACCTGGCCTTTTTGGAACCTCTATTTTGGCACCCATCTTCCCTAATTGCTTGAAAATGAAATATAGGCTAAAAGCCTATGTTTGGGGGGAAACGGAATATAACATTGGCAAATGCCTAAGTTTGGGGTGCATGTGATCAAATAAGAAGAAAATAAGTGCACTTCAAGTGCAAGGTAGAACCTTAATTTTGAATTGAAAATTGCTCCAAAAGATCAATCAAATGAGCAAATTGAAAAGCAAAAATAGGTGCTACCAAGTGAAGACGTATAAGGAGTTTGAATGATCATGAGTAAAAAGAAGAAATCTTGGGTTTTGAGAGGGAGAAATAAGGTGAAGTTGAAATAGAAAAATGTGAGCGGTGTTCGAAATGAGAACAAAGAGAATTAGGGAGGTGTAGTCACTTGAACCAAATGATATCCTCACCTTAGCCCTAGCCAACATCGTAACCGCAAGTCCTTGGTGATTCCGAGCTTGGCCACCCTACATTAGTGGTGATATACATGAAGAGCAAGCCTATGGTTCGACGCGTATGCACTTGAACTTCCATGAAATAGTGAGAGTCTTCTTGGTTCTCTTAGAATCCTGTGGTTTGTGAATTGAATGATTGTGAGTGGGATTTATCTGTTGTGGTGAGTGGCATCATGCACTAGAATCGAAACATAGAGTCTCTATTTCAATTGAGGGGAATGAATGAGACAAGTTGTGCGGCAAATCTCGAGGCAAACTTTGATTGTCCATGCCAAGGACTTGAGAAGCTTAAATGACTTGTTTTGAATGACAAAATTCCCTTGAATTGAATGAGAAATGATGTCCTTTTAGAAAAGGTTTTGAAATGACCAATTGCCTTAAATTTGTGGAGGTTCAAAATTGAGATGCGCATAATAGTTGAGTCTTTTGTTTGAGTCTTTTGTTTATTATTTTTTTTCTTAATTTTTTAGTGTAGATTAGTCTTTTGTGCCTTGATTGAGCCTAGAGCATAATTCATTCCTTGCCGTGTGAGTATCTTGCTTGAGGACAAGAAATAGTTCAAGTTTGGGGGTTTGATAAGTCGGGGAGGTTTGATAAGTCGGTAATCTACAAACTTATTGAGCCTAAATCCATGAATTATTGCTATGCTTTGAATAGATTTAGAGGTTCTTATGGCCTTTATTGATGTTTATGCATGTACTTTTGATAGATGATGATAAACAAGAAAATGGACCTAAAAAGGGCTCAAAAGGAGTGAAGTGTGAAGTGTTCAGAAAAGCTGAAGATTTAGACTGAAGATGTGGTGGCCGTGCGAAATGCACAAGCCGAGGTGCGAATCGCACCTCCCCTGCATAGACATGCAAAAATACTGAAGAGTCTGTTAAGGGGTGCGATCATTGTGCGACGTGCATATCTCAAGGTGCGAATCGTACTCCCTTCACATGGAGCTCCCAAAGATAGCTGAAGTCACTGGTTCAACTGAAAGAACAGTGCGATGTGCACATCACAACGTGTGAACCGTACGTTGCGCCTTACACCTCCATAAGGGCATTTTTGTCCTAATTTTTAGTAACATTTTGGGAAACTATGAAAGGCCTATTTAGACATAATTGTAAATAACTTTCTTTAGTCCTGAATATTCTGAAGAGCTTTTTAGTTTGAGACTAAGTTTTCACCACCATTGAGAAGAGGGTTTCAATCTAATTTTCTTGGTTAACACTTGTGTGCTCAAATTTAATCTAGAACTTGAGATTCAACTCTAATGGAAGAGATTTTGACTTACCCAGCTGGTATCTCTTTCTCTCTTGCTATGAGTCACTAAATTCTTTTGTCTAGGGGTGTGTTGATGATAGGTGCTTAGCTAATGGGTGTGGGTATTATTTATTCTTGCTTATAATTGCTTATTTGACATGGGTCCAGTAATTTCACTAAGTTTTAATCCTAAAATTGGTGATTGCAAACATTAATTTTCATTACTTGACTATGTGATTGCTTGAGAAAGGATTTCATGGTCTCGGATGTGAAATTACTAGTGGAAATTTAGGACTCCATTCAGATTTGAGGTTAGAAATAGCTCTTATTGACAGAATCACCCATTTAAGGGTCTAAGCTAGAGATAGTGTTACCTCCCCAGGTTTAAGTTGGTTGTTTGTTGATCAAACCGATGATGTTCTAACCGAAATCATCTGAAATATTGATGTTGATCGAGAGATAAATATTACATACCCATGACCAATGCTACTTATGTCAATAAGCGAGAATAAGTATGAATTGATAATCACCCTATCCTATGATTAAAGCTCCATCAGATACACATCTCTAGTCGTCTAGTCAACTTGGTACACCCGCCTTCGTTTTATTGCTTTTTAATTGGATTGTGATTGAAGTGACAACATCCTAATTCCCCCATCCTTTTACTTTCTATTTTGACCATTTAATATTTCTTTGAACTCAACTCAATACAATCTCTATTTAGATAATCCAAGTCCCTTGGGTATGACCCCGACACTCGCTAGGATTATAAATTTTGTTTTGCTGCACGATCGACGTGGCCTCCAACTTTAGGGAGCATAATTTGAGCGTTCATCATTGTACAAAAGTATAAGCACCTTGAATACACAATAAAATACCCATTTAATATTCAGAAATTTCATCAGGTGAAAATGAAAAAGATAGATATCAAAAGTGAGCCTAGTTTGTGCAAATTACACCAAATCCCCAAAACAGTAAATCTGGACAGCCTAACTGCCTTGTGTTGTGACTCAGTTTGGAATAGGTAATTGGCAACAACAAGATTTGTAGTCTTCACAAAAGTGGTAGGTACATGTATTAGGGTCGCAAGGAGTCAAAAACCATCACAAAATATACTTCTTACAAAAAGATATGCTCAAAATACTAACAGCTGTACATAGAAGGTTCCTAAATCAGAAAAATTAGCCAGAACTTTCCCTGTGTTGCGTCTCCTTTTTCGACCCCCTAACAGAAAAAACCAGTTTTTTACATAAACATACGAGTTATATATCTGTGCAATATATTTCCAAAAAATATTTGTTCACTCAAAACAGATTTCTACACAACAAGATATTCTAAATTACTAACAACTACACAGTTTCAAAAATGAGTATGGGTTACTTACCACAAGGAAGTGATTGTCTTGTGTTCTAGCTAAAAGAACAAGTTTTTCTAGGTTATTTTGTGGGGGATTATGATTGAGAGAGATTTCATGGGGTTTCCTTAGCCTTAAGAAACCGAAATTGTAAAGGAGGTGATATATTTTAACACCTAAACTAGGATATATATTACTTAAAAAGGTGGCTGCCCCAAATGCTAAATATCTCATGTATTTACTATTGTTTATGGAGATAAATCTAGTTGTAGTAGTTTACATAAATACCCCTATACAATTTCCTTAAATACCACCGCACTTTAAGGCAAGCAACTTTTCAAACATAGCAAATATTTGAGTTTAGGAAGCGGGAAGTAGAACTCATTCCTTTATATCAAGAAATGGTTTAATTAAGTGCAAATGTTATCTTATATAATTTGGGGTGTTATAGGGAGGTTCGACTAAGTTTGATAAAAAAAAACCTCCAATAGGCTTAAAATGACTTAATTTATGAGTTAAAAGGCTAGGAAAAGACTAAATACCCCTACTGGACGAGTTTGAAAATTTTCTAATTTTTCTGGCACTGAGGCTCATGGCAGCAAACCACGACCAGTGGTCCAGTCTAGGAGCCATGGATTTGAGTTTGGTCTGATATCCATGAGCTGGGACCACGACCAGTGGACTATTCCATGACTTGTGGAACCCTCTCGTGGATATCAGAATATTGGTGAGATCTCTGGTCTGATTTCATGGACTGTTCCACGATTCATGGAATTCTCCCATGGTCATTGTCTCTCATTTTTGGTAGAGAGACATATTTTAGTAAAATGCTAAAAAAATTTACTCCAAATTGGGATTAATGCATGGTCAGTGGCGTCAAAAAGATGACTCAAGGACCTCCAATTTGGTGGATACTAGGCCCCTAACTATGTATATTATAGGAGGAATGATCATCTTAAGTTGACACTGGTTGAATCTTAGCTTAGAAATTTTTGGGGTGTTACACCTACACTCTAAATGTGGCCGACACCCAGAACCAGTATTAGCCCGAGCCAACCCTTAGCTTAGCACACTACTAAGTCTGAATTCTGAAATATGCAAAAGCTATGGAACATAAAGCATGGTCCGAACTTTTGAAATAAGAAATGATTTTTTTATAAACCGAGGCATATATTCAAATAAAAACTAAATACAACTGAACTAACTATCTATGAAGCCTCTAAACAACTGAATTGAATAACGTCTATCGTTACAAGCCGACCAATCTACCTTTATTTGACTGAAGTAAACTACTCAACTAAACATAAACTAAGTCCCTTGAATGCAAAGTGGACTTACCACAAGCTGAGAAGATGGTATCTTAATGGAGTGCCTGCTGATGGATTTGAGCACCTAAACATGCATCATGAAATAATGCAGTGCCAAATGATGCTAATACATAGAATGTATATATGCAATAAACCTGAGTAAATGATAATTATAACAAAACAAAGCTGAACAACTGAGGCATAGATCTGATATGTAATCAAGATCATGAAATAACTGAAATATAGGATATAAAGTATATTGATTATCTGAATACTAACTGCAACTGAAAAGCTGATCCATAAGGATAAAGTAATTAATAGAGAGAAGGTAACTAAACAACTGATACTAAGTAATAAGATAGTTGTATGCAAGTGATTATAAAACATGTTTAGAAGACTGATGGCCTGGTGCAATAACTCATACTTTAGAAACCTTTCATAAAACTGAAAATTGAGTAACTAATAACTTTATATTGTAACACCCCAACAATTTTAAGCCCAGAACAAGACCAGAAATCCTTAGTGTGAACTGTCAAAGTGACAGAATAGGAACCACGAAGGGTTTTCATGGACCGTGGGACAGTCCATGGGCCATAGATGGTGTCCATAAAAAGAGACCTATAGAACAGACCTAAGGATCCTGATCCAAGAGTGGTATCCATGGACCGTGGATCAAACCACGGGTCGTGGTTGCCCTTCATGGAATTAGACCTGTAGGGTCCCTTTTTGACTGAGAACCATGATCAGCCTCCACGGGCCATGGAACAGACCATGTGCTATCGTTAGTGGTCATGGGAATCAGACCCGCAACCTAACTAATAGCCAAGGAACCAGGATAGGGTTCCATGGCTTATGGAACCATCCACGGATCGTCATTCCCATCCGTGGAACGCATGTCATGAATTTTTTAGTAGTTTCTATTTAAATTTTCCAGAGGTATTCCAAACCTTTCCCACTCATTTTAAAAACAAAAAGCCTGTCATTTTAACTTGCCTAATCCTAAACTAGCCAAAATCCCTCATTCCTTGAGAAATCATTCGATAATTAGCAAAATAGAAAAATGAAGCGTCTCTTTCTTTTCCAAAGCAAGCAGAAGGGTTCCTCAATTTCAGGCTCCAAAACCAAAGATTTCACCAAGGATTTGCTCTCAGATATGTGAATTTCATCAATGGGTTTTCTTTCACCCATTGAGTCCCAAAGCTAACTCAAATTCTTCAATTCAGCTTTATTCTTCAGAGCCTAGGATTCATGAATTACTATGAATTCCTTTATATTTCACTATCTATCTATGTGTGAATCCTAGATACATGTTTCCTTGAAATTTAGCACCCTTGTGTACTCATAATTCTCCAACCCTCAGTATATTGCATTATTCGTGATTTTTGAACTATGTTATAAATTGCATACTTTATTCAGATGATAGGAATGTTATGAGTAGTTCAATTCCTCAGGATTGTGCGTTATGAACACCAATCAATTTATTATTTCAAGCATTTTCAGTAAAACATTCAGTCCTTCCGGATTACATGATTTAGAATGCTTTCATATTTAGCATTATCTTTCATTGTCAAAATTTTAGTATTTTTGAGCTATCTAGTAAGTCAGCTAACATATTCTGTTGGGAGGAACACTTAGCACCGGAGCGGATTCAGAGATGAAGGCTCACCCATAGTTAAGATTGAGACCAGTAAAAGTCGTTAAGTCCCAAAACTACGATGCCACAGTAAGTTCTAAAGGGTCATTCGTCAGACCAGGCTTGACACCTTAGTCTTTTTGGACATTAGTAGTGGATCTGCGCTAGCTAATATTTGTACCCTTGGCAAGGTATGAACACCCTTCCATCAAGGGTTATAGGTTAGCCCTATAGTTAGCTCAGCTCCTACAGTTCAGATGTAGTCATTGCGTGACCTTGTAGTCAGTTTATCGAGTACATTATTTTTCAGTTGCATGTTTATCTACTTGTTCATTGCATTAGTTTACATGTTCAGTTTATCCTTTCATGTTGATAATACTTAGAATAGTTAATATCTCAAAGGATCAGTACATTCAAAGTACTGACCACATAGTTCTTGCACTATATTATTGGATAATATAGGTCCAGGCACTTAGTATCTAGATTGCGCTTAGTACGATCCTCCAGTATTCTCAGCAGTAGAGTAGGTGAGTCCTCATGTTTTGAGGACATGAGTTATATTCATTTTATTTAGCTAGTCCTTCAATTTTTAGATTATTAGAGTTAGTTGGGGGCTTGTCCCAACAACTCATCATTTGGAGGCTTTCTGTAATGAACCTTCCGGTCATTTACACATTTTCGCCTTTCTTGTACCATTAGAGCTTACTTGTAGCGGCCCAAGTCATTTATGGCTTGTCGGGACCGGTAGTTCGGTGCCCGAGCCGTTTGTTTAGTCTTTATGGCCGTTCCTCATTTTAGAGCTTCAACTTTAGAAATTGTTGACTTCCGTCAACATTCTTGGTAATATCAAAGAATTAAACCAAGCTTCTTGGTTAAAGGAATCCCTTACTCGAAAGTTTGAGTTAAAGAAATGCCTCGTGTAACACCTCGCGCGTTTGGAAGATTTAAACTAACCCGTGCCTTTGGGGTATGACTAATAGTATCTAATATACTAATAAGGTTGTGTTATGAGGTATTATAATCGCTTAATGGACGTATGATAAGTCAAGCAAGTTGCGAAACAAAAGTCGAAAAAAGTTATTGTAAATTCCTTTAAGGAATTCTCTTCAAATTTGGGTTAAATGTCTTGTGGTGTTTCTCCCTATATATAAAGAGTTAGTAGGCCCCCAATATACCAAATCAAAGGTCTACGAGTCTAGTTTCCAACGCACTAAACCATTTATCCATACGACTTTAGAATAGAGAGATATTCATGTTTTTGTAAGACTGCAGAAGCAGGCACGTCAAAGTAGGGCCCACATCCTAAGTCGGTTTGCCTTTATAAATCAGCTTCTCCTTCGTTTTAAACTCATAAAAATAGACCAAAACAATATAAAAACAGATACAAACCTTAGAAATAATCCATGGACCTTGATCCTTTCAATTCGAAAGTTTAACGGAAGTTTCTCTACGTCGCGAGCTCATCATCGTGGTACGGTTTTCTCGTTGTTTTGGCTCCGTTTGTTGCTACTGCAAGGATGCAGTTCGTGGAATTGATATTTTTATGCTATTATCATTTGATTATCGGAAGGTAAGGGTTCTAAATCCTTGACTCATTCTTAATTTGAGCTTTAGAATCAATTCCGAGGAGAACTTATCGTTATGGGCATGTTTGTCCTGTTTTCTTGCCGTATATTGTTACAGCTCGTGGTGGGTCCTTATAACAGCATGTTTAGCTTGGTATTTCAAAGCTTTTTATCGAGGTAACCTTCCTCCTATGACCATCCTTCGTTATTATATGTTCTAGTATTGTTTTATGGATTTCTGAGCCACGAAGTGGTATTTTGGATCTGTGGCTCTGGGCAGCCCTTTGTCATATTGAATTGGGTTGTTATTGTTGTATGTTGATGGTGTTAAGGTTTTGGAGGTACTGGGAGTTGGTGTGATTCTTATTGGAGTCACGAACGATGGTTATTGGATTGAATGACATGAAGTACGCCTTGAAATAGTGCCTCGGGAGCTCGTCGCTCCTTGGAGATGTTAACGTATTGTTGTTGGATTTAGCTGCCATTTGTTATTGTTATTGGCCTCATTTTTATGATTTGGAGTTGGCTGGTCGCGAGTGTGACATTAACACCTTATCAATTGGCTATGGCTCATTCTTGCAGCCTTGTCGATTCTAGCAATTATTCCATTACCCTGGTTGGTCAGGCTTCATAGAGACGCCTTTGGGACTTCAAGTGAATGTATTTGTTTTGTGTGATTCAGAGCTTCCTGGAGCTATTCGTGTCTGGACGATGCCGTTCCCACAGCTAGTCATCTGATGACAGGTAGGTTATGGTTTTCCCCTATCTAGACTCTGTGTATATAGGCTATAACTGCATTAATTAGCATCCCTGGATAGGTTGTTATAGGTTGGTACCCCAGACCTTGTCCGCCTTTTGTCCGTCTATTTTATATGTTGTTTGTAGTATTCGCGTAGTAATGTATATTACCTTTGTGGTCCTGTGTGGCCTTGTATTGACTCTGGAACATAGATGGTGGGCTATTTGGGAATGTCCGTGAGTCCCGGACATAGAGGTATACAGGCTGAGTCCTTCCATGGAACCTGCCTGCTGGGCCTGATTGGCACCAGAGGAGGTACATACAGAGGTTCTATTTCACATCATATCATATCATGCATTGGATTCCACCCTTGTTTATTGTATGTTCAGTGTACGCTCTGGTAGTATGGGATGCCGGAGGTTTTGTTCTCACTTGATTGTGTTCCTCGGTTGTATGGGCGGCCGTTGGGACTGTAGGTAGACTATATTTACTCCTATTTTTACTTAGAGCTTGTCTTGGCACCCGGTTCTTGAAAGATTAGTGATGGCTAGCCTGTTGAGGCTTTGGTTGTGGGATTTTTGATTATTGAGAGGGCTTTAGAGTCCTATCTTATTGAGGCACTTTTGTGTGGCCTTCTGAGCAGAGTGTGAGACTCTGGTTCTATTCTTGTGGGAAGCTAAATGGTATCTCTCGGTTATTGTGGCCTAGTTATTTCATCTTAGGGTTGTACTTGTGAGGTGATTCCCTGGTTATGCTATCATATGATTGGATTGGTGCTATGATTTCCTTATACTGGTTGATTCCATTTTGAGTATGTTAGACTGCTCTCCATCTTTTCCTTCCACTTGAGGTTACCGGTATACCGCCATTTTCTCAACTCTCTCTCTACTTACTTATATTGTTGTACAAGGACTCTAGGTGCGTTCTTCTTTCCTTCACCAGTGATTCTGTGTGATTGTATGTCTGTGCTAGCATGTGTTACTTGAAGCTCTTGGTTATGGATGATCTGTGCTAGCTCCTTGTGCCTTGCTTATTGCCTCAGTGACTGCCTTTTTGCTATCTGTTAGTTACTGCTTTTATATCTTATATGCGCTCAATCGGCCTATGATACCGACTGAGTACCCATGGTTTTGGTGCTCATACTACACTTCTGCACTTCTTTGTGCAGATATTAGCAGAGCTTTCTCCGTTGATCATGTTGGAGACTCGTGCAGCTTTTGGATCTTTGAGACTAGGGTGAGCGCCTGACGGTCGGGGCTTGTCTACATCTCATCTATTGTACTGTTGCTCCTTGTACTTTCGGAGGCAATTTATGTTGTATTTTGTTACTTATAGCACTTGTATTCTATTAGAAGCTTCTGTACTATCGATACCAAGTCTTGGGGTTGGTGTAGTTTCCTTTATGTATTTATATTCAAGTTTTACTTTCGCTTATTTCTGCTTGCTGGTGCGTTTTGGTTAGGCAGTATCCCATTACTAACCATTCTGGGCTACGGGAATTGGTTCGCCTACTGGGGATTGTAGGTGCCATCATGACATAAGAAATCGGGTCGTGACAGCTTGGTATCAGAGCTCTAGGTTCACCAAGTATCTAAGTATAGTCTCGTGGATCGGTACGATGACGTCCGTATCCTATCTGCGGGAGGCTACAGGGCATTGTTAGGAAATATTTCATCTTCTTGGCTCCTCATCGTGCGTTCCTGGCTATATTGAATTCTAAAACTTCAGTTGTTCATTCATTCTGAGATGCCTCAGACGAGTGAGATAGCGGTTGGTCCCGAGGCTTCTGTGCTTGTTGCTTCAGTGCTTCCGTTAGCACCAAAATTTCAGAGTGAGAGTTTACCGCCTCAGATAGGGGGTGTGGGGTTAGCCCTGCCTTCGATTGGATTTATAGCTACCCCAGTTCTTCAGGACACCGTGGCTAGGACTCTGAGTCCTCCGGTGAGTGTTTCAGTACGTGGTTCTGTGAGTGGTGCTTCAGTTATAGTTGAGCTTCTAGTTCTTCAGCAGGGTTGTCTATCAGTATTGGAGTATGAGGGGAGATTTTCCCATCGGATTTCATCTGGTATAGGCTGTTTTTGGTGTGGTGAGCATGGGCACTTTGCTAGGAATTGCCCCAGGATTGTGTATCCCAGACAACCTGGTTGTTATCATTGTGGAGAGATTGGTCACCTTTATTGAGTTTGTCCCCAGCAAGGGCTGGTTGGGGCTTCAATTTTGACCACTCAGTCCAGAGTTAGACCCCATCAGCTTGATGCTCCTCTTGGTGGGCTAGAGGTAGAGGTTCCTGACATCGTTACTCCAGGTTAGGATTTTGCTACCTTTGACTTATGTTTGTCCTACTCGTGTTGCGACTCTATAATTGCTTCTATGCCTACCTGCTACTTGTTTAAGTTGTTTGGCTACTCGAATTGTAGTATCGATATGTTGTTTTATTGGTAGTTTATTCTTTAGTAGTGAATGGGGGTAAGTTAGCCTTGAGAGGTGTTTTCCCGGAGTTGTAGCTCATGCGTAGTTCTTGTTAGTCTGTTTCTAGTTGGGTTATCCCTGTTTCATTGTGATTTTGGACTTGTGGTTGAGTTGCCCTCGTTGAACGGTCCTAGATGGTTGTTGCCTAGGCCGTTATCTAGCGTGGCTAGAGATCCGTGTGATGGTTCAGTGTATTACTGGTTGTTGGGCCGGAGTTGAGATTTTTCCTCAGTTGGGAGATATTGGTTATGCTAGTGTGCATAGATTGGTTTGGTCTCCCGAGTGTCTAGAGTCGACCCTCTTTGTTGATTAGTTTAGGAGGTTGGTAGGTATGTGGGTTGTTCCTATATTCTCCTCCACTTCCTGGTCCGTTGGGTGTTTTGTTGTATCCCTAGTCTCCAATTGGAACGAATCTTGATCGTAGTTCTTTCGATGAGCTCTGGATGTTGGCATCATGATTGGGTCTTGACTTTAAGCACTTCTGACTAAGTGTTGATCGTAACCTCGTGGTTGGGTTGTATTTGTAAGCATTTCGGGTGAGTTGGGCATCCGACCCATTCTTCTCCTACCTTATTGAATTTGACGTGTAGCTATGAGTAGTAAGGTAATGGCTTCAGGTTCTTATTCGAGAAAGGATTTGTAAGGTTTAATATGTGCTAAGGAAGGATTTTTGTTTAGTTGAAAAAGAAGAGAGATGACAATTTGTTTGTGTTTATGTGTCCTCGTAGTTGCCTGAGGTGGCGATGAAGGTTTTCTTTGGAATTGTGTGTCGGTGATTCGATTCAGCCATCTACATATTGATGTGGGTTTTCCATCGATTGGTTTTGTTTCAGTAGCAACTGCGGTGTTGGCAATTTGCATATTCAGGCCTAGTTGGCTTGGGTTCCTAAGGGTTCATTCGCAGCATCCTGGTTCGACCAAGGCTTTAGTTGGCAGTTTTGAAAGTTGGGGTTCAAAATCATGGCTTGGCAGGTTACATCGAATGGTTCGTGGTAGTTTCTATTTGGTTGCAGCATCCTAGTGCCGGGAGGCAGTGGGTGCGGGCAACTTAGCTTCTTTTACTTCAGTTGTGGATGCGGCTATTGGCCTTGGACACCTAGTCCTTGGCTAACCTCTGCAAGAGGCGAGATATTCTAGATTTCAGCAGTGTTCTAGTTAGTACGAGGTTCTTCTACCATGGTTGGATAGACTCAGCGGCGTAAGTTTGAGCTTCAGACGTGGTGTATTCTTTATGTGGTCAGCTTGTGCGGGTTGAGACTAGCGAGGCTATTTTGAGCTCTGATGATACGTAAAGACTAGTAATCCCCATTCATTTGCCAAGGATTTGAAAGCTTATTTAATTGATTCCTCCAGAGTTGCTGTTTATGTGGGGTTCCACTGTTGATTAGACTCGGCCAGTATGGACTAGAAGTTTGTTATGATATATGCTTCAAAGTGGTTGGTGTTTGCAGAACCAGTAGAGAGGCTGATTTAAGCCAAAGGAATGAGTTGAAAGTATATGCCAAAAATTTCTATGGCTAGATGGTAACTTTGAACCCCAGGCACCTTTTTCCTTTGCCTTCGGGGTGTTTGGACTTGATATTTGTGGCCTGGTGGACTTTTTTCTGAGGTGAGATTCGTAAGGCAATTTCATATTCAAATGGTGTTCGAGTGTTCGGAGTAGCAGTAGTGTTTTCTAGAGTTGGGAGCTTGGCTAATTGTTACAGACTTCGTGGTAGGCTTACCACACTCTTGCAGGATCATGGTTTTGGTTTGGGTCTTTCGGGCAGGTTGCCCCTGTTCATTCACTTTCAGTTGATTCAGACCTGGCACGGTTCAGTTAGCGAATTTGATGTTAGAAAAAATATTCGTTCGTTGGTTGGTGGTCAGTCAAGGCAGGTAACTTTAATTTCAATAATATGCTACGGGTTGTTATCTTGGATGGCAAAGGCTAGTAGCCTATATATTGGCTTAAAATGCATTTGAATAAAATGGGTGACTTCGTTCGTGGTAAAGTATAAGCAGGAACTATGGATCTCTGGTGTGTCAGTTGATGCTTCGAGGGTGGTTTGAGTGTTCAGCTTGTATGCAGCTTCCTTTTTGTGGTGCTAAAGGATTCAGTTCAGAAAAAAAAGGGCTTTTGCGGAACAACGGGTTCATGAGTTAGAGTTTTGGGTTGATGGATTTTCTGGTAAACTTGGTATGGTTTTGAGGATTCGAGTTTTGTGTGTTGATAGCCTTGGTGCACTGGTTTCGGTGTTGTGTAGGTGCTTTTTGGTTAAGATTCTCGAGGTTCAGTTTGGGTTGGCAGATCTTTGAAGGTTGAAATCTAGCTTGGCTAGTAAGAAATTAAGGCTTGGTTGCTTTCTTTGGTTCTGTTCTATTGGGTGCCATCCGAACGCGGAGGTTACCCGGGTTGTCCGAGAGAGTAGTACGGGCGTGGTATCTGTTGTTCTTAAATCTCTGGTATTTTCTTCTTTCTTGACTTTCGAGGACGAAAGTCTTTTTAGTAGTGGATGATGTAATGACCCTTCCGGTCATTTACACATTTTCGCCTTTCTTGTACCATTAGAGCTTACTTGTAGCGGCCCAAGTCATTTATGGCTTGTCGGGACCGATAGTTCGGTGCCCGGGCCATTTTTTTGGTCTTTATGGCCGTTCCTCGTTTTAGAGATTCAACTTTGGAAATCGTTGACTTCC
>QJPP01001921.1:0-249843 GCA_003996215.1 Jaltomata sinuosa | reverse complement strand
AATACTACAAGCAACGGAGGAACAAAAGTAGCGCGGACAGTGAATAAAGCGGTCTGAGGTCTGTGGTACCAACCTAATAAACCAACCCAAGGATGCCCATTAATACAATTTTATTCTATATATGCGGAGTCTAGGAAAAATAAACCGTAACCTACCTGTCGTCCGATGACAAGCTTGAACCTCTCCGAAAAGCTCCGAAATAAAATCACACTCAAACTCGAACTTGAATAAGTTGACGTAGATAATTGATTATAGCACTAAGTAATATCTCCATGAGACATATGCAACATGATTAAGCATATATGTGTAGAAGATTTGAAATGTGAGTTGAATTATGATAAGAATCTTGTCTATTATTAAAAGGAACATAACCATACTAGTGAAGATATATACATGTAGATATATAAGTCACGGGCAGTAGGCAAATTAATTAATTAATATACACTTACTTAGAAATTAGCATTATGAGAATGATTATGTGATGCCACCTCTTATAGTTGGTACTTGCTGGCCACTCCCTCCACCCACACGTGGAGTGGAGGTGGCAATTGCAAGGTCACCAGAAAAAATTCTTATCCCGTTATTTATATACTCGGGTATTGCATAAATTCATAGTAAAATAAATATAACTTTTTGAATATATCATAATTCATAGAAAATTATTTCAAACAAAACCTACTATATTATAATAATAAATTTTAACATAACTAAATTTACTATCCCCGTTAAAATATTACAATGTATACAAACCTTATAAAATAAATACATATACAATTATATCGTAACAAAAATATTTTTCATAAACCTTTAAAATATTTTGAAAAGGTAATAATAATATATTTTTTATCAAATTCAACTTTTAAATAAAATATCCTCAAGTACGCACAATTTTGATACTCAAGAACCCTCTTGGAACCCTCTCTTATGTTTTCTCACTGTTTCGGAACTGAAATGGCGTTTTAAAACGTGAAGTTGAGGCTTAAATCGAGTTTAACCCGCCCCGATTCGCGACCCGGTTCGCAACCCGTTTTCTGCCAGACAGTCCGCGGTAAAACAGTCATAACTTTTTACTCCGAGATCAGTTGGATGTGAGGTTTTGTGCGTGGGAAACTAGACTCGTAGACCTTCGATTTGGTATTTCGGGAGACTTCTAACTCTTTATATATTGAGAGAAAAGCCCTGAGACATTTGACCCAAAGTTCAGAAAATTTATCAAAGAAACTTATGATCAAACAAATGGACCCGGTGCCGAAATACCGGTCCCAACAAGCCTTAAATGACTTGGGGCCACTACAAACAAGCTCTAACGGTTCAAGGAAAATGTATACGTGGAAATAACCGGAAGGGTCATTACAACTCCTAGCAATTCTAGCGTATAGGAAAAGTATTATGAAGTTCGGGGAGTAGAAACCTTACCTTAGGGAAGAAAAATGATGAAGAATGGAGGAAAAACACTTGAAATCTCCCTAGCCCTTCTCCCAAATGAATTTGTGAAAACTGAATGTTTTTGGGGAAGTTTCTGGATTAAATCCCATCACGCGCTGCTATAGCGGCCCGCTCCACTATAGCGGTACCACCGTAGCAGAGTCAACCGCTATGGCGGAGGTTGACCGACTTGACTTCCACTGTAGCGGTAATTTTTTCGCTATAGCGGAGGTCGCCGTGGCGGAGTGTCAACCTCTATGGCGGTTGACATAGGATAGAAAGTCATAAAATCTCCAAAACTAGTCCATTTTACAACACACTTATTTTTTTGACATTCCAGAACAACCCCTTTACGTCAATCTCAATTCCGGGAGTTCTACTTACCTGAATTCGATTTCGAAAAGTCCCTCCGACTCCTTTATGTGTTAGCTATGAGGAAAATTAGCTCAAAATAAGATATCCAACCCAATCCTTACCCGGATTTCCCTAGACCATACCTCGCTCCTATACTGGTCGAGACTAGCCTAGCCCAGAATTTCAAACTCCCAAACTCAGAGTTTTCTAACTCTGAAAATTGGCACGAATTATTTTCCCGTAACGACGGACCCAGTCGTTATAGTTTTAGAAAGAGATTTACTCAGAGACTAATATGTCAGTACAAGGATCAAAACAAGAGAATAAAGTTGTAATTGTTTGTTTAGCTCGAAGTCATTTTATAAATTAAAATATTTTATTTAACTTTTAAAAATTTAAAAATCAAATTAATGTTGTCCAAGTGAAACAATGTTGAAATTTACTAAATGTGGACTAACATAAACTTAATTATTGTGATTTATAAAATGGGCTAAACAATTATAGTTGGTGGACATGATTTAGGCCGATTATATATTGAATTCATTATTGAGCCTGAATCACTTCATATATTGGTGTATACAGTACTGTAGGTACCATTGAAAACCTAATAAAATTTATTATGGGAGTCTCATTAGGTCAAGGCTTGATGCCTACAAATATATGACTAGGTTGCATCTCATCTCCTTAATCTAACGTCCAAATTCACTCCTCAAATTGAGAAAGTGTACACGATCAGATGTAATATAATTTACCCTATTATAAGTCAAAGTCGATCCCACATAGAATAATATATAGTCGATCAAGCAAGTAAGGAACTACAATCAATTACATTAAGCTAAACACCTGATAATATTTTGATTTTGAGAAAATTATAACTAATGTGAAAATATAAACTAACCTATAAAATAGGTAAAATGCACAATGACCACAAACATGGATACAAGAAAATCACTCTCAAGTAATGATAAGAGCAAATTTATGTTAATTAGCGTCGGATAAAAATTCTACATTAATTCCTTTCGGACACTAACAAGACTTTCAAGTTGGCTATATCCATCGCAATCAGGAGTATTAAGAACACTCGAATGCGGCTATAAGTAGTTTTCCTAATTCCAGATTGAACTATTAGATGAGGATTAACACCCAAATTCTTGTTATTAAAATTTTTCAACCTCAATTTTCATGTTAGAGCTCAAATCAAAGTAAATGAGTGAGTCCTAGGATTTTCTATTCTATTAAGAAATATTAAAGAACAAGAATAATCAAAGAAAGATTAATCACTCCATTATAAAAAAAAATTGTTCAATACATAAGCAAAACAAGAGATTTAAACCAAACTTTAATAAAGAGTATTATTATAAACAAGATTGAAGCAAGGAATAAATATTACACATTTAGATATTTAATACAAACCAACGGATTAAAGAAATAAGTAAAAGATTCGAAAAATGCTCAACCAAATCTTCAAAACTTTAATTTACAAGTGTCACGATCCAAGCCCGTCGCGAGTGGCACCCACACTAACCCTCCGATGGGAGAACCATCTAACCCCAACTACCCAACACCAATACTTAACATTTTTTAAATATGAAATGAGCAGTTCCGTTATCAACCAATAATTCAAATAATTCTAGTAGTTAAAACAATGCAAAATAAAGCAAATGTCTAAAACGCCCCCAAAAATTGAAAGTCATTATACCACAACATCTAAATATGATAATCTGTAGGTACAACTCGGAAAATGAAAATAACTAAAGTGTATATGTCCGAAACAAATGGGCAAGAATATAGCGTGCGAAGACTCATGGCTGCTTGAAAGATGAAGCTCACCATTGAGTCGGTAACAGTCACTGGCTACAACTGAAGTTTTGTCGGGGCCACTAGGATATGCTCTACACTCAATAAAAAGAAGAATGCATGTGGTATCAGTACAAAATCACTACGTACTGGTAGGGTCATCGTCTAACTCAACTTAATAAATATGAACATATAATCGACAATTTGTAAACAAGTACAACCATGTAACACTTAGCGTTTATACCTTCACTTAGTCTCTTCTCAACAATAACCAACCAAATCAGACAAGCATAAGACAAGTACAAATAATCCACCAAATCAATATCATGACTAATAACAGTTAACTCAACCTTGCCATAATTATCTTTTCATTGGACCTTAATAAATAATTAGACAATTTAAGCACGTTAATAGTTCAGATCACTCATGGATCCAAAATAACAACAATATTATCAATCAGTTCACTCAAGGAACCCAAAATAACATCAACAATATAACTCAGTTCACTCATAGAATCGTCAAACTCACCAATACCATGTAGACACATGCTATGAATCTTATAATTGCCCACTAGCCATGACCTGCAGGGGACGAGCTCAGTCCATGTACCAAAATAACCTAGACAACTAGTGTCTGCCACTCTTATCCCAAACCAATGTTATACCACCCTTATTCCAATGTCTCCACCCTTGTACTCTTTGAGTTTTACAAATTTCATGAAGGTGACCTTTATCGGTTCATCTCATAATATCAACTCATGTCCCAACACGTACAATAACAATATGAGATAACACAACCAAACTTGCACTCTAAAATGAGCCTTTTACACATTCTTATTTTAGGTGATTAAACACTTATAATATTATTCAACAAGTTAACATTTACAACATGCATTGTAACAAGGAGACAAAGAGGAAGTTAACATGCACACATAAACTAAATTGAGTCTCAACTACAATTCAACCATCACCTACCTCAATTAAAGCCTTGCACTGCTCTAATGAACTTGAGCCTTGTCCTTTTTTGCAATTTCAGTTTGATTGTGGTCTAAAAACAATAATGTAATCACCATTCAATAATGACCTAACAAATACAAGGATTATAACCTAATGCCATAACTTTACGATCAAAATCATGATCATTTCCTTATTCTAGGGTTTTTCTCTATTTGTTCCATCTTAATTTTACCAAATTCATGTTTATAAGAATAATTTCTAAGCATGCAACCATAAATTATTCACCATTGACTAAAACTCAAGGATTACACCTTGTTTTCACTAAGTTACACCAGAAAATCAGCCTAGGTCAAGTCAAATCCTCCTCCACAATCAAAACCTAGTGATTCTAAGGATTAATCATCAAAAAACTAGTTAAACGGGTAGACTAACTTACCTCAATGAAGGATTTTGGTTGAAACTGATTATTTTCTCCTTAAATTGCCTTTCTCGGCTTTTTAACGAAAGTGGAATGAAAAATAATGTTTTTAAGTCTAAAACTACATTATCAATGAATATCTTGCTATAATGGCCTGATTTTTGTTATCGCGACATTGTTATAGTGGGATCTGTCCGCTATAGCGGGATTGAGCAAAGCTGACTTTCACTACAATGAGAATATTCACGCTACAGTGGGCTCGTGGTAGAAGCTTGTCTCTCGCTATAGTGGCCTAGGAGAGATAGAAAGTCTGAAATTCCTAGATTTTTGCCAATTTTGCAACACACTTCTAAATATTGATATTCTGAACTAAGCCCTTTACGTCAAACACGATATTTGGAGTTCTACTAACCCGAATTCAGTTTCAAAAAGTTTTATGAACTCTTTAACCTCTTAGATATCATAATATGGTATCAAATCATATAAATATCAACCTATAAGTTACTAGATTTATCTAGATTATACCACACTTGGAATTCATCCAAGACTAGCATAGTTTGAAATTTCTAACACTTTATTGGGGGAGAATCTTAATCAAAATTTTGGCACGCTAGGCTGTATCATAACAATGGAAAGAGTCATTACAACAGATACCAATTAACCCATCGTTCATCCCTGAATGATAAATCAAGAAAAATGAGTAAAATAAAGCAAGGAAAGTACCTGAATCCTCAAACAAGTGAGGGTACTTATTGCGCACATCTGCCTCAGTCTCCCAAGTGTCCTTCTCAATAGGATGGTACTTCTGCTGAACTTTCACAGATCTTATCTCCTTAGTCCTTAACTTCTGAACATCTTGGTCAATAATCGTTATTGGTTCCTTCTCATAAGAAAGGTTCTTGTCAAGCAAAACTGAGTCCCACTTAATTATGTAGTCCCCATCTCCCTGGTATTTCTTAAGAATGGAAACATGAAACACCAGATGGAAACCTAACAGGCTTGGAGGCAATTCCAACCTTTAACATACCAGACCCACATTATCAAGAACATCAAATAGACTGATTTACCTTGGGCTAAACTTACCCTTCTTACAAAATTGCATAACTCTTTTCATGAGAGACACCTTTAACAACACATTCTCACCTGGTTTGAAATACATATCTCTTACCTTGCGGTCAGCGTATTTCTTTTGCCTACTTTAGGCTGCCAACAACTTGTCCTGAATGAACTCTTGGACTTTGTTCACTAGGTCTGTGCCCAAAGGCTTCATATCACCCACCTTGAACCAACCAATGAGCAATCTATACCTTCTCCCATAAAATGCTTCAAATAGGCCATGTCGATACTAGAGTGATAATTATTGTTGTATGATAACCCACATAATGATAGAAATTTATCCCGATGACCCCCAAAATCAGCCACACATGCTTGTAGCATATTCTCAAGTATCTGAATGATCCTCTTAGACTGCCTGTCGGTCTGAGGATGAAAAGTAGTACTAAGATCAAGCTTGGTGCCCAACTCCTGATGCAACTTGTGCCAAAATTTAAAGGTAAACTGTGTACCTCTATCGGATATGATGGATATTAGCACCTCATGCAATCTCAGGACTTCCTTGACATAAATCTTGGCTAACCGCTTTGAGTTGTAATTCACCTTCACCGAAAAGAAATGAGCGGACTTTGTTAGCTTGTCCACTATAACCCAAATCGAGTCATGTTATCTCAAGGTCTTAGGAAGACCCACTACGAAATTCATAGAAATCCTCTCCTACTTCCACTCGGGAATGGGCATCCTCTGAAGCAAACCTGTAGGCCTTTGATGTTCATACTTCACATCCTGACAGTTATGACAATTGGCCACATATTCTACTATATCTCTCTTTATTTAGGGCCACTAATAGAACCATCTTAAGTCATGATTAATCTTGGTTGCACAAGGATGTATAGAGTATCAGGAACCATAAGCTTTTGCAAGCAAACTCGGAATCACATTATTAATACGAGGCACATACACGCGCCCTCTCACCCATAACATACCACACGCATCAAGTCTGGCATCTTGAGCTTCACCACACACCACTTTGTTCAGAATCTTGTTCAATTTTGCATCCTCAAATTGCTTAGGCTTGATTCTATCAAGGAATGTTGACCTTACCTCCATACTAGCCAACACTCCAACCCTTTTAGACAATCTAAACTGCATAAACTACATTGCTAGAGTTTGAATCTCTCTAGCCAAAGGTTGCCTCGTCACTCTCAAGCAAGCCAAACTAGACATACTTATAGATTTTTGGCTCAATATATCTGCCACTACATGGCCTTCCCCAGATGATATTGGATGGTCACATCATAATCTTTCAGTAACTCCATCCACCACCTCTGTCTCAAATTCAAGTCCCTTTGAGTGAAAATATGTTATAAATTACAATGGTCTGTGAATACCTCACACTTAATACCATAAAGGTAGTGTCTCATATCTTAAGTGCAAAAACTACCGCTACCAAAGTCATGATTTGGATAATTCCTTTCATGAGGCTTGAATTGACTTGAAGCATAGGCAATCACATTCATGTCTTACATCAACATAACACCTAAGCGAGAATGTGAAGCATCACAAAATACAATGAAATTTGTGCCTTCAACTGGCAAACCAAGGATGGGAGCTGTGGTCAAAAGAGACTTGAGCTTTTGAAAGCTCTCTTCACACTTATTAGACCAAACAAATAGTACCTCCTTCTATGTCAGTCTTGTCAAATGAGTAGCAATGGAATTCACCTTGGCTAACCGCTTTGAGTTGTAATTCACCTTCACCGAAAAGAAATGAG
The DNA here is from genome assembly GCA_003996215.1 of Jaltomata sinuosa. Taxonomy (NCBI): domain Eukaryota; kingdom Viridiplantae; phylum Streptophyta; class Magnoliopsida; order Solanales; family Solanaceae; genus Jaltomata; species Jaltomata sinuosa. The sequence goes on along the minus strand of QJPP01001921.1, from coordinate 242,066 downwards.
CGGACTTTGTTAGCTTGTCCACTATAACCCAAATCGAGTCATGTTATCTCAAGGTCTTAGGAAGACCCACTACGAAATTCATAGAAATCCTCTCCTACTTCCACTCGGGAATGGGCATCCTCTGAAGCAAACCTGTAGGCCTTTGATGTTCATACTTCACATCCTGACAGTTATGACAATTGGCCACATATTCTACTATATCTCTCTTTATTTAGGGCCACTAATAGAACCATCTTAAGTCATGATTAATCTTGGTTGCACAAGGATGTATAGAGTATCAGGAACCATAAGCTTTTGCAAGCAAACTCGGAATCACATTATTAATACGAGGCACATACACGCGCCCTCTCACCCATAACATACCACACGCATCAAGTCTGGCATCTTGAGCTTCACCACACACCACTTTGTTCAGAATCTTGTTCAATTTTGCATCCTCAAATTGCTTAGGCTTGATTCTATCAAGGAATGTTGACCTTACCTCCATACTAGCCAACACTCCAACCCTTTTAGACAATCTAAACTGCATAAACTACATTGCTAGAGTTTGAATCTCTCTAGCCAAAGGTTGCCTCGTCACTCTCAAGCAAGCCAAACTAGACATACTTATAGATTTTTGGCTCAATATATCTGCCACTACATGGCCTTCCCCAGATGATATTGGATGGTCACATCATAATCTTTCAGTAACTCCATCCACCACCTCTGTCTCAAATTCAAGTCCCTTTGAGTGAAAATATGTTATAAATTACAATGGTCTGTGAATACCTCACACTTAATACCATAAAGGTAGTGTCTCATATCTTAAGTGCAAAAACTACCGCTACCAAAGTCATGATTTGGATAATTCCTTTCATGAGGCTTGAATTGACTTGAAGCATAGGCAATCACATTCATGTCTTACATCAACATAACACCTAAGCGAGAATGTGAAGCATCACAAAATACAATGAAATTTGTGCCTTCAACTGGCAAACCAAGGATGGGAGCTGTGGTCAAAAGAGACTTGAGCTTTTGAAAGCTCTCTTCACACTTATTAGACCAAACAAATAGTACCTCCTTCTATGTCAGTCTTGTCAAATGAGTAGCAATGGAAGCAAAGTTCTTAATAAATCTCCAGTATAGCTAGCCAGACCCATAAAGCTTCGAATTTCAATCACTAAGTTAGGCCTAGCCCAACTCTTAAAAGCCTTAATCTTCTGGGATCTACCATCACCACCTTTTCAGAAACCACATTCCCTAAAATGGACATAGAAGATATCCAAAACTCACATTTAGAAAATTTAGCATAAAGTTGATTCTCCTACAAAATACCCAAGACTATGCGTAAGTGACCCACGTGTTCCACCTTACTCTTGGAGTAGATCAAAATTTCACTAATAAATACAATTACAAATGAATCCAAGAAAGATTTGAAAATAACATTCATTAAACTCATGAATGATGCCGACGCATTAGTCAACCCAAAGTACATTACTAAAAATTCGTAATGTTCATAACGGGTCCTGAAAGCTGTTTTGGGTATATCCTCAGGTCAAATCTTTAACTGATGATACCCTGACCTCAAATCTATCTTGAAAAATATTGAAGCACCCCACAAGTGGTCAAATAAATCATCTATTCGAGGCAAAGGGTACTTATTCCTAATGGTAACCTTATTCAAATGTCGATAGTCTATACACATTCTCATGCTACCATCTTGTTTCTTAACAAACAACACTTGAGCACTCCAAGGCAAAGCACTAGACAAATTAATCACTTATCAAGTAACTCCTACAACTGAGTCTTGAGTTCTTTCACCTCAGTCGGAGCCATTCTATAAGAAAGGATAGAGATTGGGTTAGTGTCCAACTCCAAATCAATGTAAAAGTCAATGTCCCGATACAGAGGCATACCAGGCAAGTCAGTGGAAAATACCTCCAGAAATTCAGACACTATGGAAACTGACTCAATAGAGGGGACCTCTGCACTAATATCTTAGAGATGTGCCAAAAAGGTGAAACACCCCTTCCCAACTAGCTTCTTAGCACGAATGAAGGAAATTATTTTCATAGGTCCAGACTTATAAACACCTTCCTATTCTAACTTATCAATTATAGGCATGTCTAAGGTCACAGGTTTAGCATTACAATTCAGAACAATATGACACACAGATAACCAAGTCATGCCCAGGATGATATCAAAATCAAGCATATCTAGAATCACCAAATCCACTCAAGTCTGAAAACCCATAAATATTACAGAGCAAGCACAATACACTTGAGTCACTAACACAAAGTCTCCAATCAGAGTAGATACTTACACAAGTGAGTCAAGCATATCATAAACCATATCTAAACATAAGGTAAATTTAACAGATACATATGAATAAATGGAACCCGGATCAAACAAGACCGAAGCCATCCGGTCACAGACGAGAATAGTACATGTAATAACTATATCTGAAGCCTCTACCTCAGATTTACCTGGAAAAGCATAGCAATAAGCTCTCTTATCAATATTAGCAACCTCTCTAGCAGGCTGAGCACCACCTCTCCCTCATTACTACCACCTCAATTTTAACCACGTCCACCCTGATAACTATCATGCCCACCTTGTGGATAACCTCTACCATTACCATCACCACCTCTACCAGCCGAAACAATAGCTCTGGGCTACTTCTGACTCTAAAAACTAGTCTGCCTATCATTAGGATAATCCCTCTTGAAGTGCCCAACACCACCATAAGTAAAACAAACTCGATCTCGTGAGGGCTGGATAGCAAAAGAATACAAAGTCCCTTGGCTTCTTACAACTAAAGACTGCTGAATGGCCCCTAAAGGACCCTCTATAGATACTGACAGAGCTGATTGTATAGGACGAGCTAGATAGGCCTGATGACTATAGCCCATAGAGTAAGATTTGCTAAAGCTGCTCGCATTTTAGGTCTTCTTCTCTACCATCTTCGCCTGACCAGCCTGCTTGACTCCTTCCATTTTTTTACAAAGTCAGAGACATCACTAAAAGTCTTCACAGAAGTAATCTGCAAAGCCATAAACTGCAAGTCAGTATTCAAACCTTTCACAAAGAGGCGAATCCTCTCCTCTTTAGTACTAAGCAACTGAGTAGCATATCTCGACAAGGCATGAAATTTAGCCTTGTAGGCTGCAACCGACATACTTCCCTGCTCAAGAGCCAAAAACTTATCCTTCTTCTTGTCATGCAGAGTGTGTGGCACATACTTCTCTAAGAATAGAATATGGAACTGAGTCTATATCAATAGAGGTAAAGCTAGAGACTAATATTCCACATATCCCTCCACTACTGCTTAGAATCACCCTGTAGTTAGAAGGTCACAAATTCCACAATATGCTTCTCCACAATTCCCATCTTATGCAGACTCTCATAATAATCATCAATAAACTCGAAAGCATCCTCTATCTCAAAACCAACAAAGGTGAGAGGTTTGATCTTCAGAAACTTTGTCAACATATCATGCCCAGTCTCAGTCATAACAGGACCTGAAATCGGGTGAGGGAAAGCCTCTATTCCTGAAAACTCATCCATTCTTAGAGTTAATGCTGCGGTAGGCTGCACCCCCAAATACAAGTAAGCAGGCATAGTAGGCGTGGCTCCAGTACCTGCTAGCTCACTTAGAAAACCAAGTACCTACTGAATCAGTTTAGATGACATCTGGGGAGAAGCTAAACCTCCCGGAACTAGCACTGCCTCATCCTGTTCTAGAACCTCCTCATTCATAACCTCATCATAATGATCCTCGGGTGGGGGAAGTGTCTCAGATCTCTGTCGAGCTGGATTAGCTACAGCTTAGGCTCTACCTCTGGCGAGTATTGCCCTACCTCTTTCTCTTCTCCTACCCCATCCTCTGCCTCTAGTGGTAGGTTCTGCAACTAGAATTACTGGTGCGGGAACTACTACTCTAGCGCTATTAGATCTCGTATTCACCATCTATGACAATAGAATGAAGAGGTCAAATACTAATTTGGATCAGCAGATACCAATTAGAATCAAGTTATAGCATGAAAGAAGAAAGAAAGTTATAATTTTTGAAAGTCCTATAGGCCCTCAAAAAAAGTACAGACGTCTCCGTATCATTTTGCAAGACTCTACTGGACTCATTTTGATACAACGAGATCAATAAACCTATGGCTCTGATACCATATTTGTCACGTCTCAAACTCATCGTGAGTGGCACCCTCACTAACCCTCGTGTAGGAGAAACATATAACCCCAACTACTCAACACCAATACTTAACAGTTTTAAATATGAAATGAGCAATTCCATTATCGACCAATAATTTGAATAATTCTAATAGTTAAAACAATGTGAAATAAAAAATATCTAAAATGCCCACAAAAATTGAAAATTATTGTACCAAAATATCTAAACATGATAATTTGCGGGTACAACCCAGAAAACTAGAAAAACTAAAGTGTCTGTGTCTGAAACAAATGGAAAAATATAGCATGCGAAAACTCATGGTTGCTTGGAATATGAAGCTCATCTTTGAGTCGGTAATGGTCACTGGCTACAACTGAAGTCTCGTCAGAGCTGCTGGAATATGCTTTGCACTCAACAAAAAGAAGAGTACATGTAGTATCAGTACAAAATTACTACATACTGATAGGGTCATCGGCTAACTCAACTTAATAAATATGAACACATAATCGATAATTTGTAAACAAGTACAACCATGTAACACTTAACGTTTATACCTTCACTTAGTCTCTTCTCAACAATAACCAACCAAATCAGACAAGCATAACATTTGTACAAACAATCCACCAAATCAATACCATGACTAATAACAGTTAACTCAACCTTGCCACAATTACCTTTTCGTTGGACTTCAACAAATAATTACACAATTTAAGTAGTTAATAGCCTGAACCACTCATGGATCCAAAATAACATAGTATTATCAATTGGTTCACTCAAGGAACCTAAAATAACATTAATAATATAACTTGGTTCACTCATGGAACCGTCAAACTCACCAATACCATGTACACACATGCTATGAATCTTATAATTTCCCACTAGCCATGACTTGCAGGGAACAAGCTCAGTCCATGTACCAAATAACCTAAATAACTAGTGTTTGCCACCTTCATCCCAAACCAATATAAAACCCTTATTCCAATATTTCCATCCTTATACTCCTTGAATTCCACAAATTTTGTGACGATGACCCTTATCGGTTCATCTCACAATATCAACTCATGTCACAACACGTACAATCACAATATGAGATAACACAACCACACTTACACTTTAAAATGAGCCTTTTTATACAATCTCATTTCAGGTGATTAAGCACTTGTAATATTATCAAACAAGTTAACATTTACAGCATGCATTGTAACAAAGAGACAAAGAGGAAGTTAACATGCACACATAAACTAAATTGAGTCTCAACTACAATTCAACCATCACCTACCTAAATTAATGCCTTGCACTACTCTAATGAACTTGAGCCTTGTCCTTTTTTGCAATTTCAGTTTGATTGTGATCTAAAAACAACAATGTAATCACCATTCAATAATGACCTAACAAATACAAGTATTATAACCTAATCCCATAACTCCAAGGTCAAAATCATGATCATTCCCTTATTCTAGATTTTTTCTACATTTATTCAACCTTAATTCTACCAAATTCATGTTTATAAGAATGACTTCTAAGTATGCAACCATAAATTATTCACCCTTGACCAAAACCCAAAGTTTACACCTTGTTTTCACTATGTTAACCACAAATCAGCCTAGGTCAAGTCAAATCCTCCCCCACAATCAAAACCTAGTGATTCTAAGGATTAATCATCGAAAAACTAGTTAAAAGGGTGGATTAACTTACCTCAATGAAGAATTTTGGGTGGAAATTGATGATTGTTTCCCTAAATTTCCCTTCTCTGCTTTGAAACTATCAAGACCCAATTTCTCAGGTCATGATGACACCTACAACCCCCCAGTAGGCAAACAAATTCCCATAGCCCGGAATGGTTAATAATGGGCTACTATCTAACCAATACGCTCAATAAGCAGAAATAAGTGGAAGCAGAATATAAATATAGAACAACACGGAAGCAAATAACCTGAATATATACATAATAAAGCTACACCAATCGAAAGACTTGGTATCGATAGTAGAAGAGCTTCTAAATAGAATACAAGTTCTAGAAGTAACAAAATAATCAGTACAACTGTCTTTGAATAAATAAAGAGTAACAATACAAAAGATGAGATGTGGGCAAGGCCCAGTCATTAGGTGCTCACCCTAGTCTCAAATATCCACAGGTTGTATGAGTCTCCACGCGGTCAATGGCAAAAGCTCACACTAATATCTGCACCAAAAAGATATAGAAGTATAGTATGAGCACCAATTGCTAAGAAACGGGTATTCAGTAGGCATCATCGGTCGACTGAGCACATATAAGATATAAAAATAGTAATAAGCAGATAGCAAGGATGTAATGACCCTCCAGGTCATTTTCTATTTTTCGTACTTTTTCTGCATTTCAAGCTTTCCCTCAGCGGCTCCAGGTCATTTATGACTTGCCAGGACTGACGGTTCGGTACCCGGTCCGTTTATTAGGTCGTTGTGACCATTTCTGTATTTTAGCTTTTAAAAATTGGTAAATCTTTGACTTCTATCAACTTTCTTGGTTAACGCGCTCAAAATCAAATTCTGATAATTTTGTTGGCTCCAGAACAGGGATTTTGGTCTAGTGGGACCATTGGTTTGGGCTTGAGTGCTTCCGATTTGGTTTTGTGTGGCTTTGTGTATTTTGGAGTTAGTTTGGCTGGTAGGGTTGACTTTGGTCAACATTTTGTAAAGACAGCCTCGGATGGGAATTCCGTCAGTGCCGTTAGCTCCGTAATGTTGAGTTTGGGCTAGGGAGGTGGTTGGTTCGTGTTTCGAGTGAGGCGGACTCAATTCAAGACCTTGAGTTTCTTTTTGTTAGTGTTGACTTGGGTCAACATTTCTCTGAAATGAGCTCGTATGGAAGTTTCATCAATTTTGTTGAGTCCGGAACGTCGTTTACACTCTGTTGCATTAGTGGTTTTTGAATATCGGTTTCCGATTGTGCCCAAAAAATCCCATGGAGTTTTCTAGAAGTTGCAGAAAATTAGTTGCAGGCCAGCCTTCAGCGCAATCGCGCCAAGGCCAGTGCGATCGCTTCTCAGCGCCTGCCGACCTTCAACGCGATCGCGCCCTCCCAGCGCAATAGCGCTGATGCACCTGCCTCTCCTCAGCGTTGTTGGCACTGGCCTAGCGCCGATGGCGCTGGCCATTTTCTAGCAGCTATATATAACTGAAAGTTCATTTTTCCAACTTTGTTTCTCACACTTTCTCACTCTAAAACTCTGATTTCTGTCCAACAAATTGCTCCATATTGATTCTAACAATTGGGGATTCATTTTTTCATGGATTCTCTGTCATCCTTTGTCCCTTGGTAAGCTTCTTCTCCATCTAGACTTTCTTGAATTTCACCATTGATGCCCTCATCCCAAGCTTGGGGTTTTGTTGTAGTGGCTGCCTTACGGTTTGTGCATGCTCGTTGGGGTGGTGAATTCTTCGTGTTGGCTGGAATTCCATCATTTTGGTAAGTAATTCTTGCCCAATTTTCGTTTTAATTTCCGAAATTCCATTCTTTAAACCCCAACCTTTGCGGGCTATTTTGACCCCTTTTTCCTTGTCCAATTGTGCTCAAATTTGGAGCATGCCTTCTTGGCATCGTTGGGGTCATCATGGTTTTTTTCATTTTTGGTTTCGGGTTGAGGGCTCTTCGAGCCCGCTTTTGACTCAGATATCGACCCTGCTACAATTATAGCAATATGGGTATCATTGGACTCGTCTTGACACATAGTTTATGTTCTTGATAGCATGGCAACTTTCTGAGGGTATTCGGAAGGGGAAGGCACACGAGTGATGGTTCATGCTTGCAGTTCGACCCCAAGGCAGGTTACAGTTTACCTTTTAGACTGAGTTTAGTTGGATTATATATATTTCTATATTACTGGAATGCTGGGTTGAATTTTAGATAGACTTTAGGCTTAAATCCTGTTTATCATGTTATTTGGCCATTTCGGGTTTTTAGCACTAGGACTGTATGTTATCCTTAGCCTAGGAGCTTGTTTCTTCTGTGTGACTAGTCTAAGACCCTTAACATGCTTTTAGGAGACTTTAGAGGTAGAATAGAGCTTGCCCATTTTTTTACGCTTTACCACTATATTCTATCGTTGTATGTAACTGTGGGCCCGAGGCTATGGCTAGGATTTGGATGGATTCTAGGTCAGTTCTCTTGTTTTGGAGGGTACTTTTGCCCTATTTGATCTGATGGTATATTCCTCTGCTTGTGAACATTCATACTCATATTGCATGGCATATCATTGGTACAGTACGAAAAATGATTTTTCAAAGGCTTTTGGGTTTGAAAAGAGGTTTTTCTACTGTTGTGATGGATTTTGGACTAAATCGAACTATTTTGAGTATCACCTTAGTTTTTGAGAGGGAAAGAGGAACTACTATTTTCTGTATATAAATTTATAGTTCGATGCTGTATTTCGAACTCCCGATGCGTTATTCCGGGGTATTTTACTTTCTCTTTATATACATATTAGTCCGATGCGGTATTTCGGACCCCCGATGCATTATTCTGGGTATTTAATTATTTCATATATATATATGCATAGTCTGATATGGTATTCGGGGCGCCTGATGTGGTATTCCGCGTTTATATTATATTATATTCATATATGCATCATCGTGCATCGCATTACATTTGCTTTGGCATGTGGATGGACTCTGGTTTGGCTTGATGTTGTTTCCCTTTTCTCTTTTTATTCACTGGCATGTCTCTGGCTTTATAACTTGAATTAGGAGGATCCCTGTATAGTTAGCTGCTTTCTTGTAATCTATATTTATATATTATCTTTCTGCACTTGGTCAGCCTATGATGCCTACTGAGTACACGTTGTATTGGTACTCATACTACACTCTGCATCTCTTTTTCTGATGCAACACCTAGTACAAGCCACCCTCATTGATCTACTGTCGTTCGAGGCCCGTTGTTGTTCGGATCGCAGTGAGCTCCCGGTGCTTTGGAGACTTTACTTGCTTTCCATCTTGTACTTCCTGTCTATATTTTGTATTTTGGATAGAGAGAGGTTATTGTATAGCTACTCCTTACTTTAGTCGTTGTTGTACTAGTGACACCAGGTCCGGGTTGGTGTTCGAGTTGTTTTGTCTTTTCGGTCACTTTAAGGCCATCTTTTGTATATTGTGTACGTTGGTATGTATATATATGCTTTGGCCCTATCGTTTGTTATATCTTCCGCTTCTCTTTAGTTAAATTATTATTTACTGCTTTCCGCGTGTTTGGGATTGGCTTGTCTACTAGAGGGTTATGTAGATGCCATCATGGCCCAATTTTGGGTCGTGATAGAGTGGTATCAGAGCTTTAGGTTCACCAGTCTCATTGGTCCAAGAGCAAATGTCTAGTAGAGCCTCGTGGATAATGTACGATGACGTCTGTATCCTATCTGCGAGGGGCTATAGGACATTTCTTAGGAAAGGCTTCATTTTGTTTAATTCTTTATCGTGCTTACTTGAATTGATCAACTCCTAAGTATATTTGTTTCACTTTTTCTCAGATGGTTCAGATAAGATCTTCAGCGGGTGAGGACAAGGCCCCTGCCCCTACAGTTAGAGCCCTAGCCAGGGGATGGGGTAGAGGTCGACCCAGAGGATGAGGCAGGGCATGGGCTGTGGCACCAGCTCAGGCCCGGGCTAGATCACTGTCACCAGAGCCTGAGGTTAGAGTGGATGAGGTTCAGTATGAGCCGGAGCATGTAGGGGCAGCCCAGCATCTGATAGGTTTTATAGCGACTCCATTATTGCAGGACACCTTGGTTTGATTGTGGGGGTTTCTTGAGGGTATAACTCCACCAACCGCTTCGCTGAGCACTCCGATTAGTTCTTAGGTTTGAGGTGAGGCTCATACTTCAGCTCAGGCGGCAGCACAGGGTTCAAGAGTGTGGCGTGTTGCTGTGGCTCCTAGATTTGAGGTACTACTGGTCCCTGTAGTTGCTCCCCCTCTTCCAGCCATGCCAGTTATGTCTTCTGAGGAGAAGAAGATGCTGGGTAGGTTCTTGAGATTGGGTCCTCCGAGGTTTTCAGGTGCTTCTAGGGAGGATGCGTATGAGTTTCTGACTAGCTATCAGGAGAGGTTACATAATTTGGGGTTAGTTGAGTCTTACGGAGCCGATTACACCGTGTTTCAGCTGGATGGCTTAGCAAAATAGTGGTGGAGGTCATATATTGCTTATAGATCGGCCGGGTCGCCTCCGCTTACTTGGGATTAGTTCTCCGCAGCTTTTTTGGAAAAGTATGTACCACATAGCATGAGGGAGCGTCTGATGGATCAGTTTGCTGGGTTGGAGCAGGGATTCATGACTGTGTCTGAGTATGAGGTTTGTTTCCACCAGTTGTCCAGACATGCCACTATGATTCTGTCCACCGAGCACGAGAGAGTACGCCGATTTGTTCGAGGTTTCACCTTGCTCCTCCGCTTGGCCACAGAGGGTATGGTGGCATCGGATCAGTCTTTTTCGGAGGTAATTGATCATGCCCATACTATTGAGGGTATAGTTCACGAGGCCCAAGGGGGCAGCGATAAGAGGCCCCGCCATCAGGGTAGTTTCAGTGGTTCACAGAGGCGTGGTAGGGGATACTATGGTAGAGGTCAGCACCAATAGCGTTTCCAACTGAGCCAGCCTATTCAGGCGGCATTACAGACTACTGAGAGTCAGAGTAGCCAGAGTCTCATTCCTGCTCCCCGAGGTGGTCATTCAGGGTCTACAGGTCATAGTGGTCATTCTGATTCGGCCGGGACTTCACAGTAGAGTACACATGGTGGGGGTTGTTATGAGTGTGGCGAGATAGGCCACTTTGCTAGAGAGTGCCCATCGGTACAACATCCTAGGCGACATGATCCGTTGGTTCAGGCCCTCGGGACTCCAACACCTCCAGCTATAGGCAGTTCACAGGGTAGTAGGGGTGGTCCCCAAGGCACTAAAGGTGGCCCTCAGTCTGGTAGGTCAGGTGGTCATGGCGGTCGGGGCCACATGTATGTAGTTCTAGGCCGGACAGAGGTCGAGGCTTCAGATGCTGTGATCACAGGTATGATCTCTATTTGTCATCAGTGTTCTTCTGCTTTGTTTGATCCGGGGTTTATATTCTCGTATGTATTTGCTTATTATGCTACTCATCTGGGGTCTGCTTGTGAGTCCTTGCCTGTGCCTTTGCGTGTATCTACTCCCGTAGGTGATTCTTTAGTAGTGGATCAGGTGTATCGGGCTTGTGTGGTGACTATCTTGGGGTATGACACCTGGGTTGACTTAGTTTTCCTTGATATGGTCGATTTTGATGTGATCTTGGGCATGGATTGGTTGTCTCCTTATCGTGCAGTCTTGGATTACTTCGCCAAGACTGTTACTCTTCGGATGCCTGGTATCCCTCCTATCATATGGAAGGGAGCTGATAGCCACATGCCGAGGGGAATTATATCTTTCCTGAGCGCCCAACGGTTGGTTGGGAAGGGGTGCTGAGCTTATCTTGCCTACGTCCATAATACTAGTGCCACCACACCTCCTCTTGAGTCAGTTCTTGTGGTTTGCGAGTATTCAGATGTGTTTCCTTCCGATCTTTCTGGTCTTTCTCCTGATCGTGACATTGATTTTGGTATCGATGTCGAGCTGGGCACCAAGCCCATTTCTATTCCGCTATATCAGATGGCACCTTCTGAGTTGATGGAACTTAAGGATCAGCTCCAGGATCTGTTGAGTAGAGGGTTTATCCAGCCTAGTGTGTCTCCGTAGGGTGCTCCGGTTCTGTTTGTGAAGAAGAAGAATGGGTCTATGCGTATGTGTATCGACTATATGCAATTGAATAAGGTGACAATTAAGAATAGATATCTTATGCCGTGTATTGATGACTTGTTTGATTAGCTACAGGGTGCAACCGTGTTTCTAAGATAGATCTTAGGTTCGATTATCACCAGTTGAGGATTAGGGCTGAGTACAACCCAAAGATTGCATTTAGGACTCGATACGACCATTATGAGTTCCTAGTCATATCTTTTGGGCTGACTAATGCCCCAACAACCTTTATGGAGTTGATGAATCGTGTATTCAGTGCTTACCTAGATTCATTTGTGATTGTGTTCGTCAATGACATTCTGATTTATTTGAGGAGCAGGGAGGAGCATCAGCAGAATCTTAGAGTTGTAGTTCAGGTTTTGTGAGACTACCAGTTTTATGCCAAATTCACTAAGTGCGAGTTTTGGCTTGAGTCTGTGGCATTCTTAGGGCACGTGGTGTCCTAGGATGGGATTATGGTAGATCCGGTGAAGATTGCAGCATTCGTGATTGGGCTAGGCCTACTTCTCCTACCGAGGTCTGCAGCTTCATTGGGTTAGCAGGTTATTAAAGACGGTTTGTAGAGAGATTTTCTTCGATAGCAACACCGTTGACTAGATTACGTCCCTTCTAGTGGTAAGATGAGTGTGAGGCGAGCTTTCTGAAACTCAAGGCCTTGTTGACTTCAGCTCTGATTCTTACACTTCCGATCGAGGGTCAGGGTTTCACCATATATTGTGATGCATCAGGTATTGGTTTGGGTTGTGTGTTGATGTAGCAGGGCTAGGTTATTGCCTATTCTTCCAGACAGTTGAAGGTTTACGAGAGGAACTACCCCACACATGACTTAGAGTTAGCAGCGATAGTCTTCGCGTTGAAGATGTGGAGGCATTATCTTTATGGCGTGCATTGTGAGATCTTTACTGACCATCGTAGTCTTTAGTATATTTTCAGCCAGAAGGATCTAAATTTGAGGCAGCGTAGGTGGTTGGAGTTACTGAAGGACTATGACATTTCTATCCTCTATCATCCAGTCAAGGCAAACATGGTAGCGGGTGCCTTGAGCCAAAAGGCGGTGAGTATGGGTAGTTTGGCTTTCTTAGCTACGGAGGAGAGACCTTTAGCTTGGGATATTCAGTCCTTGGCTAATAGGTTGTTTCGACTTGACATTTCTAAGCCGGGCCATATTCTTGCTTGTGTTGAGGCTAGGTCTTCCTTGTTGGAGCAGATTAGAGCACAACAGTTTGATGATGCGAAATTGAGGATCATTCGTAACAAGGTGTTGAGTGGTGAAGCTAGGAAGGCGACTTTAGATTCAGAGGGTGTTCTGAGTATCGAGGGTCATATTTGCGTTCCTAGAGTTGGTGACTTGGTCAGATTGATATTGGAGGAGGCTCATTGCTCTAGATATTCCATTCATCCCGGGGCAGCTAAGATGTATCGTGACTTAAGGCAGCACTACTGGTGGTGTGGGATGAAGAGGGATATTTTGGCTTTCGTATCCAGGTGCTTGAACTGTCAGCAGGTGAAGTTTGAGCACCAGAGGTCAGGTGGTTTATCACAGAGGCTACCCATTTCGGAGTGGAAGTGGGATCGTATATTCATGGACTTTGTAGTCAGATTGCCACGTACCTCACGGAGGTTTGATGCTATTTGGGTTATCGTGGATAGGTTCACGAAGTCTGCTCACTTTCTGCCAGTTCAGACTTCCTACAGTTCTGAGAGGTTGGCCCAGATCTATATTCGAGAGATTGTCTATTTGCAGGGGGTGCCAGTTCGATCAGTTCTGACCAAGGTACTCAGTTCACTTCGCACTTTTGGCGGTATATTCAGAGAGAGTTAGGTACTAGAGTTGAGCTTAGAACTACTTTTCATCCGCAGAAAGACGGCCAGTCAGAGCGTACTATTCAGGTTCTGGAGGATATGTTGCGAGCCTGTGTTATTGATTTTGGGGGTCAGTGGGACCAGTGTTTAGCCTTGACAGAGTTCGCATATAATAATAGTTACCATTCTAGCATTCAGCTGGCTATGTTCGAGGCTTTATATGGTAGGTGGTGCAGCTCTATGGTGGGTTGGTTTGATGCTTTCGAGGTTAGGCCGTGGGGTACTAATTTGCTTCATAATTCTATGGATAGAGTTCGGGTTATTCAGGAGAGACTCCGTACTTCCCAGAGTAGGCAGAAGAGTTATACTGACCGGAGAGTTTGAGATCTTGAGTTTATGGTTGGTGACAGTGTGTTTCTTTGGGTGTCGCCCATGAAGGGCGTGATATGGTTCGGGAGGAAGGGAAAGCTCAGTCCGAGGTTTATTGGTCCATTTGAGATCCTTCGCCGTATTGGAGAGGTTTCTTATGAGTTGGCCTTGCCTCCTGCTCTTGCTAGTGTTCATCTAGTGTTTCATGTTTGTGTGTTGCGGCGATACATCCTGGATGAGTCTCACGTGCTTCAGTTATAGTCGGTTCAGTTGGATGAGTCATTAGCCTTTAAGGAGGAGCCTGTTGCTATTTTGGACAGGCAGGTTAGGAAGTTGAGGTCTAAGGAGATTCCGTCAGTTAAGGTTCAATGGCAGCATCATCCTGTCGAGGAGGCTACTTGGGAGATCGAGACCGACATGTGGAGCCATTATTCTCATCTTTTCGAGTCTTCAGGTACTATCCTTATTTTAACTTTCACGGATGAAAGTTTATTTAGTAGTGGATGTTGTAATGACCCTCCAGGTCATTTTCCATTTTTCGTGCTTTTTTTGCGTTTCGAGCTTTCCCTCAGTGGCTCCAAGTCATTTATGACTTGTCAGGACTGGCGGTTTGGTGCCTGGGCTGTTCATTAGGTCGTTATGACCATTTCCCTATTTTAGCTTTTAAAAACTGGTAAATCTTTGACTTCGATCAACTTTATTGGTTAACGCACTCAGAATTGAATTTTGATAGTTTCGTTGGCTCCGGAATGGGTATTTTGGTCTAGTGGGACCATTGTTTTGGGCTTGAGTGCTTTCGGTTTGGTTTTGTGTGGCTTTGTGTGTTTTGGAATCAGTTTGGCTGGTAGGGTTGACTTTGGTCAACATTCGGAGAAGACGACCTTGAATGGGAATTCTGTCAGCGCAATTAGCTCCGGAATGTTGAGTTTAGGCTAGGGAGGTGGTTAGTTCGGGTTCCGGGTGAGCCGAACTCATTTCAAGCCCTTGAGTTCCTTTTCGTTAGTGTTGACTTGGGTCAACATTTCTTCCAAACGACCTCGTATGGAAGTTTCATCAATTTTGTTGAGCCCAGAATGTCGTTTCCACTCTGTTAGCATTATTGGTTTTTGAATATCGGTTTTTGATTGTTCCCGGAACATCCTGTGGAGTTTTCTAAGAGTTGCAAAAAATTAGGTGTAGGCCAGCCTTCAGTGCAATCGTGCCAAGGCCAGCGTGATCGCGCCTCAGCGCCTGCGGACCTTCAGCGCGATTGTGCCCTCCCAGAACGATAGCGCCGAGGCGCCTACCTCCCTTCAACGATGTTGGCGCTGGCCATTTTCCAGCAGCTATATATAGCTGAAAGTTCATTTTTCCAGCTTTGTTTCTCACACTTTATCACTCTAAAACTTTGATTTCTCTCCAACAAATTGCTCCATATTGATTCTAACACTTGGGGAGTCATTTGTCTGTGGATTCTCCGTCATCCTTTGTCCTTTGGTAAGCTTCTTCTCCACCTAGACTTTCTTGAATTCCACCATTGATGCCCTCATCCCAAGCTTGGGGTTTTGTTGTAGTGGCTGCCTTACGGCTTGTGCATGCTCGTTGGGGTGGTGAATTCTTCGTGTTGGCTGGAATTCCGTCATTTTGGTAAGTAATTCTTGCCCAATTTCCGTTTTAATTTCCGAAATTCCATTCTTTAAACCCCAACCTTTGCAGGCTATTTTGACCCCTTTTTCCTTGGCCAATTGTGCTCAAATTTGGAGCATGCCTTCTTGGCATCGTTGGGGTCATCATGGTTCTTTTCATTTTTGGTTTCGGGATGTGGGCCCTGCGGGCCAGCTTTTGAGACAGATATCGACTCGGCTACAATTGTAGCAATATGGGTATCGTTGGACTCGTCTTGACACATAGTTTATGTTCTTGATAGCGTGGCAACTTTCTTAGGCTGTTTGGAAGGGAAAGGCATACGAGTGATGGTTCGTGCTTGCAGTTCGGCCCCGAGGTAGGTTACAATTTACCTTCTAGACTGAGTTTAGTTGTGTTATATATATTTCTATGTTATTGGAACGCTAGGTTGAATTTTAGATAGACTTTAGGCTTAAATCTTGTTTATCATGTTATTTGAACATTCGTGTTTTTAGCACTAGGACTGTATGTTATCTTTAGCCTAGGAGCTTGTTTCTTCTGTGTGACTAGTCTAAGACCCTTACCATGCTTTTAGGAGGCTTTTGAGGTAGAATAGAGCTTGCCCATTATTTTCTGCTTTACCGCTTTATTCTATCGTTGTATGAAACTGTGGGCCCGAGGCCATAGCTATGATTTGGATGGATTCCAGGTCAGTTCTCTTGTTTTGGAGAGTACTTTTGCCCTGTTTGATCTGATGGTGTGATTATTCCTCTGCTTGTGAATATTCATACTCATATCTCATGGCATATCATTGGTACAGTACGAAAAGTGATTTTTCAAAGTGTTTTGGGTTTGAAAAGAGGTTTTTATACTGTTGTGATGGATTTTGGACTAAATCGAGCTATTTTGAGTATCACCTTGGTTTTTGAGAGGAAAGAGGAACTACTATTTTCTGTATATAAATTTATAGTCCGATGCGGTATTCGGACTCCCGATGCGTTATTCCGGACCCCCGATGCGTTATTCTGGGTATTTTATTATTTCATATATATATATATATGCATAGTCCGATGCGGTGTTCCAGGCGCCCGATGTGGTATTTCGAGTTTATATTATATTGAATTCATATATGCATCATCGTGCATCACATTACATTTGCTTTGGCATGTGGATGGACTCTGGTTTGGCTTGCTGTTGTTTCCCTTTTCTCTTTTTATTCACTGGCATGTCTCTCGATTTATAACTAGAATTAGGAGGATCCCTGTATAGTTAGCTGCTTTCCTGTAATATATATTTATATATTATCTTTCTGCGCTCGATCGGCCTATGATGTCTACTGAGTACCCGTTGTATTGGTACTCATACTACACTCTGCATCTCTTTTTCTGATGCATCACCTAGTACGAGCCACCCTCGTTGATCTCCTGTCGTTCGAGGCCCGTTGTTGTTCGGATCTCGGTGAGCTCCCGGCGCTTTGGAGACTTTACTTGCTTTCCATCTTGTACTTCCTGTCTATATTTTGTATTTTGGATAGACAGAGGTTATTGTATAGTTACTTCTTACTTTAGTCGCTCTTGTACTAGTGACACCAGGTCCGGGTTGGTGTTCGGCTCGTTTTGTCTTTTCGATCACTTTAGGGCCATCTTTTGTATATTGTGTACGTTGGTATGTATATATATGCTTTGGCCTTATCTTTTGTTATATCTTCCGCTTCTCTTTATTTAAATTATTATTTACTGCTTTCCACGTGTTTGGGATGGGCTTGTCTACTAGGGGGTTATGTAGATGCCATCATGGCCCGATTTTGGGTCGTGACAAAGGAAGCAATCACAGAAGATATACATACACAGAAACACAGGTGAAATAAAAAAGAACGCACTTGGTATCCTTGCAACATCAGTATATAAAGAGAGAGAGAGAGTTTAAGGAGAAGGGCGGTATACCGGTAACCTCAAGTAAAAAGGGGAGGAAGGGAAGCAAGCTAATATATTCAAGATAGAATCAATATACGAACAGAATAATGCTAAAAACCCAACTTCAAGATAAGCATAGACATAAAACACTCTCAAGTGCAACCCTAGGATGAAATAACTAAGCCACCAAGAATCGAGATCCACTAAGCAAAAACCATGACAAAGAATAAATCCAATAACCCACAACCGTTTAGAAGGCCACATCAATAGTGCCTCAACAATATAAGTCTCACTAGCCCCTCAATAATCACAATCCAAATAACCAGGGCCTCAACAAGCTAGAAACCACTAATCCATTAATAACCAAAGGCCATAACAAGCTCTACATTACGAAAGGAGTAATATAATTTACTTACAGTCCTAATGGCCGCCTATACAATGAGGAACGCAATCAAGTGAAAACAAACCCTCCGACGGCCCATACAACCAGAGCGTACATTGAGCATACAACAAACAAGATGGAATCCAAATGAAATATGCATGATGATGATGATGGGAACAGTGTGATAGTAACCCGTATGTACCCCCTCCGGTACCTAAAAGGCCCAATAGAGGCAGGATCCATGGAAGGAATTCTCTCGAGTACCTCAACTCCACCATACACCCCTCCTCCTGGCAACCTCGGCCTGTAGCTCTTGGTTCAATAATTGCAGGGTCCATGAAGGTCCGTGACCACATACTAACTGTAAGTCTCAAAGAATAGCTTAGTAATTGGAACCTCATAGTATGTTCTCGGAATCGAACAGGGTCTAAACCTATAGCAGTGATCTCAAAACCCTCATAAAGGGTACCCAGAGTGTACCCGGGTCTAAACCAGTAATCAAGTCTGAAAATCTTCTAAACATGGTGCCCATCACGTGTCCAAGTCTAAATCTGTAGAAAATCATGTCTAGTGCTACGGCCCAGCCGAGTCTAGTATCAGTATGAAAACCAGTGGTGAAATCATCAAAACATCCTCTATACTCCAAGAGGTTTTATAAAAGTCAGTACCAAAACTTTTCATACTGATTTTACTAAAAAAAAGGCCCTTGGGTCCATGCAAATAGAAAACCGTTTATAGTGGCCCGAAGCCAAATCAGCAATAAAAGATGCAGAAAAATCCTTTGCATAAATGATATGCTCGCAAATAAAAGATTAGCCCAAAATGGCTCAAAAACATTCCTATCGGCCCTGCACAGGCACAATCAATTCTACAGCACAGATATCCAGCCTAAAGTAATATCATGATGTCTGGGACTCGCGGACATTCTCTAAATATCCCACCGTCTATGGTCCAGAGGCATATACAAGGTCACCCGGGGCCACAAGGGTAAAAATTATAATATTACAATGAATAATACAAATAATGCATGAAATAAATGGTTAAAAGAGGCGGACAAGGTTTGAGGGTACCAACCTAGAAAACTAACCCAATGATGCTAATTAATGCAGTTATAGACTATATACGCAGAGTCTAGATAGGAAAAACCATAACCTACCTGTCGTCTGATGACTAGCTATGGGAATAGCATCGTCCAAGCTCGTACTGCTCCGAGAAGCTCCAATTTGCAAAAAACACTATCAACATAATATTCTACGTGTCAATATGAAGCCAATGATACCCATAATTCCATAATAATAGCCGTGTCAAAATTTGGGTCACGACGGGCCTGTAGGCCCCACAACTCGAAACTGTAAATGAAAACACCTTAATGTTCCCCATGCTCCCAGGAGAACATGCTTAAAAAATGAGTGGAAACGAACAATGACAAGGGCTCAAAACATCCCTAAGAGTCAAGAATTTAAAGAGGAAATTTTTGGGAGAAATCGGAAATTTAAGAGTAAACTTACCCGATTTAGAAGTCAAAAACAAGGATCGTCAAGGTGGTAGCCTCCAAGTTATGAGAAAGAACCAGGTTGAAAATGGTGTCTTTGGAACTATTTTAATGGAGGAATCGTCCAAGGGAAATTAGAAAAAGAATTAGAGAATAAGGGATTTAAAGTTGTCAGGCGCCGGCCACTGCACGCACAACCCATGCGTATGCGGCCGGGCGCACGTGCACGTGTAGGCCAGGCATCGGCCAGGTCAAGCGCTAGGCCAGCGTGCATGCGGCCACTGCGCACGCGGCCCATGCGCTGCCTAGGCGATGGCCAAGAGGAGGGGGCGGCTGTCACGCTGCTGTGCGCACGCGGCCGTGCCCATGCATGGGCATAGGCTTGCTGGTGCCATGACAGCAACCAGCTGCCAACAACCATGCCAACTAAGAATTTAACTCTGATGGACCCTCAGGAATGCATCTGGGTCCCGTGAACACAAATGACCTAAGCTATTCAATTAAAAATGATATTCTGGATCCAACGGAATCGATGAAAATCCCATCGGAGGTCCATTTAATGAAAAGTGATCCCCGCGCTCAAAATCAACCTTGAGGCCAACTATTCCAAAATGGAACCTAAGGGCCAAAATCTAGTCCAGAATCCTCGGGACCCAAACTAATGGTCTCTCTAGCCTAAACTCGACATTTCAGAGCTAATAGCACTGATGGAGTTTCCATCCGAGACCGTCTTCTTCAAATATTGACCAAAGTCAACCAAATAAGTCCAACTGGCCTGAAAACACAGAACAAGAGAGAATTCCAAGCTGAAAAGCTTCTGAATCTCGGCCAAAGGTTTACCTAGACCAAAGTCCATGCTCCGAAGCTAACGGAACTGAAAAAATTCAATTTCGAGCACGATTACCAAGAATGTTGACTTAAGTCAATGATTTCTAAAGTTAAAGCTCTAAAATAAGGAAATGATCATAAAGACCAAACAAACGGCCCGGGCACCAGACTACCAGTCCCAACAAGCCATAAATGACCTGGGGCCGCTACAGGCAAGCTCTAACAGTACAAGAAAGGCGAAAATATGAGAATGACCGTAAGGGTCATTACAGGAACGGAAGTGGAATGAAAATAAAACTGTATTTATAAGTGTGTATCTCACTATAGCAGCCTGATTCCCGCTATAGCAGCATTTCTATAGCGAGATTTGCTCGCTATGGCGGGATTGACCAAGGCTGACTTCCGCTACAACGAGAATATTCCCACTATAGCAGATCCATGGTAGCAACCTGTCTCCTCCTATAGCTGTCTAGGCGAGACAGAAAGTCCGACAATCCTAGATTTTTTCTAATTTTTCAATACACTTCCAGATATTGACATTCTAAACTAACCCCTTTACGTCAAACGCGATATCCAGAGTTCTACTAACCCAAATTCACTTTTGAAAGTTTCTAAGAACTTCTTAACCTCTTAGATATCATAATATGATCTCAAATCATATAAATACTGACTTATCCATTACCAGATTTATCTAGTCCATGCCACACTTGAAATACATCCAAGACTAGCCTAACCTGAAATTTTTAACACTTTATTCGGGGAGAATCTTAACTCAAATTTTAACATGCTAGACTGTACCATAACGATAGAAAGGGTCGTTATACTACGTGTGGTGTGAGAACTCTAACTCTCTAAAAATTTATATTTTGTCAAAAATATCTATAATTTCTTCCAAGTCTTGCTTTTATAGATCCCCAATTTTTTTCAATAAGAAAATAACAAAAACAACCTTTAGATTTTCAGTTTTTCATATTTACATTTCTGATCACTTTTTGAGCTTCTAGCCAATTTTTCTCATTTTCTTTATTTTAGCTCTTTTTGACTTGTTTTTACTTAATTTCTCTTTTGATCACTTCTAAATCATATAAATTTTTAAAATGAAAGTAAATCACATTAAATTCATTATTTTCTCAATTAATGATAACAAAAATTTAAAATTAAAGAAGAAATAAGTAGAAAAGATACCAACTTAGTATATTCAACAACCAATTATAGAAATAGTAATGAGAGAAAGACAAAGACAAATATTTGACACTCTTGGAATGTGCTTCCACATTGATGAATAAGTTTGTTTGATAGCTAGGCGTCTTAATATTACTTTTCACTATGGTATTCTTAATTTATACAATAATGTTAGTACTACAATTAAATTAATCTACAAAAAAATATTAAAAAGCATAATTAACTGGTTTCCACTTATGTTTAAGATATTATAGTTATTTATTTATTTATATATTTGTATAGTCCTTCTTGTTATAGAATATATGTGCCTAATTATATAGATCTATTTTAAATTTTTATAATCTCTTGCATCACTTTAACACATGTTACTCGCATTGTTAACTTGTTAAAAATTGATTGTATCTAAGAATTCAATTGTGTTCTTATTATCACATAATATCATATATTTTAAAATTATTGACACTTGCTAAGTGTTTGCCTTTAAGGTGTTATTAGTATTTCAATCGTTGATATAAACTTTATTAAGATATCACTATTGTCCTTACAAATGCATCTTTGTGATTATATATTTTCTTGGTAGTGGGTTGGATAGAGAGTGAGGAAAGTCAACCTTTAGGTTTGAATACCACCATATTATTTAAATCCTGATCCATTGAACACTAAAATTTTGATTGCACTTATTAATGTATATAAGTAGGATTATGTCTATAAAAAAAAGTCATGAATTTTTATTTTGAAACTTATTTTGATTCTGTACTTAGTTAGGAGAATAAATAGATTAAAATAAATAGGTTACATTTAATACTTTTGTATGTGTATTATTAGACACCTTGTATATCTAGTAGTTCTGCAAAGCCTCAACGACCCAGAAAGATGCCTCGAGGAAAAACATTAATGTATAATTTGTGTTCTTATCAGTAGAATCCCTTTCTACGTTTTTTTTTGACAAATAAGAGTGGAATGATTGTTTATGTTTAATCTTTTGTTTTGAGATGATACTACTAAAGAAAGAAGATCTGTAGTCTTTAGGAGTTTTCTAACAATTTTGTTACTAGAATACACTTACAAAAGTATTAAATGCAGCCTATTTATTTTTTAACTATTGATTCTCCTAATTAAGTAAGAAATCTAAAATAAGTTCCAAATCAAAAATAATTTGACTATGTTTTTTTACAGACACAATCCTACTTATAATCATTAATAAGTGCAATCAAAATTTTAGTGTTCGATAGATTAACTTTGATCAATATATCGGTATTCAAATCTAATGTAGACTTTTCTTGCCCTTTGTCCAACCCACTATCAAGATAAGAAAATCACAAAGATGCTTCTAAGCAAGGACTATAGTGACATCGATAAGGTTTATGTCTATAGTTGAAACATTAACAATACCTTAAAGTCAGATATTTTTCAAGTATCAGTAATTTTAATACACATGATATTAAGAGAAAATGAAACACAATTGAATTCTCATATACAATCAATTTTTAACAAGCTAAAGCAATGTGTTTAATACATGCTGAAGTGATGCAAGTGATTATCAAAATTCAAAAGTAGAATTAATGTAATTAAGTCTATATATTTTATAACAAAACAACTATAAAAATAAATAAATAATCATAATATCTCAAATATAAGTGAAAATCAGTTAATACCTTTCAATGTTTTTTCTGTAGGTTAATTTAATTGGATTTCTAACATTATTGCATAGATTAAGAACACTATATTAAAAAGCAAGATTAAGAAGCCTACTTGTTAAACAGAATTAGTCATCAATGTTGAAGCAAGTTTTAGAAATGCGAAACATTTGGCTTCATCTTTTTCTCATTGCTCCTCCTATAGTGGCAGTCGAATGCGGCAGTTGCCTTTAGGTTGAGGAGATGTGAAGGGAACTAGTCATATATTTATAGACATCAAGTTTTGTCCTAATGTGACTCTCTTAACAGACTTTGTTAGATTATCAGTAGGGCCTACACCAATACATGAAGTGATTCACGCCCAATAACGAATCCAATATATAATCGGCCCAAGTCATATCTACTAACTATATCTGTTTAGCCCATTTTATGAACCACGATACTCAAGTTAATGTTAGTCCACATATAGTTAAATATCAACACTCTCTCTTTTAGACAATAATAACTCAAATCATAAATTTTTAAAAGTAAATAAAATATATTTATTTATTAAATAAATATCGGGCTAAAAAATAGTGGCCACAAGTACATAAAGTGGGTGAACTTTACTTTAAATATAATCTAGTTAAGCAATACTATCAATGTCAAAATGCACCAATACTTGCATCAATCAATAATATAATACTATTCCATAATCATAAACATTGAAATCTTCCCAACATGGACCCTGCTGATACTTTTAGGTGAATCAAGTTGGGAGATCCATTCCATTTTAGCTTCTCAACTGCACCAGGCCTATCAACTCACGGTGGTCAATTATCCTCTAGACAAACATAACTTGCTCTAAAGCAATCTGTTAGGATCCATAACGGATATTCGTCCTCTGGAATAGCACAGTTGCCCATACATGTCAAACACAAATATGATCAACTATGGCATGATAGTCACAAATCTTTCAAAATTATCATCTCATAAGTAGAGATATATCAATCATTTCTCAAGTTTAAAACTATGTTAAAGTCACTAAATCATGTTTCAAATCAATAATTCGTTCATAGAGAAAATCATGTTGTAAAAATCATTACTTTGGAACCAAGTTCTACAAATATCAATAAGAAAAATATATTTTATATATTATAATACAACAACAACAACAACAACAACATACCCAGTGTATTCCCACAGCATGGGGTCTGGGGAGGGTAGAGTGTACGCAGTCCATATCACTACCTCAGGGGTGAGGTAGAGAGGCTGTTTCCGATAGACCCCCGGCTCAAGATAAAACAGTCTAAAAATAGGCTAAAAAAGACGTAACAATGATACAGGATAAAAATACAAGATAAAACTACAAGAGACGATAAGGAATAATATGTAGTAACAAACAATAGACAGAAACAGAGCACTGCCACAAAATACTACCACGAGGAATCCAAGAACAAGAAACTGTAAGCGTAACACTACGATTACTAGCCTAGGTAGGTAGGCTAGTCTACCTACTAGCCTACACACACTTCTACCTACTACTCTTCTACCCTAATCCGCATCCTCCACACCTTCCTATCTAGGGTCATGTCCTCGGTAAGCTGCAACTGCGCCATGTCCTGTCGAATCACCTCTCCCCAATACTTTTTCGGTCTACCTCGTCCTCTCCTGTAACCATTCATAGCCAACCTCTCACACCTCCGCACTGGAGCATCCGTGCCTCTCCTCCTCACATGTCCGAACCATCTCAACCTCGCTTCCCGCATCTTATCTTCCACCGATGTCACACCCACCTTATCTCGGATATCCTCATTCCTAATCCTATCTCTCCTAGTAAACCCGCACATCCATTGCAACATCCTCATCTCCGCCACCTTCATCTTTTGAATATGGGAGTTCTTTACTGGCCAACACTCAACTCCATACAACAAAGCTAGTCGGACCACCACTCTGTAGAACATCGTAACATCCTCATCAATCTCTCCATTTCCTTGGATAATAGACCCAAGATACTTGAAACTCCCTTTCTTTTGGATGACCTGTGTATCCAGCTTCACTTCTACGTCATCATCCTGAGTCGCCTCACTGAACTTGCACTCCATATATTCAGTCTTGGTCCTACTCAACCTAAACCCCTTCGACTCGAGGGTCTGTCTCCAAACCTCCAACTTAGCATTAACTCCTCCGCGAGTCTCGTCCACCAAAACTACATCATCCACAAATAACATGCACCATGGCATCTCACCTTGTATTTGCCGCGTCAATACATCTATTACCAAGGCAAATAAAAATGGGCTAAGGGTCGATCCCTGGTGCAACCCCATTAACACGGGAAAGTGCTCCGAATCTCCTTCCACAGTTCTAACGTGAGTCTTGGCCCCCTCATACATGTCCTTAATTGATCTGGTGTACGCCACGGGTACACCTCGAGCCTCCAAGCGCCTCCAAAGGACCTCCCTAGGGACTTTATCATACGCCTTTTCTAGATCGATGAACACCATGTGCAAGTCCTTCTTCCTTTCCCTGTACTGCTCCACCAGTCTTCTAAGGAGATGAATAGCTTCCGTAGTCGAGCGTCCTGGCATAAAGCCGAACTGGTTCTCTGAAATAGGCACGATCTGTCTCAACCTTAACTCCACCACCCTCTCCCAGACCTTCATAGTGTGGCTTAGCAATTTGATACCCCTATAGTTGTTGCAACTCTGAATATCGCCCTTGTTCTTGTACAAAGGAATCATCGTGCTCCATCTCCAAGCTTCAGGCATCTTTGCCGTTCTAAAAATACCATCAAACAACTCGGTTAGCCACTTCACACCTGTCTCACCCGAGCTCTTTCAAAAATCAACGGGAATCTCATCTGGCCCCGTCGCCCTACCCCTTCGCATCTTACGAATCGCAACCTTAACCTCTTCAACCTTTATACAACTACAATAATTATAGTCACGACGCCTCTCTGAGTGTGCCAAATCTCCCAGCACAAAGCTTTTGTCCCCCTCTTCATTCAAGAGTCCATGGAAGTAAGACTGCCATCTCCTCCTAATGAGTACCTCATCTACTAGTATTTTGCCATCTTTGTCCTTGATGCACTTCACTTGGTCAAGGTCCTGAGTCCTCCTCTCTCTAGCCTTTGCTAACCTGTATAACTTCTTATCCCCACCTTTATCCTCTAAATCCGCGTATAAGCTTTCAAAGGCTGCCGTTTTAGCTGCCGTTACCGCTAACTTAGCCTCCTTCCTAGCAATCTTATACGCCTCCCTATTCTTTCGCCTCTCCTCCTCATCCTTACTCTCTACCAACTTTTCATATGACCCCTTTTTTGCCTCCACCTTTCCTTTTACTTCTCCATTCCACCACCAGTCCCCTCGATGCTTGCTAGAACGACCTCTCGAGACGCCCAACACCTCTCTAGCCGTCTCCCTTATGCAACTAGCGGTCGTATCCCACATATTATCCACATCCCCACTACTCCCCCAAGCCCCCCTAGTCAACAACTTCTCCCCTATTTCCAGTGCACTGGCCATAGTCAGGCTACCCCATTTAATCCTAGGCCGGTCATCCACAATCCGCTTCTTTTTCTCCTTCTTGATCTCTAAATCCATCACTAAGAGTCTATGTTGGGTCGAAAGATTCTCACTTGGGATAACCTTACAGTCTTTACAAAGACCTTTATCACCTGTCCTAAGGAGCAAAAAGTCTATCTGAGTCTTGGCCACCGAACTACGGAAGGTAACCAAGTGCTCCTCCTTCTTCGGGAAACTAGAGTTAGCTACTCTCAACCCAAAGGCTCTAGCGAAATCCAAGAGTGCGGCACCCCCTTCATTCCTATCCCCGAAACCAAAGCCTCCATGCACATCGTCATAACCCCTCGAAGATGCCCCGATGTGCCCATTGAAATCTCCTCCAATGAAAAGCTTCTCAGTATCAGGCAAACCTCCCACTACCTCGTCCAAAACCTCCCAAAAGCGTTTCTTCTCCTCCTCATCTAAGCCCGCTTGTGGTGCGTACGCACTAATAATGTTCAAAGTAGACCCTCCAAGGACTAACTTAATTGTCATCAACCTATCGTTGACCCTCCTAACCTCCACCACTTGCTCTCTCAACTCCTCATCCACTAGGATACCTACCCCATTCCTATTCCTCACACCTCCTGAGTACCACAACTTATACCCGTCTACCTCTCGCGCCTTAGTGCCCACCCATTTAGTCTCCTGGACACACGCTATGCTAATCCTCCTCTTCCTTAGAACCTTCACTAGCTCTATGGACTTTCCGGATAAAGTCCCTATGTTCCAAGACCCTATTCTCAACCTAGGTGCTCCCTTAACCCCCTTACCTCTCCTTCCCCTCGCCCCCGCCCCCGGCCCCACCCCCGACCCTGCCCCCAAACCCGAGTGCGACCGATGACATGACCCTACTCGACCATCATTCACCAAAGCCACTAAAACGTGCGCTATAATCAAGGATAAACCAACTCCACCAACTACTCTATCCTAGACAACTATATGACAAGAAAAGCAAAATAAGGTACAAGAGACACGAACTACACTACTAAACACGATATAGAGCCAATAATTTGCTTCCCGAAATACGCTACACGTCAAAATCAATATAAAATGTAAAAAAAAACTAGACAACTAGTGTTAAAGCAATGACAGAAAATTTTATATATTATAATATAAAGAAAATATGAAGACTTAACACAAGATTATTCCATATGAGCATGAAGTCTTATTAAAACTATTTCTTATTGTTAAAACATTTTGAAACAGACATATGTTGAAAATTCCATACTTCTGAGGAAAATTTAGTTGAGAAAATAGACATACTTTAAAAGCGAGTTTTAAACACTAGGTATAACTTAACTTCTTGCTATGAATGCTCTAAAAGTGATTATAATTGTTCAATAATAGCTTCCTAAGAATCCTAAATAATCCCCTTCAATGATCACGAATCAAATGCTCAAGATTTATGGATTAGAATGATATTTTACGTGTTAAATTTACAATAAAATTAATGTTAAAATTAAAAGATATTAGTAGGAACTCACCTTAGATGTTTGAGAGAGGACTTAGGGCATTTTCTCTCCAAAATCTCAGCTATAAACATAGTGAAATAGAATTTCTGATCTAGGTATATATTTATAAAGTCTAAACCAAGTCTCACGGAGATTAGGAATGTTTTTAAGGCAAAGGACAACACTTTGCCATAGCGAAGCAGGCATTCGCTCTCAGCTTTGCGGGGCAAAGGTGTAACACCTCGCATTTTGAGATATATTTAAGTCACCTCATACATATTTTAGAGCTTATAAATCAAGCTATATGACCCATGGATCAATTAGAAACCAATAAGAACTAGTTATATGACTCAGACAAATTTTGGGGAAGTAAAGGGCTAATACTGCATTGGGCAGTGCATTTGCAGGCTAACAATATGGTTAACGCACTGCCTCCTGCACGAAACTTTAGAGAGTTGAATTTTAATAGTATCACCACTATAGCTAATGTGGTTCACTGTCCCTCCCAATGCTATGGGTTCGGGTGAAAATTTTCATACTCAATTCTATTAAGGGTATTTTCATTCTATTCTTATTATGTAACCCCTACCCACGATCCCTCTTAATAAGGGAGAGTACTAAGAAAACATTTATATAACTCTTCTCTTCTCTCCCTAAGTAATAAAAGGGTTTCAAGAACTATGCTATAAGAAACTCAAGCCAAGAAGTCCCTCAAGATCCTCTCCAAAGTTCTTCCATATCTCAAGGTATGTAAGGCTATCCTACCTATGCTATTCCTATGAATTTCATTTTTCTAGTTCGAATGACTCTCACGAAAAAGTTAGGGTTAGAGTAAAACCTCGCATGAATTGATATCTCTTCAATTCCTTATGCAAGACTCGTGTATCCTATCCTTTATTATAGACCTAGTCTATGTGAATTTCGTGGAATTTCCTACCTGAACACATGAATGTTAATGAATTTCATAAAACCCTCATGCTAAGTATCAAGTCTTGATAATATTTGAATGAACAATGAATCTTATGATCCTTTTGAAGCTATATTTTTATGAATCCCCAATAGTGGACTCTTTTCAAGAATGTTTATTCCATGACTCATTATATAAACTTTCTTCTTTATGCTTTAACATGATGAATATGGACTCCTTTTATTATGCTCTTGACATGATGATATGAACTCCATATCCGTGAACCATACTAAAACAACATGAACATTTCATAATCTTCATAATATTTTGAAAACCCTTATCTTATGAACCATGGTATAATGACACTATCTTCCATGAATCTCAAATTATGTTAATGAATAATAGAACCTATGATCACGAACCCAAAGTGACTACTCCATGAATATGAGCCTAAAGTGGCTAACCCATGAATATGAGCCTCAAGGAGCTAATCTATGAACATGAGCCCAAAGTGGTTAAACTATGTACATGAGCCAAAAGGGCTAAAATTATAATTACATGAGCTTAAAGAAGTTAGATAGTTAACCAAGAAAGCATAATTCTAAATGATGAATGCCTGAAACTATGATTGTCGACGTAGGTTATGGATTGTTCCATTGGTTTGGGAAACTCCTTCATGTGTGATCTTGGGCGTATTTATACGCCCGCTTGCCTTATTTACCCATATTTTAGCCTTGTTTCGAGGGCAAAAGTCATGTATATCCTTATGATTATTTGCATTTTGATGGTGGTGAGCTAATATATGTGATTAGATACTTTAAGGGAGAATGTGGAGAAAAATAACCCATGAGAGCTAAAACAAAAAGCATAAAAGCATTGGAAAAAAGTTAGCAACGTTCCGAGAGAAAAAGAGAGCAAAAGAAGAAAATTTGGGCAGTGGGGCGCTGCCCCAGGCCCAAAACTTCAGCAGAGTGATGCTGGGGCTATGGTGGGGCGCTGCCCTAGGTCCAAAACTACCATAGTTTGGTTCCTGGGGCGACGCGCCAAGACCAAATCCAAAAAATTTCCAGCTTTCTTCTATTCCGAATCCAAGTACGAAAAGGGGTTATTTTTCTCATACTCCATAAATACATCTCAGATCACGATTTTTACACAACTTTTGACCTAGGAAGAGCTAGGAGC
The DNA here is from genome assembly GCA_003996215.1 of Jaltomata sinuosa. NCBI lineage: Eukaryota > Viridiplantae > Streptophyta > Magnoliopsida > Solanales > Solanaceae > Jaltomata > Jaltomata sinuosa. Next base: position 211,827 of record QJPP01001921.1, on the reverse strand, counting down.
CGCCGTGAAAGCCAAAAAATATTGGTTTCATCTTTTCTTCTCTTTTATTATTTATTTTACATTTTTCTTTGGATGAATTGTTGTAATTACTCCATGTCTATGTGGAGTTAAACCTCTCGTTCTAGTATTGTGAAAGCTAATTACATGATTGTTGAAGTAGACGATTGATTCGATTACTTATTTATCATATTAGTTATTCTTATATTCTTGTGCCTACTATTTTAATGCTTAGCTACCATTAAAATAAATCTATTATCTTTATGTGAACTTGAAAAAAGAATCATTGGGATAGAACAAAGAATATAGGGAGCAAGGCCTCTCTTTTGTAACGTAAAGGGTAGGTTAGCGACTAGGATAGGAATATACCTAGAACGTCTTGTTTGGTTTATACGAAAAAATATGTAAAAGCGTTCGGAAGAAGATTTCACATCCCCGCTCAACAATGTAGTTGTGATGCTATTCTGGATAGGCAATTAGAGGCTAGGAATACCATAGGTGTACAATCAACCCTGAAATCAGCAATGAGATAAACAAACAAGTCAATGAAATTGCTTACTTAACATGATTGTTAGCGAATCCATAATTCTAGATCGATTTCATTATATTGATTACGTAAAAAACTGTTCTTTGTTTGGTTAATTGTTCATTAGTTAACTTCTTATTTTTATTTCTAGATTAGTTAATAATAAATTCTCCTTTGAGTTTTTACGCTTGAATAAATTATTAGAACTAGTTTAATTTAGTAAAATAGTTGATCGACAAGTCCCTGTGGGTACGATATCTGGACTTATAATCCTATATTACTTGTACGATCGCATATACTTGCGTGTGAGTTAGGACGCAACAAGTTTTTATCGCCGTTGCCGGGGACTTAGAAATTAATTGTTTATCTAGATTAGACTTTTCAAGTTATTTATTTGAGTTGTACATATAATTTTTTTTTACATAGTTATATTTTTAGTTTCTTTTACTTTTCTATCAGTGTTCTTGATATATCAGCCTGGGATAGATGGTGGTCGAATGATGATGATTCTTGTTGTTTTTGTGGAGAACCCCACCTGGAGAGTATTTGTCAAAATTTTTAGGGGAGCGAGTGGTGAGCACCTACTCAATCTGCTGAATTGGATACTAGTCAGTCTGTGGAGAGGATAGTTTCCCAACTCACAGAGATACAGGCTATGGCTGAAACTTGTATTGATCAGCAAGTTACGATCTTAGTCAATACCCAAGATGAACCCTTAGTAGGAGAAAAAAGTGAGTCCCTACTAGGAGAAAGCTGTGAGGAAGCAGACATAGTGAGCCAATCTTGGTTAAGGGAACAAAAGGAAAAAGTTAAATTTCATGAGTTTCTTCGTGATAATCTTGCATACATGATGACACAGCTGATAGAAGGTAGGGTTGAGCTCAGACAAGATATAGACCAATTTGGCTAAGATATTCATGACTTGGAGGATCAGTTGAAGAAAAAGACTGAGGCGTCTGATGCCCAGTCACCAATTATTGTGGATACTGGTCAACTAGAGGTGCAGGAAGAAGCATTACATCCATTCAACTATCATTCTTTGATTGAGGGTGACATTGAGAGGGGGTATAAAATTGAGCTTGTCAAAAATAATGCAAGCTTGGGATTAGGTATTGTTGGACCTCATTCTAATCATTTTTCTACATTATGTTTGGATGATGACATGAGAATTAAGTCATCTGAAATAGTGGAGAAGTGTGTAGATGAGGAACAAGGTCCTTACATTCTAAATTTTGTCACACCCAAGAGATAAAATGACATTCCTCACTTAAGGGTCATGAAGTGCAAGATGCGACATCCTTTGCTTGGTCCCTTCATATTTATACCACCGCTCCTTGAGCGGAGCAGAAAGCTTGATGCAAAGTTAGGGGTGCAATTCATAGATTCTAAGTGGAAAGAAAAGTGGTGTAGTGATGACGTCGTGCCACGACGTTAAATCAGGCGCTTGTTGGGAGGCAACCCAATTAGTAGTGTAACTTCTTATTTTTTTATAGTGTCACATTTTTTTTGTTTATTTTGCAGGTTTGGAGAAGTTTGAGTTCCAGAATTTGAAAGCTAAGGAGCATGATTTAAGCTTAAGTGTGGGGTCATTCGTCCCTTTTATCAAAATTGAAGAAACATGTTGTTAGCTAGGCCCTAGAGGGCCTCAGGGAGTATTTTTCACCCTTCTTCTTTATCTTTTTTCTAAAAATTGCTCTGGAGACAAAGCATTCTTTTAAGTATGGGGTGGGGAATCTTCCGATAATTATGAGTTTTAGGGTGAGTATGCCATAGGAGTTTACTTTATTTTTAAAAAAAATACAAAAAGATTTTTTAGTGTTTTTTAGAGACATATCTCATTCACCCCTTGGTTTTTCTTTTCGGTTCTTTTCTAAGGGGGTGCCCTTTGAACCGGGTATTTTTTATTTTTTTAGGAGTAGTTTTTTTTTGTCATAGGTAGAGAAATTTTCTTGACGATGGATGGATGACGACCGTCTTGAGGAAAAATTAGTTATAGGAAGAAGAAAGATTAAAAACCATAGCCTTTTGAATGCTAGGTGCTTCGCCTAAGCATATTCTAGACGTCATGGATAATTCACTCAAAAAAGCATAAAAAGTAGGAAAATTCATTTAGAGACGCATAGGCTCTTTAACTTGACTCAAAAAAAATCTAAAGATGGGCTTAATAATGTTAATTCATTCAATTTGATTGTGTTATGAATATGATGTCTTAGGAAGCCATTTTTGAACCATTGTGCCATATGTGGTGAGTGTTTGTTGTATTTCTTGCATATCTTGATATCTAGAACTTGCCCGTGTATGTATGAAATGAAACATAATGATGATTTGTGGGACATGATCAAGGCATTTCTTTGTAAGCCACTTCTTTTTGACTATTGTTTGTGCCACCCTTTATATTATTCTTAGTTAAGTCCCTTTGAGCCTTAAGCTATTTATTTGACTAACCGCATGTTTAGCCTATCACTTTTGTTTGATTACCCTACATTAATTTGATACAAAGAGTCCCTAAGGCACTTTGTAGTTGAAAGACTTAAAGGAAGAAGGGAACAAAAGAGAAAAGGTAAAAAGATAGAGGGAGGTTTTTGTGATAAGAATAAGAATTAGATGTGGTGCCCTTGTAAAAAATAATTTGTACGTCGGTAGTAAGGAGAGGAAAAACAAAAAAAAATATTTAGAAAAATCTACTTGATACCAATAAGTGAATGAAGATTAAGGGCAATAAACCAAAAGAAAAAGGGGGAGTTTGAAGGGAAACATGAACATAAGTTGAAGTTGAGGTGATATAAGGAAAAGAGTGAAAAAGTTTAAAGTGAGTGCCTTAAAGTGCATAGGGAAAGTAGTCACTATTGGCCAAAGTGTTCCTACCCGTCCCTTAGCCGATATTACAACCTGTAAAAGTCTTTTTGATCTTACAATTCTGATGCTTTGTTAATAGAGTATTACACTAAGGGCAAGCTTATGGTATGTCTTTTATGCATGAAACTTTCTTTGAGAGAGTGAGAGAATTTCTTATCTATATGCCTCAATTTGAATATGTATGTATGATGTGAGCAAGGGGCATCTCTCTTAAATGTGAAGGCACAAAATGGTGACAATTTGGTGTACTAATGATGGCTATATTTACACATGATCATGTTAGCCTTATTTTTCATGAAGAGTCAGTTTTAGAGGTTGTGTGGTTTCAATGAAGGGTCTGTGAAAATATGATTGATGTATGCATGCTGAGTGGATTATGGGTCATGATTAAACTGTCTAGTTAACTTGGGTTTGAGTAGACCTGTTCAATTGGTATCTTAAGATGTGAAATTTTGTAGAGTGTGTAGTGATTTATTCGAGGATGAACAAAGGTTTAAGTGTGGGGTGGTGATCTTGGGCATATATATACGCCCGCTTGCCTTATTTACCCATATTTTAGCCTTGTTTTGAGGGCAAAAGTCATGTATATCCTTATGATTATTTGCATTTTCATGGTGGTGAGCTAATATATGTGATTAGATACTTTGCAGGGAGAATGTGGAGAAAAATAACCCATGAGAGCTAAAACGGAAAGCATAAATGCATTGGAAAGGAGTTAGCAACGTTCCGGGCGAAAAAGAGAGCAAAAGAAGAAAATTTGGGAAGTGGGGCTATGGTGGGGCGCTGCCCCAGGCCCAAAACTTCGGCAGAGTGATGCTGGGGCTATGGTGGGGAGCAGTCGCAGGCCCAAAACTACCGCAGTTTGGTGCCTGGGGCAATGCGCCAAGGCCAAATCCAGAAATTTTCCAACTTTCTTCTATTGCGAATCCAAGTAGGAAAATGGGTTATTTTCCTCCTACTCTATAAATAATCTCAGTTCATAATTTTTACACAACTTTTGACCTAGGAAGAGCTAGGAGCCACCGTAAAGGCAGGAGAATATTGGTTTCATCTTTTCTTCTCCTTTATTATTTATTTTACGTTTTTCTTTGGATGAATTGTTGTAGTTACTTCATGTCTATGTGGAGTTAAACTTCTCGTTCTAGGATTGTGGAAGCTAATACATGATTGTTAAAGTAGATGATTGATTCGATTACTTGTTTATCATATTAGTTTGTCACGACCCGATTTCTCGGTCATGATGGTACCTACAACCCCCCAGTAGGCGAACCAATTCCCGTAGCCCAGGACAGTTAGTAATGGAATACTATCTAACAAATAAGCGGGAGAATAGTTTAATAAGCAAAAGTAAGGGAACAAGATGAAGATAATAGATAACAGGAATATATATATACATATGCGGAAACTAAACCAAACCCCAAGACCTGGTATCATAGTATAGAGCCAGAACTACATATAAGGAATACAAACGCTTCAAAACAACATATACAGATGTCTCCGAATGGTAATAGAGTACATAAAGGCAAAGATAAACTAAAGCTAAGCTCCGATCGCCAAGAGCTCACCCTCAGTCTGAAGTAGTACCCAACAGACCTCCAAGCACGAATCATAGTGATCTAACGACGATGGCCCACGCTAGGATCTGCACCCAAAGATGCAAGGGGGTAGGGTGAGCACCAAATGCGAAGCATAAGGTACCCAGTAGGTATCATAGGCCGACTGGGCACATATAAGATAAAAGCGTAGTAACAGACAGAATAGAAGCAAGTAGTCACAGAAATCAACGAAAGGTACACAGGAACTAGCCCAGAGGGAAATCAACAGAACCACATGTGAGGCCAGCAAGCCGAATATATACACTATAGGCATAGGTGAAAGTAAGAAACAACGCACCTGGGGTCCTTGCAATAACAGTGTATACATAATAAGTTTATGAAATAGACGGTATACCGGTAACCTCAAGTGTAAGAAGAAGAGAGAAAGAGTAATGATAGGCATGCTCAGAGACATGAATCAAGCTCAACTAATCATATCAATCTCAAATCCAGAAACTAACAGTCTAGCAGTAACCAATTTCATACTTAACCGTAACAGGGAACAATTCTGCAAGTAAATAGCAAGAGTCTACCTACAGTCCCCCGGCCGCCCATACAACCGAGGAACACAAACAAGTGAAAACAAACCCTTTGGCATCCCATACTACCGGAGCGTACAATCAACAAACAATAAACAAGGGTGGAGCCTCAAACAATGAATGATATGATGCATGAAGATCTCAAGTGAAATGGTATCTCTGTATGTACCTCCTCCGGTGCCGATCCGACCCAGTAGGTAGGTTCCATGGAAGGACACTGCCCGTATACCTCTACTCCACCGTATACTCTTCCTTCAGCACACGCAACCCGAAGCCCCAGGCCTGGATGGCAAGGTCCATGGAGGTCCCCGACCCCATACTAAAACTCAGTATCAAAACATGTCAACCGAAAGCAAGTCCGGGTTCAAGATACAGACCCAGTCTCGAATATGCATGCCCAGACCCTGTCCAGGATTAAAGTAGTAGGAAAATATCTCAAAAACCCCTCCAAGGGTGCTCGGGCATAACCGGGTCTAAACAGTAGAAAGTCATCTCAGGTGCTCGGTCCGACCGAGGCTAAAATTATCTCAAGTAGCAAGAAAACTCAACTAGCACCCCGGCCATGCCGAGTCTAGCGTTAATCGTAAAACTGGTGATATAAATCATAATTTTACCTTCTTTTATCCAAGAATATTCACAAGTTAAATCAAACCATTTCCAATTCATTTCCATCAAAAATGGGCCCCCGGGGCCATGCAAGATTTAGAAAATAGTGCCAGTAGGCCCGAAGCCAAAACCATAGTAAAACATGGATAAAATCTCTTTATATGCATGGAAATGGTATGATCGAACATAATATCTGCCCAGCAGCTCACAGTCAACCTATCGACCCTGCACAGGCCCATAGCCACTCAGCAAGCATAACCAGCCTAGAAGGATAATTCTATGCCCGAGACTTGCGGACATTCCCAATATCCCACCTTTTATGTTCCAGAGTCAACAAGGCCTCACAGGACCACAAGGGTAAATAAAATATATCGGTAAGTATTACAAGCAACGGAGGAACAAGAGTAGGCGGACATGAATAAAGCGGTCAAGGTCTGTGGTGCCAACCTAATAATCCAACCCAAGGATGCCAGTTAGTACAATTTTATCCGATATATGCTAAGTCTAGGGAGTTTAAACCATAACCTACCTGTCGTCCGATGACAAGCTGCTAGGACGACGATGTCCAAGCTCGAACTGCTCCGAATAAAATCAAACTAAAATTCGGGCTTGAATAACTTGACGTAGATAATCGATTCTTTTCGGTGATCCAATAAATTGTCAAGATCTTGCTTATTCGAATCAACTTTTAACGTGACAAATGAATAATATACTGTGGCAATTTTTGCACCAAAATTACGTGAGTTTAAAATGGGTGAGTACAATTTCCTTATGTGGAAACATATGAGATAGTTGGCATTTACTAAACATTAGTTGGCAGCAACTAAACATTAGTTGGCAACAATTAAACATAAAGGTTAACTTAAGGTATTGCTCCCTATTTGCATGACTCCCACGTGGGGATGGTGTGTCAATATCACCCCCTCCTTATCCGTTTATTTGGATGGACATATGATACGTATATACACGGATATTGCATAGGATCGTGGTAAAATAAATATAATATTTTGAATATACCATAATTAATAGGGAATCATTTCAAATAAAACCTACTATATTATAATAATAGTTTTCAACATAACTAAACTTACTATCTTCGTTAAAATATTACAATGTATAAAAACCTTATAAAATAAATACATACACAATTAAATCATAATAAAAGTATTTTTTATAGACCTTTTAAAATATTTTAGGAAGGCAATAAAATATAACTTTTTACCACATTCACTCTTTAAAATAAAATATTTTCAAATACGCGCGATGTTAATAAAATTATTAAATTTAGGCTCGCAAGCCCTTGATACGGAATGGAGGTTAAGGTTATACGAACGCAATTTATCATCGCACGATCTCGATACTAAGCTCCTACGGAACAAGGAAAGCGTAAACGCGGGAATGACCAGAAGGGTCATTACATCATCCACTACTAAAAGAGACTTTCGTCCTCGAAAGTCAAGGACATGGAAGTACCTGAAGGCTCAAACAACTGTGGATACTGAGCCCGCATATCTCTCTCGGTCTCCCAGGTAGCCTCCTCGACTGGACGGTGCCTCCACTGAACCTTAAGAACTGGGATCTCTCGAGACCTCAATCTCCTGACATCTCTGGCCAAAATAGCTGCCAGCTCCTCAATAAAGGCTAAACCCTCACTCAACTGAACTGAATCCCACTGTAACACATGAGACGCATCTGGGACATACCGACGCAACATCGAAATATGAAATACAGGATGTATAGCTGAAAACATCTGAGGCAAGGCTAGATGATAGGCAACGCTACCAACCCTCTAAAGAATCTCAAACGGCCCAATGTACCTGGGGCTAAGCTTTCCCCGCCTACCAAATCTCATCACGCCCTTCATAGGCGATACACGGAGAAATACCAAGTCACCGACACTAAACTCCAAGGCACGAAGCCTACGATTATCATAACTCTTCTGCCTGCTCTGAGCTGCCCGAAGTCTATCCTGAATCGCTCGGACCCGATCTAAGGAATCTCGAAGCAAATCTGTACTCTGTGGCCTAGAATCAAAACCATCAAACTAACCTACCGGTGTTCTGCAACGCCTGCCATACAAATCCTCAAAAGGTGCCATGCCAATACTCGAATGGAAACTATTATTATAAGCAAACTCTGCCAAAGGCACAAACTGATCCCACGAACCTCCAAAGTCAAGAACACATGCCCGAAGCATGTCCTCCAGGACCTGAATGGTCCTCTCGGACTGGCCATCTGTCTGAGGGTGGAAAGCAGTACTAAGCTGAACCCCTGTACCCAAATCTCGCTGAATAGCCCTCCAGAACTGATATATGAACTGAGTGCCACGGTCTGAAATGATAGAAGCTGGAACCCCGTGCAACCGAACAATCTCACGAAGGTAGATCTGAGCTAACCTCTCTACACCATAAGAAGTCTGAACCGGCAAGAAATGTGCTGACTTAGTCAGCGTATCAACAATCACCCATATGGAATCAAACCTATGAGAAGTACGAGGCAAACCAACAATGAAGTCCATAGTAATCCCTTCCCACTTCCACTCGGGAATGGGAAGTCGCTGCATCAAACCACTAGGTCTTATGTGCTCGAACTTAACCTGCTGACAGTTCAAGCACCAAGATACGAACTTCGCTATATCCCGCTTCATATCACTCCACCAGTAAAGCTGTCTCAAGTCTCTTTACATCTTTGTTGTGCCAGGGTGAATGGAGAATCTAGTACAATGTGCCTCATGAAGTATCAACTGAATCAAATCACTAATCCTCGGAACACAAAGGCGACTATCAAACCTCAGAACCCCTTCTGAATCTAGAGTAGCCCGACTGGTCTCACCCTGAACAATCTGATAACGAAGGTCACACAACTGCTGATCCTCAAACTGACGGCTCTGAATCTGATCAATCAAAGTAGAACGAACCTCAACACTGGCAATAACCCTGCTAGGATCCGACAAGTCAAGCCTAACCAAATGGTTAGCCAATGACTGGATGTCCAAGGCCAACGGTCGCTCTGAAACTGAGAGAGAAGCTAGGCTACCCATACTCGCTGCCTTCCGGCTCAAGGCATCTGCTACCACATTTGCCTTACCTGGATGATACAGAATAGTGAAGTCATAGTCCTTCAATAGCTTGACCCATCTCCTCTGTCTCGAGTTCAGCTCCCGCTGACTCATGATATACTGAAGACTACGGTGATCAGTGAAGATCTCATAGTGAACTCCATATAGATAATGCCTCTAGATCTTGAGCGCGAAAACTACCGCTGCCAACTCTAAGTCATGAGTGGGGTAGTTGCGCTCGTGAACCTTCAGCTGCCTCGACGCATATGCTATTACTCGACCCTGCTGCATTAACACACAACCAAGACCAACCCCAGAAGCATCACAATACATGGAGAATCTCTGACCCTCAATCGGCAAAGTCAAAACTGGAGCTGAAGTCAATAAGGCCTTAAGCCCTTGAAAGCTATCCTCGCACTGATCCAACCACTGAAATGGGATATCCTTCCTAGTCAGCATAGTCAAGGGTGCTGCTATGGAAGAAAATCCCTGAACGAAGCGTCTGTAGTAACCTGCTAACCCAATAAAACTGCGAACCTCAGTAACAGTAGTAGGTCTAGGCCACTCACAAACCACTGAAATCTTTCCCGGATCAACCCTAATCCCATCCTTAGACACCACGTGCCCTAGGAATGCAACTGACTCAAGACAAAACTCGCACTTTGAGAACTTGGCATAAAGCCGATGATTTCTCAAAGTCTGGAGTATAACCCTCAAGTGTTGCTCATGCTCATCTCTACTACGCGAGTATACCAAGATGTCGTCTATAAAAACTATCACAAATGAGTCCAAATACGAGCCAAGAACCCTGTGCATCAAGTTCATAAAGGCCGCGAGGGCATTAGTCAACCCAAAAGACATCACCAGAAACTCATAATGGCCATAACTTGTCCTGAATGCCGTCTTAGGGATGTTCTCCACCCTAATCCTCAACTGATGGTAGCCGGACCTCAAATCAATCTTCGAAAACACGACTGAACCCTGAAGCTGGTCAAACAAGCCATCAATCCTCGACATCAGATACCTATTCTTTACTGTCACCCTATTTAGCTGTCGATAATCAATACACATGCGCATTGACCCATCCTTCTTCTTCACGAAGAGAACAGGAGCACCCCAAGGTGACACACTCGGTCTAATAAACCCCTTAGCTAACAGATCCTGGAGCTGCTCCTTAAGCTCCCTCAACTCAGCCGGAGCCATACGGTAAGGGGAAATAGAAATGGGCCTTGTGCCTGGCTCTAGCTCAATAGCGAAATCAATATCTCTCTCAGGTGGAAGGCCTGGCAGGTCGGTAGGAAACACATCAAGGAAGTCTCTAACCACAGAACAGACTCAGGAGAAGTAGGGTAAGCACTAACATATCGTACATATGCTAGATAAGCTAAACACCCACGGGAAATTAACTTCCTAGCTCGAAGACAAGAGATGATCCCAGATGGTGCATGGATAACAGAACCCTGCCACACAATCGGGGATACACCGGGCACAACTATGGTAATGGTCTTGGCATAACAATCCAAAACCACACGGTGAGGGGATAACCAGTCCATGCCCAGTATCACATCAAAATCTAGCATATCAAGGATCATCAAATCACCCCAAGTCTCTGAATCACCAATAGATATCATACAAGATCTCACAATCTAATCCACTACTAAAGAATCTCCTACTGGGGTCGAAACAGAAACAGGAACAGATAATGGCTCACTAGCCAACCCCAAACAAGGCACAAAGTAGGCAGATACATATGAACAAGTGGATCCAGGATCAAATAAAGCCATGGCAAACTGATGGCACACAGAAATCGTACCTGTAATCACAACATCTGAGGCCTCTGCCTCTAGTCTCCTAGGGACCGCGTAAAACTGACGACGACCTCCACCTGGCGACTGCCATAACTTCGCTGGGCCCTCCAACTGATAGGTAGTATAACCAACCCCGTGAGTCTCCAACAAACCCAAATGATGCAACATCTCCTCACAGGTAGTAATAAAGTCATGTGGATCCTGTCCCTAAGTACCAGCAAACTTCGGAGGTGCTAACCTAAAAACCTACCCAATGCCTTCTGCTCTGACTCTATCATAGCTGCGCGAGGAGCAAGAGGCTGTGCAACTGATGAAACCGGAATGACCTCCGCACGGGGAGCCATAGTAGCAGGCTGCGCTCCTGAACTCTGTGCACCCAGGGCTTCCCCCTGAGCAGATGTATGTGCTACATCAGAAGGCTGCTCTCCAATCATACCCAAAAGCTATAATAGTAATCCTCGAATATCTGGAGACTGAGATACGATTGGAGTTGGAACAGAAATGGGCGCTGGAGCTGGTACTGGAGCTGGTGGTACCTGGCCTTCCCCCTGATCCACAGGCTGCTCGGGCTCTATCTCAACTCTAGAAGCTCTAGCAGGTGCCGCTGCTCGAGGGCGTCCTCGACCCTTAGCTGAAGTGGGAGGCTCATCTCCGCCTGATGTCGATGATCTCGTACGAACCATCTGCGGAAGAATGAAGTAGAACAAATGAGATTTCAAGAAACTTCAAGGGTCCTACGCATGACACAGAAGCAATGAAAGAGTCAAATTTCCTAAAATGTCATTGTAGCCTCCCGAAGATTGAGTACGGACGTCTCCGCCCCGATCCGCAAGACTCTACTAGACATTAGCTCCTATACCGATGACATCGGTGAACTTAGAGCTCTGATACCAAGCTGTCATGACCCGATTTCTCAATCATGATGGCACCTACAACCTCCCAGTAGGTGAACCAATTCCCGTAGACCAAGACAGTTAGTAATGGGCTACTATCTAACAAATAAGCGGGAGAATAGTTTAATAAGCAAAAGTAAGGGAACAAGATGAAGATAATAGATAACATGAATATATATATATATATATATATGCGGAAACTAAACCAAACCCCAAAATCTAGTATCATAGTATAGAGCCAGAACTACATATAAGGAATACAAATGCTTCAAAACAACATATACAGATGTCTCCGAATGGTAAAAGAGTACATAAAGCCGAAGATAAACTAAAGCTAAGTTCCGATCACCAAGAGCTCACCCTCAGTCTGAAGTAGTCCCCAACAGACCTCCAAACACAAATCACAGTGATCTAACGGCGATGGCCCACGCTAGGATCTACACCCAAAGATGCAAGGGGGTAGGGTGAGCACCAAATGCGAAGCATAAGGTACCCAGTAGGTATCATAGGCCGACTGAGGACATATAAGATAAAAGCGTAGTAACAGATAGAATAGAAGAAAGTCGTCACATAAATTAACGAAAGGTACACAGGAACTAGCCCAGAGGGAAATCAACAGAACCACATGTGAGGCCAGCAAGCCGAATATATACACTATAGGCACAGGTGAAAGTAAGAAACAACGCACCTGGGGTCCTTGCAATAACAGTGTATACATAGTAAGTTTATGAAATGGACGGTATACCGGTAACCTCAAGTGTAAGAAGAAGAGAGAAAGAGTAATGATAGGCATACTTAGAGACATGAATCAAGCTCAACTAATCATATCAATCTCAAATCCAGAAACTAACAGTCTAGCAGTAACCAATTTCATACTTAACCGTAACAGGGAACAATTCTGCAAGTAAATAGCAAGAGTCTACCTAAAGTCCCCCGGCCGCCCATACAACCGAGGAACACAAACAAGTGAAAACAAACTCTCCGACATCCCATACTACCGGAGCGTACAATCAACAAACAACAAACAAGGGTGGAGCCTCAAACAATGAATGATATGATGCATGAAGATCTCAAGTGAAATGGTATCTCTATATGTACCTCCTCCGGTGCTGATCCGGCCCAGAAGGTAGGTTCCATGGAAGGACACTGCCCGTATACCTCTACTCCATCGTATACCCTTCCTCCGGCACACGCAGCCCGAAGCCCCAGGCCCAGATGGCAAGGTCCATGGAGGTCCCCGACCCCATACTAAAACTCAGTATCAAAACATGTCAACCGGAAGCAAGTTCGGGTTCAAGATAGAGACCCAGTCTCGAATATGCATGCCCAGACCCTTTCCAGGACTAAAGTAGTAGGAAAATATCTCAAAAATCCCTCCAAGAGTGCCCGAGCATAACCGGATCTAAACAGTAGAAAGTCATCTCAGGTGCTCGGTCCGACCGAGGCTAAAATTATCTCAAGTAGCAAGAAAACTCAACTAGCACCCCGGCCTTGCCGAGTCTAGCGTTAATCGTAAAACTGGTGATATAAATCATAATTTTACCTTCTTTTATCCAAGAATATTCACAAGTTAAATCAAACCATTTCCAATTTATTTCCATAAAAAACGGGCCCCCGGGGCCATGCAAGGTTTAGAAAATAGTGCCAGTAGGCCCGAAGTTAAAACTATAGTAAAACATGGATAAAATCTCTTTATATGAATGGAAATGGTATGATCAAACATAATAGCTGCCCAGCAGCTCACAATCAACTTATCGACCCTGCACAGGCCCATAGCTACTAAGCAAGATTAACCAGCCTAGAAGAATAATTCTATGCCCGGGACTTGCGGACATTCCCAATATCCCACCTTCTATGTTCCAGAGTCAACAAGGCCTCACAGGACCACAAGGGTAAATAAAATATATCGGCAAGTACTACAAGCAACGGAGGAACTAAAGTAGGCGGACATGAATAAAGCGGTCAAGGTCTGTGGTGCCAACCTAATAATCCAACCCAAGGATGCCATCTAGTACAATTTTATCCGATATATGCTAAGTCTAGGGAGTTTAAACCATAACCTACCTATCGTCCGATGACAAGATGCAAGGACGATGATTTCCAAGCTCGAACTGCTCCGAATAAAATCAAACTAAAATTCGGGCTTGAATAACTTGACGTAGATAATCGATTATTTTTGGTGATCCAATAAATTGTCAAGATCTTGCTTATTGGAATCAACTTTTAACGTAACAAATAAATAATATACTGTGGAAATTTTTGCACCAAAATTACGTGAGTTTAAAATGGGTGAGTACAATTTCCTTATGTGGAAACATATGAGATAATTGGCATTTACTAAACATTAGTTGGCAGCAACTAAACATTAGTTGGCGGCAATTAAACATAAAGGTTAACTTAAGGTATTGCTCCCTATTTGCATGACTCCCACGTGGGGATTGTGTGTCAATATCACCCCCTCCTTATCCGTTTATTTGGATGGACATATGATACGTATATACACGGATACTGCATAGGATCGTGGTAAAATAAATATATTATTTTGAATATACCATAATTAATAGGGAATCATTTCAAATAAAACCTACTATATTATAATAATAGTTTTCAACATAACTAAATTTACTATCTCCGTTAAAATATTACAATGTATAAAAACCTTATAAAATAAATACATACACAATTATATCATAATAAAAGTATTTTTTATAGACCTTTTAAAATATTTTAGGAAGGCAATAAAATATAACTTTTTACCACATTCACTCTTTAAAATAAAATATTTTCAAATACGCGCGATGTTAATAAAATTATTAAATTTAGGCTCGCAAGCCCTTGATACGGAATGGAGGTTAAGGTTATACGAACGCAATTTATCATTGCACGATCTCGATACTAAGCTCCTACGGAACAAGGAAAGCGTAAACGCGGGAATGACCAGAAGGGTCATTACATAGTTGTTCTTATATTCTCGTTCCTACTATTTTAATTCTTAGCTACCATTAAAATAAATCTATAATCTCTTTGTGAACTCGGAAGAAGAATCATTGGGATAGAACGAAGAATATAGGGAGCAAGGCCTCTCTTTTTTAACGTAAAGGGTAGGTTAGTGACTAGGATAGGAATATACCTAGAACGCCTTGTTTAGTTTATACGAGAAGATATGTAAAAGCATTCAGAATAAGATGTCACATCCCCGCTCAATGATGTAGTTGTGATGCTATTTTGGTTAGGCAATTAGAGGCTCGGAAGACCATAGTTGTAAAATTAACCCCGAAATCAGCAACTAGATAAACAAACAAGTCAATGAAATTACTTACTTAATATGATTGTTAGCAAATCCATAATTCTAGATCGATTTTATCATATTGATTACGTAAAAACCTGTTCTTTGTTTGGTTAATTGTTCATTAGTTAACTTCTTATTTTTATTTCTAGATTAGTTAATAATAAATTCTCCTTTGAGTTTTTATGCTTGAATAAATAATTAGAACTAGTTTAATTTAGTAAAATAGTTGATCGACAAGTCCCTGTGGGTACGATATCTGGACTTACAATCCTATATTACTTGTATAACCGCGTACACTTGCGTGTGCGTTAGGACGCAATAATATGTCCCTACTCGGGCTTATTATAGATCCTTTGCTAGAAAATCATATCATGTATGTCATATACCCGAAATGTGTATGATGACTTAGCTGATCGAGTCAACATCAGGCTCCATGCACTGACATGGTGGTTTATGCCAATTTTATCACCTACTCCCACAATGAACTAAAAGTAGTTGAAAGTACTTAACTCCAAATAGTCTATGGTTTAAGCTTATGTCTTTTCATGTCATACTTTCTCTCTGTTGATTGATCCTGATCTATGTATATGTATATGTCGTCATATTTCTTTCCTACCATTTTATATACAGTACATTTTATGTACTTACATTATTCGGTGATGTATTATTTTTGTGATGCAGATTCAGGTAGACAAACTCGTGAGCAGGAGCATCATTAAGTTCCTCATATCCAGCTTTTGGTGAGCGCTTCTTACTTTTCGGGGGCTTATTTATGTTAGCATTTTTATTAGCTTAATAAAGTTATGTCAGTGGCCTTGTCTCGGCATATAGTATTCTCAGACATGTAGAGGCTTTATAGATAGTTAGTAGTCATGTTCATGTTATTCAGTATAGACCTTTGTGTCACCATGTTTATGAATTTTAAGTTTATGGATTAATGAATAAGGATTTCTTTACAAGATATGTCTCTTCATGTTTTGAATTATGTTTTCCATATTTGTTAGTTGGATGCTCATGTCACATATCATGTATATGTATGCTTGCACCAGCAATGGCATCGAGTGTCAGCCACGCCCAGGGTCTAGGCTCTAGGTATGATAAACTTGGTATAAGAGCACTAGGTTCAAGTGCCCTAGAATGTCTATGAATCTATATCTAGTAGAGTCTTTTTTATGGGTGTGAAGTGGGCCATACTTATAATAGAGAAGCTACAGATATTAGGATATACCACCCTTCTTTCATACTCTAGTTCGTGCTATAGAGTTAAACTCTATGAAACTATCCTAACTCGTGTATTGTACATATTTCATATCATGCCTCCAAATAGAACTGCAAGCCAAAACTACTACTAGTATTGATGTTCATATGGGCAAACATTAACGAGATGCCTTCACCTCAAGGAATGTAGACTAGGAATAGAGGTCGCTCTTCTGGATTGAATGTTAGCACTGGGTCTCCACCTCTGACATCAGGTCTAGTGTGAGGTCATATATCATCTACTCCTCAGCCAACGAACTCTTCAGATATTGGGTTTAGGGGATCTATGATGATTCTCACTTAGCTTGTTATAGCTCATTCATATCATTAGGGTGCATCCCCTATTAGCTCTAGTTCTCAGGACTCTTCCGACACTTCCAGGATTTGTGAGTTCCTCAGAATGAATCCACTAGTCTTTATGGGGTCCAAGGTGGAATAGGACCCCAAAACTTCATTAATGAGATTCATAATATGCTTAGGGTGATGCATGTTAGTGAGATCGAGTGGGTTGAGCTTGCCTCCTATCAGTTGAAAGATGTTGCCACTACTTGATGTGAGTAGTGGGAGTTAACAAGTACGACCGAGTAAGTTGATCTTACCTCCTATCAGTTGAAAGATGTTGCCACTACTTGGTATGAGTAGTAGAAGTTGACCTATGGTGAGGATGCAACTCCTACAGAATAGGAAGATTTCATGCATGCCTTCATTGATCACTTCTTGCCCTTGAAGTTGAGGAAAACTAAGGCTGATCAATTTATGAACCTTAAACAAGATACCATGAGTGTAAAAGAGTACAATCCTAAGTTCACATAATTGTCCTGATATGCTCTGGAAGTGGTGTCCACTATGAGGGCAAGAAAATAATATGGACATATCTAGGTTGATGGTCTATTCCCAACAGAACGAGGAGACAAAGCAGAAAAAGAGGGAAGAGCACCACAATAAGAGGGCCACATCAGCTAGCAATGAGGTAAGTCATTAGAAAAACGGTAACATATCCTTATTTTATAGGAGGTTATCAGGACCTGATCTACCTTCAACTAGTTCACCTACTCAGAGGCCTAGGAATTACAAGAGGTTTTAGACCAATCAGAGTTTCAGAGCACCAGGCTCACATTGTCAGGGCAGTGTTACACAAAGGACCTCACAACACCTACTTGTAACAAGTGTGGTAGGAATCATCTAGGACAACGTTATTATAGTAGAGATTTATTCTATGGGTATGGCTAGCAAGGATATTTTCAGAGGTATTGTTCGTTTGCCAAGCAAAGTAATGGGGGAAACAGAACCTAGTCTACTAATTCGACTGCCCCAGTAAGTCAGGGTACTACTTCAGGAACAAGCAAAGGTTAGAACTATTTGTATCCATTAGCCAGTGGTCAGGAACTGGAAGCGTCTCCAGAAGTCATCATTGGTATGTTAAAAGTCTTCCCTCATGATATTTATGCTTTGCTTGATCCTGGAGCTACTTTATCCTTTGTGACTCCTTATATTTCTATGAGGTTTGGAATGAGTCCCAAATAACTTCTTGAGCCTTTTTCTATTTCTACTCCTATTGGTGAGTCTGTCGTTGCTAGACGAGTCTACAGAAACTGTATGGTAACCATTCATCACAGAAACATCATGGCTAACTTAGTTGAGTTAGGTATGATTGACTTTGATGTCACTATGGGCATGGATTAGTGGTAATCATGTTACGCTTTAGTTGATTGTAGAATCAAAATTGTAACATTCTAGTTTCCACATGAACTAGTCTTGGTGTGGGAATGGAGTCCATTTGTGTCAAAGGGAAAGTTCATTTCGTACCTTAAGGCCAGAAAGATAGTTTCTAAGGGTACATCTATCATTTAGTCTGGGTTAGGGATTCTAATACTAAAATCTCATCCCTTCAGTCAATTTTAGTAGTCAATGAGTTTCCTAAAATCTTTTCTGATAATCTTCTTGGAGTTCTCCTGCAAGCAGATAGACTTTGGAATTGATGTTCTTCCTAACACTCAACCTATATCTATTCCGCCATATACAATAGCTCCGAAAGAGCTGAAAGACCAATTGAAGGACTCCTTGATAAGAAATTCATTATACCAAGTATCTCTTCATGGGGTGCTTTAGTTATATTCATGCGTAAGAAGGATGGTTCCCTTGGAATGAGCATTGACTACTGTTAGTTGAACAAAGTGTAACACCCTGGAATTCAAATCAACTTTTAAACTTAGAATCTCTGAAGATTTTGAACATTCCAGGGATTACGGGTCCAAACCACGAGCCATGGTCCAAACCACGAGTCATGGAATGAACTCGTGGAATATATTTTGTAGGACTAGTCTCTGATATGAGAACCACGATTGGGATCTACAGATCGTGGATCAAACCACGGACCGTATTTTCCCCTCGTGGAATTAGACCTGAGAGTCAGTAATTCCTCATGAACCACGAGTGGGTTCTATGGACCATAGATTGTTCTATAGACTTTACTATTCACTCGTGGAACATGATATACAGCTGGGCACTTTGGCCAAAAACCACGAGAGTCAACCACGGGCCGTGATTTAGTCTACTGTCCGTAGACCTCACTCGTGGAACCTTCAGTTGAGTTTTTTAAATCAGTTCTTTTTCAGCTTTTACCCACGGGTATTTTTATAATTATCTACCCTTTTAACTCCTAAGTGAGGTTGTTTTGGGAAACTCTAGAAGGGGTTTTAATTCAATTAGCCTAAGTCTTTTCCCTTAAAGGGGTCTCTATTCTCTCAAGCTCCACGGTTCAAGATAGGGATTCATCTTCAAGTCTCCATCCCTCCCATCCTAGACTAAGAAAGCTTCATTCAGGTATGTGTGTATTCAATAAGGGATTCGTTCCCCCTTATACCCAAAACTCCAATATCCTAAATTGATTTATATGAATTTCTAAATTAGGGTTCTTATCCAATTCTCATGGGTTCTTCTATAAATTGTTTCCCCATGATTCTTTTATGAATTCTAACTCTAAATTGCATGATTTTTCATGGATTTTCATATAAGTGACTTCTTATTTATGATTTGAAGGATAACCCTTGTCCCATTTGTAAAATTGTTATGAATTTAGTTTATTAGCATCAATTCATAGTTTCTCATCTTTTACCCATGATCTATTTGAGATTCCTCAAGTGTTTTCAAAACCATATGCATTGAGAATGATTTCTAGCATGAATTCCTCCACTTGTATGTTTTCAAGTAAAATTGGCATGTTTAGATAACATATCCCCAAGTATTTATGGAAATTGCATGCCTAGTTCTTTAAATTATGAGTTTTAGTAAAAAGTATATTTTGAACTATGGACATGCTTTGTTATAGGATTTTGAAGTATGAATAACATGACATTAGATATGTCTCTATGCTTTATGAAAGGTTTGGCATCTAGATATGTCTACCTAAGCTATGAACAGTTTTGGCATCAGGTATGTCACAAGTATATTATGAGCTATACGTATATTTTGGGAGTAGTATTTATAATCGAGTTGGACAAGGTGAGTGTACCTTTAGTCCCAGAACTACGTGCCTCCGTAGGTTGATTAGCCCCTCAGTTGGGCATGAAAATTAGTGATCATGCCACAATTATGCCTTTATACCCTGGCAAGGTATATTGGGTCCTCTCGATGGGGAGGATACATCAGATTTCATATAGCTCACATGGTCTATGTCGGTTAGATAACCTCCCACAGAAATGGTTTCAAGCTTTTAAATGTATTTGACTCTTTGTTTTTAGATTTCAGACTTTCTACTATTACTATGATTCAAAAGATGTTTTCAGCTTATGATATTGCATTGAGTTATTTCATTAAAGATTTTACTATCATTGTGTGACTTCTGTTTTAGTTATGCTTTAAGCATGTTTTACCACGGAATATGCATGATACCAGTTTTTACTATGCTTTCAAGTGTATTTTATCATGACATATGTATATCTCTCATACTTAGTACATTCCATCATGTGATGTAGATTCTGTAGCTCATTCCCAAACTTGTGGCTATGAGACCAGCATCACATCCATTCAGCTTGGTGAGTCCTCCTCATTCAAAGACTTGGAGTTTAGCTTCATTTCAACATTTAGTTTATTTATTCAGTTTTCAGTATTTAGAGTTAGCTGGGAGTGTGTCCCAACAACTCATCAGTTGTAGAGGCTTTTAGACATAGATTCAGATACTCAGCTGTATTTAGATTTTCAATCTTAGACTTATATGTATATAACAAATTCAGTTGCTCATTACTTTAGTTAAGCTTCCGCCCTTATATTTATGTTCAGTTTTTAAGTCATGCTAATGACAAAGGGTTAGCTTGGGATCACTTGTGGTCTAAGTTCCCTTGTTACGTCTAGGGGGTAAGCGTGAGGCATGACAAATTTGGTATTAGAGCATCAGGTTCAAGAGTCCTAGGGTGTCTGAAAGCTGCATCAAGTAGCATTTCTTTCATGGGTGTGAAGCACGCCACACTTATGCGAGGGAGACTATGAGATGTTTTAGGAAAAAACTTCATTTCTTTCATGTTCCCTGTCGTGCGATAGATTTTAACTCTATTTACCCTTCTAATCCATCCCTTACACATTTCAGATAAATGCCTCCGTGAAGAAACCCTAAGAGGAATGTTAATCCTCCTATTCCAGACCACAAGGTTACAAATATGGAGTTTTGTGAAGCCATCCATATGTTGTCTCAAGCCATGATATCTTAGTTAAATGAGAAAGAGAAACTAAAGAAGAGAAAAAAGAAGAACAAGAAAACCAGAACATGGAACCATGACTCTAGTCAGCAGAAAATTGGTAGTAGGAGCAGGTCATCTTTTCAGCAGGGGTCATCCAGACCAACCCCATCTCCAGTTAGCACACTTGTATTTGATTCTCAGTCTTGTCATAATAGGGCTCCGAAGACCTTGAGGTACCCTCGTTATAGTAGTTGCAGTAAGTTTCATTTAGGTGAGTGCCTTGTTGGCAAAGAAGGGTGTTTTGGGTGTGGTCAGTTAGGCCATAGGATCAGGGTTTTCCCCTCAGTTAGGTAGAGAAATAGTGGTGTTCAGCTCCAAAACCGATTCCTTTCATTGCCTGGCCAGTCGAGTCAGAGTATTCCTCTAGAAGCTAAATCAGGTATGTCACTAAATATCTTCCTTTATGCATCTATAGTTCCTAGACCCCTATTCTTGTAAGGTTTTGAGTTCACATAGCTTAGAACAAGCAGTGATAGAGGAGTATAGCATCACGATGGGTAGTAGAAAGAGAGAGTTGTGGGTTGCTGGAACCATGTAAGCTTGACATGTCATTGCAAGGGATAGGTTGTAGGTTAATGAATATGGTATGTACAACCCCTATATAAGATAGAAGGATTGATGCTTAGGCTTTCAGGCGAGGGAGAGTCTTATGCTATAGAAAGAAGTAGATATTCATACTATATTCTAGATTAATGTCTATTTTGTTAGGGTAAGAAGTTCTGTCAAGAGATTGGTGAGAGGTCCACATGCTTAGAAAGGTAGAATGAATCTAAGGGGGAGATGGTGGGATGTAGAATCAGTCAGATTTTAGAGGCTCATGTGGTGATGCTAATGAGTGTTAGAACAAGGTTAGGAGGAGGCAGAGGCTTATTTCCATCCTAGCATCCTAAGTATACTTTTGTCATTACAATATCTTTTGCTTGTCTTATGTGTCAGCGCCATGGTCCCAATTCGAATTTATGCACTCCCTTCAGATTCATGCCCTTATTCAGCTCCTAGGACGACAAATGATTGCTTCAGACAACGATTCTAGGTTTACTCTATGATTCTATAAATCCCAGCTCTATGCCTTGAGACACGTTATTTATGTAAAACCATGTCTCATAGTATGCTCAGTCCTATTTACTCAGTTCGGTCCTCAAACGTGCCTTAATGGCTAATTAAATAATGTTACATCAGATATGTGCTCAGACTAAATTTCTTGAAATAGTTCATGCTTGTGATTTCCTTGCCCTAAATCCCTATTAACCTTTGCCTTTAATGATGAAGAGTGGTGATCTCCACTATTCATTCTTTATGTGCCCCATATGTGAAGTACTCATGCCTTTTGTGCTCGATTCCCTCAAGCCTTGCCTTGAGTGGCTTGATCACGCTATGTGTAAGTCAAGATCGATCAATAATCCTTTATTCGTGACACTCATGCTCCCTCTCTTTCCTTTCAAGATTCTAGTTTATGTTGTTATAGGTGTTAGGGGAGGAAGCCTGGTAGTAGCCTAGATGGGGATTAGTAGGTTTCTTTCCTTTTTTGTGTAGTTGTTCCACCTTGGCTTCTAGGTGTGGAGGAATTGCGAGGTAAGGATTATTCATGCAAGTATTTAGATGAAAAGTGTTGTTAGGTCTCTCTGTAGAAGTTCTTGAAGTTGCAACTCCTAGATATGTGAAGGGAGAGGGGAGAAGTCTGGGATAGGGTAAGCTACAAAACAATAAGGTGACCATAGTTATAAGCTTGAATATCGTGATGAAATGCATATGGATCTTTGCTTTGTGCGACTAGTGACCCTTTGATTATGAGCTCAAAGTTAGTTGATCTTTGTGATAAGAAGAAATACTATTCTTAGGAGATAACTCCAAACGCAAGAGATTTAGTCGATATAGGCTTGAACATGATGAGAGAAGGTAGTTAGACTTAGACCTTAGTACCTATATGTGCGCTAGTGAGAATTATAATTGCTTATGGTAAGAGCGGTATTAGAGGAGTTAGTGTAGTTAGAAGGATTTTCCTCAGCTGAAAGGTTGTCAATCGTTTTGTTAAGGTGGGAATAGACTTGTTCTTACTCCCTGCCCAGAATGCTCATATCCTTTGTCCAGTAGCTTCAGCTTCCAGTATACTAGACTCCTCATACCAAATAACTTCAGAACTGCCAGTGATCATTCCTAAGGATAGTAGGCCCTATGCTCAGTTCAGCCCTTGAAGGTAAGGGAGGTTCGAATGAAATGGTTTTCTCGTATAGTTCTTCTCTTAGCTTGATGCCTCTTTCAGTTAACTGCAATTTCTAAAGATGTGTTTGTTCTCTATGAGTTCCAGCTAAGTCCCAACTCTTAATCCGAACCAGCCATCATGTTAGATATTCACTTTCATGTCCTGTCAGTTGTTCTTATGCTCTCAGTACGCATACATGTCTCATGAATCCAGCTCAGTTTATATTTCAAGACAAAAATTGGTTACCATGTTAGTACTCCATTTTAAGAAAAAACTCAATTGAGGGAGCTACTTGGGAAGCAGGAGAAGCCATGATGCCCAACCACCCTCATCTTTTCCTTTCAATCCAGCTTCAGCTTGAAGAAGCAGTTTCCTCCTTAGTATGTCCCTCTGATTCTAGTCCATTAGCCTTTCCTCATGATCCTAGTATGCATTCGTGTTTTCGAAGTTAGTTCATCCATGTTTTAAGTTAAAAACTCAGTTTTAATGATTATTCTTCAGTTTTTATGTTCTGTTGGTTGGTTTGGTTGTTTTCTCTCCAGTTTTCCTTACTTAGTCTTCATTCAAGGATGAATTATCCCAAGGGAGAGATATTATAACACCCCAGAATTCAAATCATCTTTTAAACTTAGAATCTCTGAAAATTTTGAACATTTCAGGGATTACGGGTCCAAAACATTAGCCATGGTCCGAACCATGAGCTATGGAATGAACTCGTGGAATGTATTCTGCAAGACCAGTCTCTGATCTGAGAACCACGATTGGGATCTATGGATCGTGGATCAAACCATGGACTGTAGTTTCCTCTTGTGGAATCAGACCTGAGAGTCAGTAATTCCTCATGAACCACGAGTTGGTTCTACGGACTATAGATTGTTCTATAGACCGTACTGTTCATTCATGGAACATGATCTAGAGCTGGGAACTTTGGCCAGAAACCAAGAGAGTCAACCACGGGCCATGATTCAGTCTACGGTCGATAGACTTCACTTGTGGAACCTGAAGTCAAGTTTTTTAAACCAATTCTTTTCCAGCTTTAACCCAGGGGTAGTTTTGTAATTACCCACCCTTTTAACTCCTAAGTGAGGTTGTTTTGGGTAATTCTAGTAGGGTCTTAACTTCAATTAGCCTAAGTATTTTCCCTTAAGCTCTAATTCAATCCAAAAAGGGAAAAGGGTCTCCATTCTCTCAAGCTCCAAGGTTCAACATATGGATTCATCTTCAAGTCTCTATCCCTCCCATCCTAAACTAAGAAAGCTTTATTCAAGTATGTGGGTATTCAATAAGGGATTCTTTCACCCTTATGCCCAAAACCCCAATCTCTTAAATTGATTTATATGAATTTCTAAATTAGGGTTCTTATCCAATTCTCGTGGGTTCTTCTATAAATTGTTTTCCCATGATTCTTCTATGAATTCTAACTCTAAATTGCATGGATTTTTTTATAAGTGACTTCCTATTTATGATTTGAAGGATAACCCTTGTCCCATTTGTAAAATTGTTATGAATTCAGTTTATTAGCATCAATTCATGGTTTCTCATCTTTTACCCATGATCCATATGAGATTCCTCAAGTGTTTTCAAAAGCTCATGCATTGAGAATAGTTTCTAGCATGAATTCATCCACTTGCATGTTTTCAAGCAAAATTGGCATGCTTAGATAATATGACCTCAAGTATTTATGGAAATTGCATGCATAGTTCTTTCTATTATGAGTTTTAGCTAAAAAGTATGTTTTGAACTATGGCCATGCTTTGTTTAAGGATTTTGAAGTATGAATAACATAACATTATATATGTCCATATTTTTTATTAAAGGCTTAACATCTAGATATGTCTACCTAAGGTATGAACAACTTTGGCATCAGGTATGTCACAAGTATATTATGAGCTATATGTATATTTTGGGAGTAGTATTTAGCACCGAGTTGGACAGGGTAAGCGTACCCTTAGTCCCAGAACTATGTGCCCTCGTAGGTTGATTAGCCCCTCAGTTGGGCATTAGAATTATGATCATGCCACAGTTATGCCTTTATACCCTGGCAAGGTATATTGGGTCCTCTCGATGGGGTGGATACATTGAATTTCATGTAGCTCACATGGTCTATGTCGGTTAGAGAACCTCCCAAAGAAATGGTTTTAAGCTTTTATGTATTTGAATTTTTGTTTTTAGATTTTAGACTTTCTACTATTACTATTATTCTAAAGATGTTTTCAGCTTATGATATTGCATTAGGTCATTTCATTACAGATTTTACTATCATTGTGCGACTTCAGTTTTAGTTATGCTTTAAGCATGTTTTATCACGAAATATGCATGATACCAGTTTTAAGCATGCTTTCAAGTATATTTTATCATGACATATGCATATCTCTCATACTCAGTACCTTCCATAGTACTGACTGTATACTTCTTTGTGTTGCATCCTATCATGATGTAGATTCTATAGCCAGTTCCCAGACTCGTGGCTAGTGGATCAGCAGCACATCCAGTCATCTTGGTGAGTCCTCCTCATTCTAGGACTTGTAGTTTAGCTTCATTTCAGCATTTAGTTTATTTATTAAGTTTTTAGTATTTAGAGTTAGTTGGGGGCCTATCCCAGCAACTCATCAGTAGTAGAGGCTTCCAGACATAGAGTCAGATACTAAGTTGTATTTAGATTGTCAATCTTAGACTTATATTTATATAACAGATTCAGTTTCTAATTACTTTAGTTAAGCTTCCGCCCTTATGTTTATGTTAAGTTTTTAAGTCATGTTAATGCCAAAGGGTTAGCTTGGGATCACTTGTAGTCTCAGATCCTATGTTACGTCCAGGAGGTAGGCTCGAGGCGTGACACAAAGTCACCATAAAGAATAAGTATCCACTCCCCAGAATCGATGACTTGTTTGATCAACTTTAGAGTGCTAAAGGTTTCTCCAAGATAGACCTTAGATCCGGCTATCATCACTTGAAAGTTAGGGAGAGCGACATTCCAAAAATAACCTTCAAAACTTGGTATGATCACTTTAAATTACTAGTCATGTCATGTGGTTTGACTAGTGCACTAGCAGCCTTTATGGACCTCATGAATAAATTGTTCAAGCAGTATCTTGACATGTTCATGATTGTCTTTATTATAACATCCTGATCTATTACTATAGTGAGGAAGAGCATGCTAATCACCTCCAAATTATGGTACAGATACTTAAGGACCATGAATTTGTATGCCAAATTCTCTAAGTGTGAATTTTGGTTAAAGTTTGTGGTGCTTTTAGGCAACGTTGTTTCCAGTGGGGGTATCAAGGTTGATTCTCAAAAGATTAATACAGTTAAGATTTACCCACACCTACGTCCCTAATTGATATTAGAAGCTTCTTGTGTTTGGACGGTTAGGGAAGAAGGTATGTAGAGGGTTTCTCTTCTATTGCTGCTCCTTTGGCAAAGTTGACTCAGAAAAAAACTAAGTTTCATTGGTTCAAAGCATGTGATAAGATTTTTCAAGATTTGAAAACAAGATTGACTTCTGTTATAATATTAACCCTGCCAGATAGAACTGATGCTTTTGTTGTGTATTGTGATGCTTCGAGGGTTGGTGTTGATTTTGTTTTGATACAACATGGTAAAGTTGTAGTTTATGCCTCCAGGAAACTTAAGAACTATGAGAAGAACTACCTGACTCGTGATCTTGAGTTGGTAGCCATAATGTTCATTTTGAGGATCTAGCGTCACTATCTCTATGGTGTTCATGTTGATATCTTCATGATCACAAAAGTCTATAGTATGTCTTCTATCAGAAAGAGTTGAACCTCAAACAGAGAAGATGGCTTGAGTTACTCAATAATTATGATATCAGCATCTTAGATCACCTAAGAAAGGCGAATATGGTTGCTGATGTCCTTAGTAGATTATCCATAGGAAGTCTTGTGCATGTTAAAGAAGGAAAGAAAGATTTTAAGAAAGATATTCACCAACTTGCGAACCAAGGAGTTTACCTCTGAGACACCAAAGAAAGTGGTGTAGTTGTTCAGAATGGGACTGAATTGTCCCTAGTATCAGAAGTTAAGAAAAAGCAAGACAGTAACCCTATCTTTCTCAAGATAACGAAAGGAATCCATAAGCAAAAGGTTATGTGTTCCATATGTTGATGAACTCCGAGAGAGAATTATGACAGAAGCACACCATTTTAGGTATTCTATTCACCTAAGTTCTACAAAGATGTATCATGACTTGGAAGAAGTCTATTGGTGGAATAGTATGAAGAAGAACATTGCCAATTTTGTAGCTAAGTGTCCTAAATGTCAGTAGGTTAAGGTTGAGAACCAAAGATTCGGTAGTTTGGCTCAATATTTAGATCTTCTCGAGTGGAAGTGGGAGATAACAAAGATGGATTTCATAATAGGTTTACCGCGATTATGTCATCGGCGTGACTCGATTTGGATGATTATAGATCATTTAATCAAGTCAGCTCATTTTTTGCTCATTAAGACAATAGACTTAATTGAGGATCATGCCAAACTGTACATACAAAAAATTATCGAACTTCATAGGACCTCAGTGTCCATTATCTCAAAGAGGAGCTCAGTTCACCGCTCACTTTTGGAAGTCTTTTCAAAAAGAATTGGGTGCAAAGGTGAACCTCAGTACTGCATTCCACCCTCAGACCGATGGTGATAAAGCAGAGAGTGCTATTCAGATACTTGAGGACATGTTGAGAGCTTGTGTCCTAGATTAAAAGGT
Source organism: Jaltomata sinuosa (assembly GCA_003996215.1). Taxonomy (NCBI): domain Eukaryota; kingdom Viridiplantae; phylum Streptophyta; class Magnoliopsida; order Solanales; family Solanaceae; genus Jaltomata; species Jaltomata sinuosa. The sequence continues at coordinate 183,751 of QJPP01001921.1, read as the reverse complement.
AGTTGGGATAATCACCTACCTCTCATTGAGTATGCATACAACAATACTTATCACTCTAGTATTCAAATGGCACCATTCGAGGACCTGTATGAGCAAAGATATAGATCTCCAATAGGATGGTTTGAGGTTGGTAAAGCTGAGTTATTGGGGCCAGACTTAGTCCACGAAGCCATGGAAAAAGTTAATCTCATTTAGGAGCAGTTGAGTACTGCACAGAGCTTCCAAAAGTCATATATGGATATGAGGCAAAAGGACTTGGAGTTTAATATGAATGATTGGGTATTCTTGAAAATTTTGCCTATGAAGGGCGTTATACGGTTTGGAAAGAAAGAGAAGCTTAGTCCCCACTATGTTGGACCCTACCAAATCTTAAGAATGGTTGGAAAAGTGGTATATGAGTTGGAGTTACCTGCAGACTTGGCCTATGTTCATCCTGTATTTCATATTTCTAAGTTAAAGAAATATGTGGGAGATCCCTCACTTATTGTACTTATGGAGGGTGTTGGTGTGAAAGACAGTTTAACTTATGAGAAAGTTCACGTTAAGATTTTAGATCATCAAGTTCACAAATTGAGAACCAAGGAAGTAGCTTCAGCAATAGTATTATGGAGAAATCAACATATTGAATAAGCTACCTGGGAAGCCAAAGAAGATATGAAGACTAGATATCCTCATTTATTTACTTCTCAAGGAGAAGATATTTAAGATAATGATCCTAATCTATGTCAACGATTCCATGAATTCATGTCTTATGTTGTAATATTCATGCCTCATGAAACTCATATCTTATGTCATATCTATGTTCAGTCTTATGTATTTTATGACTCGTACCTATACGTTCCTTTTTATGGCTTGTTATGAAACTCCTCATATTAATAAAGTTCATGTTGTTAAGAGATAGTTCAAGAGAGACTAGACCATGTTACGATTCTCATACAATGTATTCCTTCTATCCATGACCCTCTTCCCCTTTTTCTCCCTTGTTATTTCTTCATTTGTTAAGAGATAGTTCAAGAGAGACTAGACCTAATCACCTCTCTCCAATATTTCTTCGGTCTACCACGACCTCTCGTAAATCCATCCATAGCCAGCCTTTCACACCGCCGCACAGGGGCCTCTGCGCCTCTCCTCATCACATGCCCAAACCATCGCAACCTCACTTCCCGTATCTTATCTTCCACGAAAGCCACTCCCACCTTCTCTCGAATATCCGCATTCCTAAGCCTATCCCTACTAGTAAACCCACACATCTAGCGCAACATCCTCATCTCAGCCACCTTCATCTTCTAAACGTGAGAGTTCGTACAATTATTTTCTTCTTCCTAATTCAACGGAAGGATTTCAAGAACTACGCTCTAAGAAACTAAAGCCAAGGAATCCCTCAAGCTCCTCTCCAAAATTCTTCCATCTCTCAAGGTATGTAAGGCCATCCTACCCATGCTATTCCCATGTATTTCATTCCCCTTGTATGAATGACTTGCATGAAAATATTAGGGTTAGAGTAAAAAAACTCTCATGACTTGATATCTCTTTAATTCCTCATGTAAGACTCATGAAACCTCCACTCATGTATACTATTCTTTATTATAAACCTAGTCTATGTAAATTTCGTGAAATTTCCTATATGAACTCATGAATGTTAATGAATGCCATGAAACCCTCATGCTAAGTACCAAGTCTTAATGATTTTTGAAGGAACAATGAAACTTATGAATCTTATGATCCTATGAATCTTATAATCTTTATGAATTTCAAATGGTGAACTCTTTTCAAGAATGTATGTTCCATGACTCATGATATAAAGTTTCTTATTTATGCTTTAACATGATGAATATTAACTCTCTTGACTATGCTCTTGACATGATGATATGAACTCTCTATCTATGAACTACGCTAAAACGATGTGAACATTCCATAATCTTCATAATGTTGTGAAAATCCTTATCTTATGAACCATGGTGTAATGAAACTATCTTCTATGAATTTCAAATGATGTTAATGAATAATAGAACCTATGATCACGAGCCCAAAGTGGCTACTCCATGAATATAAACCTAAAGTGACTAACCCATGAATATGATCCTAAAGGGGCTAATCAATAAACATGAGTCTGAAGTGACTAAACTATGTACATGATCTAAAAGAGGCTAAAACTATAATCACATAAGCTTAGGAGAGTTAGATAGTTAATAGATGGTTAACAAAAAAGTCATAAGTCTAAATAACAAATGTTTGAAACTATGTTTGCCAATGTAGGTTATAGATCATTCTGTTGGTTCGGGTGATTCCTTCATGTGCCCCTGATCGTGCTTATTATAGATCCTTTGCTAGCAAATCATACCATGTATATCTAATACCCAAAAAGGTGTGGAATGACTTATCTAATCGATCCAAGATCAGACTGCATGCACTCACATGGTGGTTTATGTTGGTTTCATCACCTACTCTCATAATGAACTAAAAGAGGTTGAAAGTACTAAATCCAAATAGTCTATGGTTTAAGCTTATGTCCTTTCATGTCATATTTTCTCTCTATTGATTGATACCACTTTATGTATATGTATATGTCATGTTCCTTTTTTGTCATTTTACATATAGTATATTTTATGTGCTTATGTCATTCTACGCTGCATCATTTTTATGATGCAAATTAAGATACTCAGACTCGTGAGCAGGCGCATCATAAAGTTCCTCATATCCAACTTTTGATGAGCCCTCCTACTTCCTAGGACTTAATTATATAAGTATGTTGATTAGCTTAATAAATATATATTGGGGGACTTATTCCGGCAGATAGTATTCTCAGACATGTAGAGACTTCATAGACAGTTAGTAGTCATCTTCATGTTATTCAGTTTAGACCTTTGTGTCACCACATTTATGAATTCTAAGTTTATGGATTAATGAATAAAGTTTTCTTCACAAGATATGTCTTTTCATGTTTTGAATTATGTTTTCCACATATGTTAGTTAAATGCTCATGTCACATGTCATGTACGGCAGAGGCAGAGCTATAACCATCCAAGGGTGGTCATTTGAACACCCTTTCTCAGAAAATTTACATGGGCATATGTCATGACCCGATTTCTCAGTCATGATGGCACTTAAAACCTCCCAGTAGGCGAACCAATACCCGTAGCCTGGAACGATTAGTAATGGGCCACAATCTATCAACTTAAATGGAAGAACAGTTTAATAAGTGGAAGCAAGGGAACAAGATGAAGAAAATAGATAACAGGAGTAATATATACAATGTGGAAGCTAAACCAAACCCAAAACCTGGTGTCATAGCGTATAAGAGCTGGATCTACATAAGGAGTATGATACACCCAAATTATACCTCCTTTTAGAAGCGTAAGTGGTCACTGATCAAATATAGAACCCAACGAATGTTAGGGTCGATCCCACGGGGAATATGGTAGGATTGTGGTTGATATGTGTTTACTTGCGTTGTTAGCCATTTATTTCCCTACGAAGGGGTTTTTTATGTAACAAGTAGTAATTGTAACTAGAATGTAAATAAGTAACACGTGACAGTTTTAAGAGTTTTAATCAATGGGAGAGATGACTAGGGTAGTGCTCCCCATGAGATCATAACTTAGTAAGGCATTGTACTTAGTAAACTAGTTTGGTGCTTAGCATGTAGAATTGGTAAGTTAGGTTCACCTAAATCCTTGGTCCGGCAGATAGATGAATATCACCACACGCCTTGGTCCGGCCGTGGGTATATGATTTACTAACCCTTACCCTGGATCCCAGATTAGCTATTCCTAGGCAAGGTCAAGCTATTGGATGAGGGTTAGTAGCCTCAAATCTCTGTTGTTAAACATTCCTTTTCCCATCCATTACCTCCTTGGTTCGGCAAGTAAGGATAAGGTGAGTTCTAACGTTGTGCACCGTTAAAAAGTAATCAAAGAGAAAGGAAGAACAATACATGCATAAACACTGCCCTAGAGTACCCAAGTACATTGCCTACTTCATTAATCCTTCATAGTTCCCACAACCCTAGTTGTGGATTTAGCTACTCGTGTTCATAAGTAAAAAATCAAGAGTTATTAGTATGTTCATGATCATATACTTACGATAAGAGATAAAGAAATCCGGAATCTTGAATAGATGAAGATGGAAGCAATAACAATGAACTATGAATGTATTCAACTCTCAAAACCAAGAACAAACTAAAATCACAATATTTTGAATATGTTTTTTTAAAAGTAACGGGCATAAAAAAACATAAAATAAACCTAGAAAAAGTATTTATAGACAATGGAAATCTTGTCCTAACAAAACTAGGAAACTGAACTCGGCAGGGAACACGAGTTGGAATGACGACCCGTCATTTGAAATGACGGTTCGTAGTCTATTAAGGTCAACCATGGTCTTGGCTCGTCAACATCTTCTGTCATGAGAAACTACTGGTGGAACCACGAATCGTACTTCTGAATGATGGCTCGTCTCTTGACTCGTGGTTTCTTGGTCCGTTCTTGTGCTTTCTCTGATCAGTGACTACGAGTCTAACAGGACAGACCGTACTTTAGAAGTATGGTTCGTACAATGATCCGTGCTTCCTGCTCCTTCTTTTGCACATCTGCAGTTTATCCAGTTTAAGAGTCGACAGGACGAGCCATGTTTTGGAACGACGGCTCATAGACTGAGTCGTACTTCTCATACCTTTTTGCATAATTTCTCAACTTTGGAGTACGAGTTAACAGGACGGGTCCATGGTCCAGAACCATGGACTGTCAAATGATCCATCAAATCTATAGCCTTCCCTTTTTAGCTCAATTTCTGACACTTTGCTCTAGGATCCATTTTTCCTGCACACTTAACAAAAAATATCAAATCTACCAACACAATGCTAAAGAACTTGAGATAATCCTAAGTATTAAGCGTCGAAAGTGACGTACTTCTACGTCACATCAACACCCTCAACTTAAGAGTGTTGCTTGTCCTCAAGTGACAACAGAAAACCATTCTAAAATGATGCTTTAACAAAGGAAAATCAGGAACTACGACAATCATATAATTTAGCAATTCATCTCACAACAAGTATCCCCATCTTTTTTTTCAGTACAAAACAAGCATACAAGTTCCATTTATCAAGACAACACAAGAGGATTCATGGACGACATTACGCTATCAACAGACGATTTAACATACACATATGAGACTCACCCTAATAGTCAGCAGTCAAAGTTGCTCTAGTGCCCTCACCACAAAGAAGTCTCAATCACACACTAATACAGTTCAAAATCTTTGGGACTGAGCTAGAACACTCACACTCACAAAGATATTCAAGCAATGCGTGCACAATACCATAGGCTTGCCCTTATTTTCTATGCCTCGAGTTTCGAACAGTTGGGTTAGGATCACTATAGGACTTTATTCGGCTTGTAATGTAGGCTCGAGGACGGGTATGGTAGATATGGGAATCAGTGACTAAGCCCTCCTTGACACTACGCTATGTATCTTCCACTTTTCAGGCCAACTCTATTCTTTCTTCCCCTTTTTCTCCCTTGTTATTTCTTCATTTTCATCAATTGACGGGTGCAGATTTTATTTCAGACTAATCTTTTCATCACATCTCTTTTCTTTTTCTTTTTATTTTTCTATTTCGCTTTTTTTTCTTTTTCTAGCATATCCGCCACACCCGATCTTTCTCCTTTTTATTACTAACCTCTTCTTTTCATACCCATATTTTGCACTTGCCTCTACAGTAGCCAACCTCAACTTAGGCGATTTGCTTGAGTTGAGGTACACAATGTCCAAGGAGGGACCAGGGCTAAACTAAAGGTTCGTAGAAAATCGGGAAGGTGGTTGGGCTAAATAACAAAAAGGGTCAATTAAGGCTCAAAATTAGGGATCAAAGAGTATTTACATTATTTGGATGGTTATTTAGGCTGAAGTGGACTATTTCAAAAATGGCCTATGATCCTTTCCTAACCAACCATCCTACAACCTAGGCAAGACTAACCAGGCAAGTTCTAGATTGGCATACAATGCAAGAACAGTACGAATGCAGTTCATACACACATGGCACTGAGTACAACAATAACATATTAACTATCAGGTTCATACTCTAGTTTAAGCCATTTATCAGATCGATTATCGTAATGTCATACACAGATCCATAATGGTTAGTTTATCAAAAATAGATAATCTTATGTCACACAAAAATTGGAGGGGTATCCATTTTTCAATCAAAATTCAGTTCAAAATCATACCATAGACTGTGCTAAGTTCCTTTTCTTCTTTTACTCCACACAACCTATACTAAACATGCTAATTCAACAGAAATTAAAAATCCTTAGGGAAAGAACACATGCAAGAAAACCCTAAGGAGTCGGGTACCTTGTGAGTACCCTCATGGGTTGCCTCCCATGCAGCGCCTGAATTAACAGCGCGGCACGACGCGAGTGTTTTGGCTACTCAGACTTTGCCAAAACACTCTACAAAAATACTGGATGACCACAGCTACCCCCACCCTATCTAAAAGGTTGTGCATCGACCCCAATGCACTAAAAATGATAAGCAAGGGATACTAGGCATACATGTAGTGTCTAAGTGCGGTCATCGGGTGTAGCAGAAGTCGGGACTGCTGGATCAGTGCCCATAGTCGTATCTCCAACATGGAATGCCTCCACAGACCTCTCAACAACAACATCCGCTGCCTGTTCAGCTTCATCAACTGACACTCCCACAATGGGGTCTAAAGAAGTTTCCTCTGTGGCGCCCGTGACACCACTTCCCAAGCCACCCATACCAATAGAGTCAATACAAATTTGATGGATGGCCAGGGATTCTTTTGCTACCTCAGATTCTTGCTTTCGCCTTTTATTTTCAGCTTTCTCTTCTTTTTTCTTCTGCGATTTAGGAATCAATGGGGAATTTTCATCCTGAACCTTCTTATCTCTTTTCTTTCTCTTTCTTGTAGGCTCAGGGTTAGTTTCAGCTATTCCAATTGGGTCACGAGGAAGGGAATGTTCCAGCAAATCAATGAAATCATCCTCCAAGATCCTGACCTATGGTAGATGAATGTCCGGTACCTGTCTCTTTTGGATTGCATCTACATCAGCGCGGACCTTTGCAAGCTTTGTCAGAATAGCAGTGAGGTCTGGAACAGTCAAATTCCAAAGCTTGTCATTCACCCTAATTTCTATGTTGTCCAACCGGTCATTTAGATTATCAATCGATTTCTGGATTGGAGCAACAACATCAGTTATTTCCCTGCGGATTAATGGCTTCACAGAGTTTGAGAACCTCTTAATTTGTTCATTTACATGAAAGGTTGCTTTAGTGACCTTACTGAAAACCTCACTAGTAAAGAAATAGGATTATCCTTGCTCACTGGATAGAGCGGACTGATCTGATGAGGATAGGCCTAGTGCGGCAGTAGAAGGGTCGGAAGCCGGTGTAGCATTCTCGTCAAATACAACCAAAGCGTCAGGTGGCATCTCTCTACTAGGCTCGGGGAAAACAAAGCTCTCGGATGCTGAATGAGCCCTCACCCTTGCCACTAGATTTGTCGTATCTCAAATAAGGGTTATGTCTTGGAAACTAGTTATCTGCACGATCATGTCTAATCCTGTCATCTCGGGCACCTAAGCTGCCTGACATAGCTGAGTGACCAAGCAAGGGAATGGAATGGTTGTGGATGGCCGCAACGACCTTTGTTTGATTTCCTCCTTAATGATGTTGGCAATGATAAGAATCTGGACATGATGGCTGCAACCAAGAGGGCCCGGTCTGGAGTGAGAGTATTATCTGCCGTAGTTGGTACCAACCGATGTCTGACCATAGACCACCAGAACTTTCCAGCCATACTCAACGATGCTTTGGTGATCTTTACAATGTTTGTCGTCAACCATGGTGGACTTCCATCGGTGATAACTGAGGCAATCCACTTTTAAGGTGTTTTCTTTTGTCTGAACTACTCCAAGCGTGCATCCAAATCTGGCTGGGATGCTGGTGCTACAAAATTTAGGCCATAAAGGAAACGCTAAATGGTGCGCTCTGAAATGTCTACCTGGACCCCCCTTACCTGCACTCTCTCCGAGTTGGCTGTGATTTTGTACTCTTGCCCTTTTCACACATATTCGTCAATGTCGCCGCATATGCCGTATAAAACTCATGAACTAGCATCGGGTTATAAGGACCACCCGTCCAGCTCATCCACTGGAATCCATAGTGCTTATACAGCCCTTTGATCTCGGCCATATCATCTAAGCCCGCATATCTGATCTCTACCTCTTCATGGATGCTCCACCTTGGGTGCCCTTTCTCATTCAAGGTCAAGCCTTCATGGTAGAACCGAGATGTACCCCAGTAATGGCGTCAAAATTTGATACGTCCAAATTACACCTCTTTTTAGAAGTGTAAGCGGTCGCTTATCAAATATAGAACCCAATAAAGGTTGGGGTCGATCCCACAGGGAATATGGTAGAATTATGGTTGATATGTGTTTACTTGCGCTGTTAGCCATTTATTTCCCTATGAAGGTTTTATTTTATGTAACAAGTAGTAATTGTAACTAGAATGTATATAAATAACATGTGACAGTTTTAAGAGTTGTAATCAATGGGAGAGATGACTAGGGTAGTGTTCCCCATGAGATCATAACTTAGTAAGGCGTTGTACTTAGTAAACTAGTTTGGTGCTTAGCATGTAGAATCGGTAAGTTAGGTTCACCTATATCCTTGGTCCGGCAGATAGATGAATTTCATCACACGCTTTGGTCCGGCCGTGGGTGTATGATTTACTAACCCTTACCCTGGATCCCAGATTAGCTATTTTCGGACAAGGTCAAGCTATTAGATAAGGGTTGGTAGCCCCAAATCTCCGTTGTTAAATAACCCTTTTCCCATCCGTTACCTTCTTGGTCCGGAAAGTAAGGATAAGGCAAGTTCTAATGTTGCAAACCGTTAAAAAGCAATCAAAGCAAAAGGAAGAACAATACATGCATAAACACTGCCCTAGAGTACCCAAGTACTTTGCCTACTTCGTTAATCCTTCATGGTTCCCACAACCCTAATTATGGATTTAGCTACTCGTGTTCATAAGTAAACAATCAAGAGTTATTAGTGTGTTCATGATCATATACTTACGATAAGAGATAAAGAAATCCGGAATCTTAAGATGAAGATGGAAGCAAGAACAATGAACTATAAATGTATTCCACTCTCAAAACCAAGAACAAACTAAAATCACAATATTTCGAATATGTTTTTTTCAAAGTAACGAGCATAAAAAATGTAAAATAAACCTAGGAAAAGTATTTATAGACAATGGAAATCTTGTCCTAACAAAACTAGGAAACTGAACTCGGCAGGGAACACGGGTTGGAATGTTGACCCGTCATTTGAAATGATGGTTCGTAGTCTGTTAAGGTCAACCATGGTCCTGGCTCGTCAACATCTTCTGTCATGAGAAAATACTGGTGGAACCACGAATCTTACTTCTGAAGGACAGCTTGTCTCCTGACTCATGGTTTCTTGGTCCATTCTTGTGCCTTCTCTGATCAGTGACTACGATTCTAACAGGATGGACCGTGCTTTGGAAGTATGGTTCGTACAATGATCCATTCTTCCTGCTCCTCTTTTTGCACATCTGCAGTATATCTGATCTACGAGTCGACAAGATGAGTCATGTTTTGGAACGACGCCTCGTAGACTGAGTCGTACTTCTCATCCCTTTTTGCACAGTTTCTAAACTTTGGTGTACGAGTTAATAGGACAGGTTCGTGGTCCAAAACCACGGACCATCAAATGATCCGTCATCTCTGTAGCCTTCCATTTTTAGCTCAATTTCTGACACTTTGCTCTAGGATACATTTTTCCTGCACACTTAACATAAAACATCATATCTACCAACACAATGTTAAAGAACTTGCGATAATCCTAAGTATTAAGCGTCGAAAGTGATGTACTTCTACGTCACATTAGAGTATAAGAGTCCAAAACAATATATACAAAGCTATCTGCGAGTAGAAATAGAGTACATAATCAAAAGATAAACTAAAGCTAAGTTATGGTCGCAAATAGCTCACCCTCAGTCCAGAATATCACGAAAGTAGCTCCTTGCACGAGTCTCCACGAGCTAACGACGATGGCCCACACTAGGATTTGCACCAGAAGATGCAGAGTGTAGTATGAGCACCAAATGTGAAGCATAAGGTACCCAGTAGGTATCATAGACCGACTGGGCACATATAAGATAAAAGCGTAGTAACAGACAGAATAGAAGCAAGTAGTCACAAAAGTCAACAAAAAGTACACAGGATCGAGCCCAGAAAAGACAACAGAACAACATACGAGGCTAGCAAGCAGGATATATACATAACAGGCACAGGTGAAAGTAAGAAATGACTCACCTAGGATCCTTGCAATAACAGTATATACATAATAAGTTTTAGAAATGGACGGTATACCGGTAACCTCAAGTACAAGGGAAGGAAGAGGAGATAAGGATAGACATGCTCCGAAACAGGAATCAATAACCCAACTAATCATACCAATCTCAAATCAAACAAGTAACAACTCAACCATATATAATTTTATAAGTATAACCGTAACAGGGGATAACACCGCGATAAAGTAACAAGAGCCTATCTACTGTCCCCCGGCCACCCATACAACCGAGGAACGCAACGAGTGAAAACAAACCCTACGGCCACCCATACAACCGGAGTGTACACTCAACAAATAGAAAACAAGGGTGAAGCCTCAAACAATGAATGATATGATGCATGAAGATCTCAGGGTGAAATGGTAACTCTGTATGTACCCCCTCCGGTGCCGATCGGGCCCAGCAGGTAGGTTCCGTGGAAGGACACTGCCCGTATACCTCTACTCCACCGTATACCCTCCCTCCGGCACATGTAGCCCTAGGCCCCAGGTCCGGAATGTCAAGGTCCATGGAGGTCCCGGACCCCATACTAAAACTCAGTATCAAAATATGTCATCAAGAAGCAAGTTCGGGTTCAAGCTAGAGACCCAATCTCGAATATGCATACCCAGACCCTGTCCAGGACTAAAGTAGTAGAAAATGTCTCAAGAACCCCTCCAAGGTGCCCGGGGCATAGCCGAGTCTAAAACAGTAGAAAGTCAACTCAGATGCCCGGTGTGACCGAGGCTAAAGTCATCTCAAATCAGTAAAAAAACTCAACTAGCACCCCGACCCTGCCAATTCTAGCATTAATAGTAAAACTGGTGATAGAAACCATAATTTAACTTTCTTTTACCCCAAGAAGATCCACAAGTTAAGTCAAATCATTTCCAATTCATTTTCGTCAAAAATGGTCCCCTGAGGCCATACAAAGTTTAGAAAACAATTTCAGTAGGCCCTAAGCCAAAACCGTAGTAAAACATGGATAAATCCTCTTTATATGCATGGAAATGAATGATCAACACAAATAGCCGCCCAGCAGCTCACATTCAACCCATCGGCCCTGCACAGGCCCACAACTACTCAGCAAGCATAACCAGCCTAGAAGGATATTTCTATGTCCGGGACTCGCGGACATTCCCAATAACTTACCCTCTATGTTCCAGAGTCAACAAGGCCTCACTGGACCACAAGTGTGAATAAAATGTATCAAGCAAGTACTACAAGCATCGGAGGAAGAAAAGTAGGCGGACATAAATAAAGCGGTCAAGGATTGTGGTACCAACCTAATAATCCAACCCAAGGATGTCACCTAGTTCAATTTTATCCGATATATGCTAAGTCTAGGGAGTTTAGACCGTAACCTATATGTCATCCAACGACAAGCTGCCCGAACAACAACGCCCAAGGAAGAATCGCTCCGAGAGATCCCAAATGATAATCAAACTATCACAAATATAAATAATATGTTAAAACAAGTCTAACGATACCCATATCGCTACAATTGTAGTCGGATCAAAATCCGGGTCAAAAGTGCGCCAATAGACCCCGCAACCCAAAACTACAAATGAAAGCCCACATTATGATGACAATGACCAAGGGAGTACATGCCCGAAAAATCAGGGAAATGGGGCAACAAATTAGAGCTAAAGCAGCCCCTAAAGTCAAGAATCCAAAGAGCGAAACTAACGAATAAAAACTGGGAATTTGAGCAAGGGAGCTTACCAAAAGTGAGGAATTACATCCGGATAGTGAGGCTCACAAAACCACGATCATGCAATCACAAGGGGGAACAGAATCTACAAGAGTTCCCAAGCTCCAAGGATTTCAACAATGGAGTTTTAGCAAATTAAAGGAGAGGAAGTATGCTTAGGGAAAATGAACTTACCAAATTAACGGGATGACACGAATTTGACGAGCAACTGATTTTCCCAAGTCTAAGAACTGATAAGAGCAAAGTGCAGGGAGTGTTTTTGTGATATGAGTCAGGAGAAATAACCAAGAAAGCTGGAAAAATGAAGAGAGAAGTTTATATACTGCCAGGGGTCCTTCATCGCGATTGCAACGGGACCCCTCGCGGTCGCGAGGACCACGCTGGCTAGACCATCGTGATCGCGAAGGCTAGCCACGTGGTCGCGATGCACAAAGGGGAAGGGACTTCATCGCTATTCCGACAGGTGACCACGCGATCGCGAAGAACAGGAGTTCAGGTGCTCATCGCGATCGCGAGGAACGAGGCTCGCGATCGCGATTAAGGCCTGAGGCCTGCACCTGCAACAGTAAAAGTCTGCAACTTTGTAAAACTCGACGGGTCATTCCGGGCACAATCAAAAATCAATATTCAAAAACCAATACAGCAAACAAAGTGGAAACGACGTTCTGGACTCAACGGAATCGATGAAACTTCCATACGAGGTCATTTCGGAGAAATGTTGATCCAATTCAACTCTAACCAACACGCAACCACACGCCCGAAATGAGCCCGGCTCACCCGGATCCCGAACCAACTAACTACCTAACACAAACTCAATATTCTAGAGCTGATGGAACCATCAGATTTCAAATCTGATGCTCCGATCATCGAAAGCTACCCAAAGTTACACTTTCAACTCTAAATGGCCTGAAAATAGAGAAAATAATACAAAACCCACACCGAAAGTTCTCAGGCCTCAACTGAAGGTCCAACTAGACCAAACTCAAAGCTCCGGAGCTAAAAAACCTGTCAGGATTAAATTCTGAGCACGTTAGCTAAGAATATTGACTAAAGTCAATGATATTCTAAGTTAAAGCTCTAAAATAGGAAAAAAGGCAAAACAACCAAACGAACGACCAGAGCACCGAACTACCGGTCCTAGCAAGCCATAAATGACTCGGGGCCGCTACAGGTAAGCTCTAACAGTATAATGAATGCGTAAATGTGAAGGTAACTGGAAGGGTCATAACAGTATATAAGTCAAATTCTATTTTTAAGGGATATAAACTTAATGTTGAACACCCTTGTCACAAGCTCGGCCTTTGGCGCAGTGGTTAAGGCTGTTCATTTTTAGCCCATGATTTCGGGTTCGACTATGATCTAATGCATAGCTATTATTTATTTTATTCTAGAAAATTTGAATCTCACACACAAATCAGTAGCTTTCATTTGTTTTATTCTGAAAAATACACTCTAAATTACAGTCATTCGCTCATTATTTTTGCATCAAATAAATAATTTATTTAGTTAATTTTCAATTATCTAAGATGATTAAATATTTGTCAAGGTTCTTGATAGCTTAATTTTAATCAATATAGAGTTATATATAATTTTTGAAACATGTTATGTAGATAATAATTGCTATTATAATTTTAGCCAACATAAAATGCACTTTTGAAGACTTAAAAAATAGATAATTGTGTGATTTCTGCTAGAGTCATTTGTTTAATCAGTATTTCACTTTATACATAGTAAATCATATATTTTTTTTGAAAAAAATCAATGTAACAATTCAGTTTTGATAGTTTGTATTTGATAGAAATAGATATTGGAATCGTTATCAAAATAAATTATTCTTGAACACCCTTGATAAAAAATTTGGCTCCATCACAGATGTATGGGTACGCTTGGACTAACAACGTCATCGAATTTTGGCCACGCCCAGGTTCTAGGTTTGGGACATGACAAAAGGTTTCTCTAGTTTTTCACACTTAGACAATTTTTTAACTTTTACATGATAATTTTATAAGACACCCTTAACTTCTTATACCGAACTTCGATTGAAGAGAGTTTTGATGCACTCACAACATGATTAAACATAGTTTGGATCGAATTACATGAATTTAGCTAATTCACCATGAGCCGAACTTATGGAGTGTTACATTATGTTCTTCATCTGCTTCAGAAAACCTCAAGTTAGGTTCACCTATTTTCACTGGTATCAAGGCTTAGGCCTTGTAAATAAGTAAAAAATACTTTTCAAGATGCATGATTTGGTAGTCTTTTTATGATGCTACTGTATATCGGACAACTCTTCGGGCCATCTACCTTTTGCTTTATCTATTCTCTTTTTAAAATTATGTATAAGTACTTCATTTGTGGACTCTGCCTGTCCATTTTCACTTGAGTGGTATGTGGAGGTAGTCCTCTTAATCTTTAGATCTTTGAAGAATTTGGTTACTTTAAAACTGATGAATTGAGACTCATTATCGAAGATGATCTCTTTGTGATGCCGAAGCGATATATTACGTAGTCCCTGATGAAGCCGGTTACCTTTTTTCTCATGAATTTTCTTGAAGGCACATGCTTCCACCCATTTAGAAAAGTAGTCAAGCAAAACTAAAAGAAATTTCACCTGACCTAGAGCTCAGGGCAAAGGTCAAACTATGTTCATCCCCCATTTCATAAATGATAAAAGAGAGATGACCATGTGTAGAAGTTCCAACAATTGATGTATATTCCTGGCATATTACTGGCACTTGTTATACTTTTGAACAAATGCTTTTGTGTCTTTTTCCATTTGGGGCCAATAGTATCTGGCCCTTATCATCTCCAACACTAGCAAATTTGCTATGCAATAACTTTTGCAGACCCTTTCGTGGATTTTCCTCATAATATAGTTAGTCTCACTAGGGCCTACACACCGAGCCAAAGGATCATGAAAATATCCCTAGTACAATTGTTGGCAGACAATGCAATAATGTGCAACTTTTGTTTCTCAGAATGCTTTTGCATCTTCTATTAACTTTCCATCCTACAAATGACTCAGAAACTCATTACGGCAATACCAAATTAGATTAGTAGAGTTTACCTCATTGTAGCTTGCATCCAGGGTTGAGTGCAATAGTTATATAATTGAGCTTGATCTCGTGTCTTGTGCATCCACGAAAAAGATCCCAAATTGACCAACGCATCAATTCAGTATTTTTCTCCTGAGGTATTTATGTCAAAACTCCATTTTATGAATCAGGCCAGTAGGATTTGGAGTCATTCTAAGTACTTTTGTATTTGCTCTTCTTTAGCCTCGTAAGCTCCATCTGTTTCTTAAATTCAAAATAAACATAAAGAGTTTTAAATTAGACTTAATTACTTTAGTCTCTAGTAAACTACTTGTACCAGTTGAAATATCATCCATAAATCTGGATCTTTTTGACAGAAAGTCATGGGGATTTTTTTTACTAAACCACTTCTCACTTACTTCTGTGAGAGTGCTTAATTTTCAACCATAAGTGGAGTGGTAAATCAGTAATCTGACACAAACTCACTCTGGTTGTGGTAAACTTATCAGGATATTTTATTTAGACACTCGAGCTAATTCATATTTTAATTGAATGGCTCAACTCCTTAAAAAGTGTTCCAATCAGACACTTTTAATCAAATTTTGAAAAACAAATGCACGCATTTTCATTTGTCTATTAGGTTAAGTTAACCACATAATATGTTATCTCCTTTATTTTTATGCAATTTGGCTCAAGTAGAAAACGTTTGGGGTTTTACGATTTATTGAGGCAAATTGCTTATAAATAAAAGAGATAACATATTTTATGTGATTAACTTAATTTCCTAATAGACGAATGAGAATACATACAAGAAAATTACACCAAAGTATCTAGTTGAAATACTTTATTATTATTAAACACGAAAAACAATGAAAACTAGTTTAGAAAAATTTCAGCTTGATTAAAAAATGCTCTGCCACCATCAGCTGCCAAAACCCTAAAAATTATTGAACGCTGCCGAAAACATGGCAACTCCGGCCGTTGGCCAGCCTCCCAATGGGGAGGCTGGGCTAACCTTAACCCCCACACCTAAAAACCCACCAAAGACCACATATGCCAATACCATCAAACCCCCACAACCTCAATACAAACCCATCCCACTAAAACAAGTTGCCTACTTGCATGGAGAACCCAGGATAGTATGGGAAGAGAAGGAAGTCAATCAGATGATCATCAATGAAGATCTATAGTATGATGTGATTGGGAAGTTTTCATACGGCTGGCCTGAGATTCAAGATCTAAAGATGCTCATACCAAAGCAATGCGAGCTAAAAGGGGAAGTAAACATAGAATTGTTGAGTAATAGATACATATTGATCCGTACATCAAGGTTAGAGGATTACGTGCACCTTTTCATCAAAACCACAATTTTATATTACTCACAAACATTGATCATACCTGATGAGAACATTAAAGTGGGATCCCTTGTTTGATCCGGAGGAGGAAACATCAGTGGCAATCGCGTGGATCTCATTTCCATCACTACCACCCAACTCTTTTAAGAGGGAGGCAATTTTTTCCTTGGCAGCCGCCGTTGGTAATACCCTCTAAGTAGATTTGGCGACATAGAACAGAATAAGACCAAGTTGTGTGAGAGTCAAAGTGGAAGTGGACTTACTAGGTGAATTCCCCAAAAGAATAAATGTTGGGATGAGGAAGAAATCTGGAGAAATAAGTGAGAAATGGGTCCCGATCAAGTATGATTATGTACCAAAATATTGTGAAACTTGCAGCTTCAGGGGCACAATGAAAAGGAATGCTTTGTCATCCATCCAGAATTATACCCTAAGGAAGAAGAGGAGGACACAAACAAGGCAGAAGGAAAGGAAGAAGCAAAGGAGAAAAGAGATGAAGGGAAGGCACGGGACAAAGAAGGAGAGGGAGTGAAAAAGGATGATAAAGGAAAAGAAAAATAAGGGGAAGAAAATACCTTTAAAGAATAAAGAGGAAAGAAAGGCTACAAAATGGGAAGGCAATAGTACAGAGGAAGAATTAAGATGAGGTGGAATCCTAGGCCACAAAACAAACCTCAAGAGATTGTCACTGCCAATAAATTTAGGATCTGGAAGACAATAAGACAAATTACAAAGGGGATAAGGAAGGTGAAGAAGGGGAAAAGGTAGATGACTAGAACAAACCACATGATAATGCTAGTGACAAGGAAGAATAACCACGGAATAAAAAGCAGAATGAGTGGAATCAGGATCAAACAAATGGGGTGAGTCTTCAGGATAAATAATATGATGCTCAAAGTTCAGTCAAAGACAAATCAAACAATGAAACTCAAAGCACAGGGCAAACGGAGAAGTCAGTTACAGGGGAGCACCATGGAAAAAACCAAGATGGAGAAGAGAAAGATAATCCCAAGGAGGACAAGATGGAGACAGAGGAGGAGGATAAGGAGCAGGAGATAACAAAAGGAGAAGAGTCATGGGAGCAAGAAGGAATAGGTGAAACTAGCTCAAGTGATAAGGTCCCTAAAATTCATACCTTAATTGAGCTGGAAATAAAAGAACAAGCAAAATTCAGAAAAAGATGAGAGCTTGAAAACCAACATTGATCATATCAGCAGGAGTGGGGACTTATCCCCAAGATAGATTGGACAGCTCAAGGGAAAGAATAGGAAAGGAGTAAAGCAAACACATCAACTCTCACAAATGAATACAAGGAATAAGAAAGGGGGATCTTTTACATCTGATTAATGATCAATAAGATCATTTTTTGGAACATCAGGTCGATAAAAACTCAAAACTCTTTTGAGAGATTAGTTGACCTGAATAGGAGACACCATTATTCTTATATAGCATTATTTGAGTCCTTTCAAAGCCCTATTGAGTTAGACAATTACAAAAGCAAGCTAGGAATGCACAATGCAAAGGTGAATAACTCAGCTAAGATATGGATTTTCTAGGAGGAAGATTGGGTGGAACAAGGATCAACAGACACATTACAACAACTAAACATGAACTACT
The DNA here is from genome assembly GCA_003996215.1 of Jaltomata sinuosa. Classification (NCBI taxonomy): domain Eukaryota; kingdom Viridiplantae; phylum Streptophyta; class Magnoliopsida; order Solanales; family Solanaceae; genus Jaltomata; species Jaltomata sinuosa. Next base: position 165,644 of record QJPP01001921.1, on the reverse strand, counting down.
AGCTAAGGGGAGGAACAGAGTGTTTCAAGGTCACAGCAGTCTATGTTAGATGTAGTGCGGTGGATAGGATTAAACTATGGAAAGATTTGAAAAGCATAGCAGAACAAACTCAACACCTTTGGCTAGTTGGTGGTGATTTTAATGTTATACTGGATGACTCAGAAAAATTAGGAGGTGTGCCAGTGACATAACAGGAAACAACTGAGTTTGCACAATGTATAAGCTCTTGTGCCCTTAATGAACTGAAGTTTCAAGGAAGTTGCTATACTTGGTGGAATGGAAGAATTGAAGAATATAACATCTTTAAAAGGTTGGACAAGGTGTTTGGGAATAATGAATTCATGCAATTGATTCCTAATAGTGAGGTGCACCACTTAATCAGGCAAGGGTCTGATCATGCTCCTTTGCATGTCCAGTGTAATACCTCTCAGGAGCAGGTGATCAAATCTTTTAGGTTTCTAAACTTTTAGGCAAAACATAAAGATTTTCTAGAGTTAATTGAAGAGGTATAGAAAGAAGACAACACTGGGACCCCTGTCACAATTGGACATGCCAAAATGAAGAAGGTAAAATCAACACTAGCACAATAGAGCAGACAGACATTTGGGAATATTTTTTAGCAGATTGCAACATTGGAGGATATAGTGAAAGTTAAAGAAATACAACTGGAAATTTCTCCTACAGAAGGCAACAGAAGTTCCCGTAAAAAGCAGAGGCATATCTAAAGAGATACCTTCACATTGAGGAGGAATATTAGAAGCAGAAGGCTGGAATGATATGGTTTAAGGAGAGAGATATAAACACCAAGTTCTTCCACTCTTATGTGAAAGGAAGAAGGAGAAAGCTGCAGATATCACAAATACTGACCTTGCTGGGGGATGTGATCACCACAACACAAAACATAGTGGAAGAAGTTGTCAGTGTGTTTAAGGAGCAGTTCAAGGAAAGTCAGGAAGGGAATAATTGGGAATTGATCCAATGCATTCCAAAGCTCATCAATGAGGTACAAAATGAGGAAATGGAATTAATGCCAACAATGGAGGAGGTGAAACAAGTGGTTTATTTCCCTAAACGGTGATAGTGCAAGTGGACCAGATGGATTTTTAGGAAAGTTTTTTCAGACCAGCTGGGAGATCATAGGGGAAGATATCACTAACATGGTAAAGGCTTTCTTCTGTGGGCAAGAATTACCAAGATATATCACTCACACAAATATGGTGCTTGTTCCAAAAAAAAAGTGGTGAAGACATTTGGTGATCTGAGACCTATCAGCCTTGGCACTTTTGCCAACAAGATAATATCCAGAGTCTTACAGGGAAGGATCTCTAAAATCCTACCAAGGATAATATCCCCCAACCAAACTGGTTTCATTAAGGGAAGGAGTATCACATAAAATGTTTTACTAGCACAAGAGATCATTAGAGATATCAACAGGAGAAACAAGATGCATAATGTAGTAGTCAAACTTGACATGGCTAAGGCATATGACAGGGTATCTTGGAAGTTTCTAGTGAGGGTGCTGGGAAGTTTTGGTTTCTCTGAAAGAGTCATTGACATGGTGGTAAGATTGGCAGGAAATAATTGGTATTCAGTGTTAATGAATGGTCAGGCATTTGGTTTCTTCCAATCTTCCAGAGGTCTTAAATAAGGAGATCCCCTATCCCTAACACTATTCATCATTGCAGCTGAGGTGTTAGCAAGGAGCCTAAATAAATTATTTGAAGACCCTAATTACAAAGGGTATGGAATGCCTAAATGGAGCACCAAGATTAATCATCTATCATATGCAGATGACACTATTTTATTTTGCTCAGGACATCATGCCTCTATGAGGAAAATGATAAAGGTACTTAGAGATTATGAAATAGTGTCTGGTCAGATGATTAATCTAGAAAAGAGCTTGGTCTACTTACATGAAAAGGTGCCTATTGAGCTATGCTGTCAAATTAGAAGAAACACAGGGATTAGGCAAGGCTCTTTTCCTTTCACATATCTAGGGTGCCCTATTTTTTATGGGAGGAAGAACAAGAGTCACTTTGAAGACCTGTTGAAAAAGGTAAACAAAGGAATGGGTTTATGGTAAAAATAACTTCTATCCTTTGGAGGAAGATATATTTTGATTGCCCATATGCTCCAGTCAATGCCTGTTTATCTCCTATCAGCCATGAACCCACCAGTGGGGGTTATCAACCAACTTCATAAGATCTTTGCTAGATGTTTTTGGGCTAATGCAACTTGTCCGAAGAACAAGCATTGGGTCTCCTGGGTAAACATGTGTTACCCAAAAGAGGAAGGTGGAATTGGCTTCAGGTCTCTGCATGCAGTGTCAAATGCCTTTTTTGCTAAGTTATGGTGGAACTTCAGAATATCCACGTCTTCAATATGGAGTGATTTCATGTGGAATAAGTATTGCAAAAAATTCCATCCTATTTTGGCTAAAGGATACTGCACCTCACATGTATGGAGAAAAATATTAACCATAAGAGAGGAGGTGGAGCATAACATCTAGTGGAAAATCAAGACAGGAAATTCTAATTTCTGGTATGATAATTGGACAAAGAAGGGAGCACTCTATTATATGGAGGGAGACAATGCAGTAGAAGAGCATTTATAAGATAAATATGTCATCAACAATGGGCAAATGTGTCACGACCCATCCCGTCGAGAGTGGCACCCACCCAAACCCCGGATGAGCGAACCAATAGAGTTCCACCCATGCCTATACTAGCAGCCTAAAACGAGCAAGCATAAATGAAAACTAGCAATAGACATAAGATCACTAATCAAAAACTTATCATTAATAGTAAACTGCGGAAATTCCCCACCTAGGAACTGAAAGTCATCGTACCAACCATCAATACCAAATCTAGAGTATGGGGATGCAACCAAACACAAAATAAGAATAGTTTTTAAGTCCGAACGAATGGACTAAAACTCTAATGATAATCCCAAGGTAGCTCAAATCGACAGCTCACCCTTGAAGATCGGAAAGGTCGATGCTAAATCTGAGGTCTCGTCTTAGCCGCTGGAAGATTTCATGTACTCACCAAAAGAAAGACAAGTGCAGTATCAGTACACCACCATTGTGTACTGGTAGGATCATCAGCCAGTATTCAAGAAAATAGTATATAAATAGTACGCAAAATCCAGTAATAAGTATGGCAAACATGCAACAAGTATCACAGGCATCTCTAGACTACAGGTCTCTACCTAGCTCGTTACCGCATGAATCCATCTCTTACAGTTCTATTCCACCAACAAGAATAACCATAACCACACCTTACCGTCTAGCCCGAACCCACCCTGGAATCCCCTTTAGACAAATACCATGAGAGTGATTACCCGGCCTAAACTAAGACCAATTCAACAGTCATACAACAGTTCCCGACCACTCAAGGACAACTAATAAATAGCACTTTTCAATAACAACCTGGTCCACTCACGGAACCAATATCAACCAATGCAATACAATAATCAATAAAACAGTGCAGGATGTAATAAAGTAAACCCGTATCAGACGTGGTACCCATGCCAACCGAATGTTATACCCGTACCAGGCATGGTACCTGTGCCAACCATGTGTTATACCCGTACCAGGCGTGGTACCCGAGCTAACCAAATGTCAACAACAACAGTCAATAGAATGAATGCACACCCCTTGTAAAGCCAATAAGTAAAAACCATTCAAACATAGACTGTAAACCAAACTTAGACATTCCACACAATTCCCCTATGCAATGTACTGCACACAATTACTTACACAACGAGTACAATGAATATACACATTCGCAGAAATACGAAAGACATCACCTACCTCGAATGTTCCAAGCTCTATTCAACCCGAGCTTTTCTGTGTTCCAGATTCCTCTCATGTTCTTGGTCTAAAAATAACACATAATACAAACAATTAACATACATGCATGTACATTACCCGGATTATACCAAATCCCTAAACCCCATGCCCATGATCATTCCACCCTTTTCTCGGGCTTTTCCACTGTTAATTCTCGTACTCTTATTATTTTTAGGAACAAAACAAGAAATTAAACTGTCTATGATCATTTTAACGTACTTAAATCAACACCCAAGAACATACATGTTTGGAACCCCTTTCTTCCCCGAATTCCATCTTCCCTAGGTCATCCCAACCTTCCCAAATTTCCCTCCTAGCAATTCTACCGCATAGGACACATAGTACAAAGTGTGGGGAACAAAAACCTTACCTTAGGAACGACTTTTGGTGGGGGAATGAAGAAAATTACCTGAATTCGCCCAGCCCTTCTCCCAAAACAAACTTGTGAAATTCTGATGTTTTGAGAGTTGTTTCTGCATTAAAAACTTGTCCGCCCGCTATAGCGGTCATCTGTCGCTATAGCGGTCTTAAGTGAGTTGACCGCCCCTTGACTGCCGCTATAGCGGTAATTTCTACCGCTATAGCGGTGGCCACTATCATTCTTGACAGTGCTTATCATGGGCAGAAAGTCTGTAAATTTGCCAGTTTTGGCCATTTCACAACACACTTGGTTCCCCCGACGTCCCAAAACAACCCTTTCACGTCAAACGCGATTTCAGGAGTTCTACTTACCCAAATTCAATTCTGAAAAATCCCCTGACTCCTTTATGTATTGGCTATGTGAAAAACTAGCTCAATCCAAGACACCAAAACTCATTTTTACCCGAATTTACCTAGACTCTACCTCGCTCCAAAATCGACCGAGGCTAGCCTAGCCCAGAATTTAAAACTCCCAAACCCGAAGTTTTCTAACTCTAAAACTTGGCACGATTGGTCTACCCATAACGACGGACACGGTTGTTACAACAGATACCAATTTACCCATAGTTTGTACCCGAACGATCAAACCAAAATTACGAAATTAAAAGGAAGGAAGTGTAGTACATGAATCCTCAAACAATTGAGGGTACTTATCCCTCATGTCCTTCTCGGTTTCCCAAGTGGCTTCCTCAACCGGATGATGCTTCCACTGAACCTTAACCATATCAATCACCTTTATCCTCAACCTTCGGACATCCCGAGCAAGAATCAAAACCGGTTCCTCCTCATAGCGAAGATCTTTATCAAAAAGTACCTCATCCCACTTGATGATGTAGTCCCCATCCCCATGGTATCGCTTGAGCATGGATACATCGAATACCGGATGGACGCCCGACAAACTAGGTGGCAGTGCTAACTTGTAAGCCACTGGCCCCATCATCTCAAGGACCGATAAACCGAGGGCTAAGCTTGCCCTTCTTACCAAACCGTATAACCCCCTTCATTGGTGACACCTTTAGCAATACTTGTTCACCAACTTGAAAGTCCATGTCCCGGACCTTACGATCTGCATACTCCTTCTGCCTGCTTTGAGCAGCCAACAACTTGGTCTGTATGCCCCTTACTTTTTTCTGCGCTTCCCTCACCAAGTCTACGCCAAGAGGCTTCACATTACCTTTCTTAAACCACCCAACCGGTGACCTGCAGTTTCTCCCATACAGGGCCTCGAATGGTGCCATATCGATACTGGAGTGATAGATGTTGTTGTACGAGAATTTTCACAATGGTAGAAATTGGTCCCAATGACCACCGAAGTAAATTACACATGCTCTCAGCATGTCCTCCAGTACCTGAATCGTCCTCTCCGACTGACCATCAGTCTGAGGATGGAAGGTTATGCTAAAGGTGAGTTGTGTACCCAACTCTTCATGTAACTTGCCCCAGGACTTAGAAGTAAATTGCGTACCCCTGTCTGAAATGATGGACAGTGGTACCCCATGCAGTCTTACAATCTCCTTCACGTAGATCTTGGTCAACTGCTGCGAATTGTAATCTACCCTAACCGAAATGAAATGAGCAAACTTGGTCAGCTTGTAAACAATGACCCAAATTGAGTCATACTTCCCCAATGTATTGGGAAGACCCACCACAAAATCCATGGCTATTCTCTCCCACTTTCACTCTGGAATTGGCATCCTCTGAAGTAATCTTGCAGGTCTCTGATGTTCATATTTTACCTGCTGGAAATTCTGACACTTGGACACAAAATCAACTATGTCCCTTTTCATCCCGGGCCACCAGTAACGCTGCCTCAAGTTCCTGTACATTTTGGTTACACCCGGATGGATCGAGTACTGCGAACCATGAGCTTCTGCCAGAATTTTTGGAATTATATCATCAACCTGAGGAACACAAATCCTCTCCCTAAAATGCAATACACCACCAGAGTCTAACATGACATCTCTGGACTCCCCGGATATCACTTTACTTCGCAACTTGCCCAGTTTCGGATCCTGAAACTGTTTTGCCTTTATTTCCTCTATGAAGATGGCCTTGACCTCAATGTTGGCCAACAACCTGCCTTGATCTGAGACACCCAAGTGCATAAACTTGGCCTCTAGAGCCCGAATTTCGTTTGGACACCCCCAAACAAGCCAAGCTGCCCATGCTAATAGTTTTCTGGCTCAATGCGCCTGCCACCACATTAGCCTTACCCGGATGGTACTGAACGGTAACATCATAATCTTTCAATAACTCCATCCACCTTCTCTACCTCAGATTCAAGTCCTTCTGAGTGAAAACGGGCTGCAGACTGCGATGATCTATGAATACTTCACACTTGACACCATAAAGATAGTGTCTCCAGATTTTCAATGCAAACACCACCGCTGCCAACTCTAAGTCATGAGTCGTGTAATTCCTCTCATGCACCTTCAACTGCCTGGATGCATAGGCTATCACATTTCTATCCTGCATCAACACAGCACCCAAACCAGAATATAAAGCATCACAGTAAACAATAAAGTCTTTACCTTCAACCAGAAAGGACAATATAGGAGTTGTGGTCAAAAGTGACTTGAGCTTTTGGAAGCTCTCCTTGCACTTGTCTGACCACACAAATGGTACCTCCTTCTGTGTCAGTCTGGTCAAGTGAGTAGCAATAGAAACAAAGTCCTTCACAAACCTCCGATAGTACCCCACGAGCCCAACAAAACTTCTCACCTTTGTCACAAAGCTAGGCCGAACCTAACTCTTAACTGCCTCAATTTTTTGGGGATCCACCATCACCCCCTTTTCTGACACCACATGCCCCAAAAAATACCATAGAAGTCAACCAAAACTCACACTTAGTGAATTTTGCATAAAGCTTTTGGTGCCTGAAGATGTCCAGCACAATGCGAAGATGACTAGCATGCTCCTCCCTACTCTTAGAGTAGATCAAAATATCGCCATGAACACGATAACAAAAGAATCCAAGTAGGACTTAAACACCCCATTCATCAAACTCATGAATATTGCCGGCGCATTGGTCAAACCAAATGACATCACTAGAAACTCATAATGTCCATACCGAGTCCGAAAAATAGTTTTCAGAATATCCTCAAGCCAAATTTTTAGTTGATGGTACCCCGACCTCAAGTCAATTTTCGAAAACACCGATGCACCCTAAAGCTGGTCAAACAAATCATCTATCCAGAGTAAAGGATACTTATTCCGGATGGTCACCTTGTTCAACTGTCTGTAGTCTATGCACATCCGCATACTACAATCCTTCTTTTTCACAAACAAAATCGAAGCCCCCCAAGATGAAGCACTGGGACGTATAAATCCCTTATCTAGGAGTTCCTGCAGCTGAGTCTTAAGTTCCCTTAACTCTGTCGGAGCCATTCTATACGGAGGAATAGAGATGGGATGAGTGTCTGGCTCTAAATCAATACAAAAATCTATATCCCTGTCCGGAGGCATACCAGGAAAATTCGCTGGAAACACCTCTACAAATTCGGACACCACAGGAACTCACTCAATAAGAGGGGACTCCACACTATCATCCCGGAGATGAGCCAAGAAGGATAGACACCCCCTTCCCACTAGCTTCCTATCCCGGAAAAACGATATAATCTTAACTGGCTTAGGCCTGTATACACCTTCCCACTCTAATCTATCCTTACCCAAAATTTCTCGAGTCACAGTTTTGGTGTTACAGTTCAACACAGCATGATAAGGAGATAGCCAGGTTATACCCAAGATAATATCAAAATCAGTCATATCCAGAATTACTAAGTCTACCCAAGTACGTACCCCCACAAATACCACAGAACAATCACGATACACATAAGTCACAATCACCGACTCTCCAACCGGGGTAGATACATGGATAGGAGAATCAAGGATATCGCAATTTGAATTCAGACCCAATGCAAAACTAACAGACACATAAGAATATGCAGATCCTGGGTCAAATAATACTGAGGCCATTTTATCAGAGACAAGAATAGTACCTGTGATCACCGCATCTGAGGCTTCTGCCTCAGTCCTTCCAGGAAAAGCATAGCAATGTGCCCGATCATCAATCCGGGCAACTTCCTAGGCCGACTGCGCCACACCCCTGCCTGCGCCGCCGTTCCCTCGGTCTCCTCGGCCTCCTTGGAAATTACCTCGCCCACCCTGTGGACGACCCCTAGCATTACCACTTCTGCCTGTTGGAACCACTGTTCTAGTCTGCTGCAGACCCTGATTACCTGCATGCCTATGTGGACACTCCCTCTTAAAGTGGACCAACTCACCACAATGAAAGCAACCACGGTCCAAAGTAGGCCTGCTAGCTGATGTATAAGATACCCCCAGGCCTCTAGGAGCTGAAGACTAAGCTCCCTGACGACCACCTGTAGTAGCTGGCAGAGCTGACTGAATAGGACGGGTCGAGTAATCTTGTTGATACTGGCCCCTAGAGTATGAACCACCAAAATTTCCCTCGTTCCGGGGCCTTTTGGCTAAAGCCTTAGCCTGCCCCGCTTGCCTAACTCCCTCAATCTTCTTCACATAGTCCACCACATCATTAAAACCATTTCCTGAAGAAGTCATATGCACTGTCAGTACCTGCAGATCACTATTCAGACCCTTGACAAACAACCGGACTCGTTCCTCCTCGGAACCCAACATCTGTGTAGCAAAATGAGACAACGCATGAAACTTAGCCTCATAAGCTGAGACCGACATGCCACCCTGCTCCAAGTTCAGAAACTCATCCTTCTTCCTGTCCCTCAAGGTACGAGGAACGTACTTCTCCAAAAACAAAGCATGAAACTGTTCCCAAGTCAGTGGAGGTAGGATAGAGGACCGACACTCAACATGAGACCTCCACCACTGCTTGGCATCACCCTGCAGCTTGAAAGTGACAAACTTCACCCCATCCTGACGTACAATACCCAACTTGTGCAACCTCTCATGGAAATCATAGATGAACTCATAGGCATCCTCCTTGTTTGTACCCTGAAACATCGGAGGTTTCAGTTTAAGGAACTTAGTCAGCATCTCATGCTCATTACCTGTCATCACTGGGCCTAACATTGGCCTGAGAAGATCATTTGTGCCCGAAGCTGCATCCATCCTTGGTGTAGTAGTAACTGCTGGCTGAGTATCTAAGGCCTGATTCACATAAGTTGCGGGTATGGCTCCAGCACCAACCAACCCACTCAAAATATCCCACGCCTGCCTGAAAGCTTCTGGTGTCATATTAGGAAGGCATGCACCCCCAACCGGTGCCGCCTCCTCCTGAGCTCCTCCATACTCTACCACTACTTCTTCCACATCCTCAACCATATGATCCTGATGTGGGGGAGGGGTTACCTCACGTGCAGCAGCAGCAGCTCGAGCTCCACCTCTGGCTGGTGCGGCTCCAGTTCGTCCCTTGCCCCTTCCCCTACCTCTGTCGCGAATAGCCAGGCCTGCTACTGGGACCGCTGACCTTGCTCCGTTATTCCTTGTAGTAACCATCTGCGGACAGAAGAGTGAATGAAGTTAGATATCAATTCATATCTCCAGATACCAATTGGAATCGAGTTATAGCACGAAGGAAAAGAAGGAAGAGACAGTCTTTCCTAAAGCTCCATAGCCTCTCGAAGAAAAGTACGGACGTCTCCGCACCGTTCCACAAGACTCTACTAGACCTGTTTGTTACAATGAGATCAATGAACCTAGGCTCTGATACCATCTTTGTCACGACTCATCCCGTCGTGAGTGGCACCCACCCAACCCCCGAATGAGCGAACCAATAGAGTTTCACCCTTGCCTACACTAGCAGCCTAAAACCAGCAAGCATAAATGAAAATTAGCAATAGACATAAGATCATTAATCAAAAACTTATCATTAATAGTAAACTGCGGAAATTCCCAACCTAGGAACTGAAAGTCATCGTACCAAACATCAATACCAAATCTAGAGTATGGGGATGCAACCCCAAATAAAATAATAATAGTTTTTAAGTTCGAACAAATGGACTAAAACTCTAATAATAATCCCAAGGTAGCTCAAATCGACAGCTCACCCTTGAAGATCGGAAACGTCGGTGCTAAATCTGAGGTCTCGTCTCAGCCGCTGGAAGATTTCCTGTACTCACCAAAAGAAAGACAAGTGCAGTATCAGTACACCACCACTGTGTACTGATAGGATCATCAGCCAGTATTCAAGAAAATAGTAAATAAATAGTACGCAAAATCCAGTAATAAGTATGGCAAACATGCAACAAGTATCACAGGCATCTCTAGACTACAGGTCTCTACCTAGCTCGTTACCACATGAATCCATCTCTTACAATTCTATTCCACCAACAAGAATAACCATAACCACACCTTACAGTCTAGCTCGGACCTACCCTGGAATGCTCTCTAGACAAATACCACGAGACTGATTACCCGGCCTAAGCCAAGACCAATTCAACAGTTATACAACAGTTCCCGGCCACTCAAGGACCACTAATCAATAGCACTTTTCAATAACAATCCGGTCCACTCACGGAACCAATATCAACCAATGCAATACAATAATCAATGAAATAGTGCAGGATGCAATAAAGTAAACCTGTACCAGGCGTGGTACCCATGCCAACCGAATGTTATAACCGTACCAGGCGTGGTACCCATGCCAACCATGTGTTATACCCGTACTAGGCATGGTACCCGAGCCAACCGAATGTCAACAACAACAGTCAATAGAATGAATGCACACCGCTTGTAAAGCCAACAAGTAAAAATCATTCAAACATAGACTGTAAACCGAACTTAGACATTCCACACAATTCCTCTAAGCAATGTAATGCACACAATTACTTAGATAACGAGTACAATGAATATACACATTCGAATAAATACGAAAGTCATCACCTACCTCGAATGTTCCAAGCTCTATTCAACACGAGTTTTTCCGTGTTCTGGATTCCTCTCACGTTCTTGGTCTAAAAATAACACATAATGCATACAATTAACATACAGGCCTGTACATTACCCGGATTATACCAAATTCCTAAACCCTAGGGGACCCATGATCATCCCACCTTTTTCCCGGGAATTTCCACCGTTAATTCTCCTAGTCTTATCATTTTTTATGGACAAAATAGGAAATTAAACAGTCTATGATCATTTTAACGTACTTAAATCAACACCCAAGAACATACATGTTTGGAACCCCCTTCTTTCCCGAATTCCATCATCACTAGGCCATACCAACCTTCCCCAATTTCCCTCCTAGTAATTCTACCGCATAGGAAACATAGTACAAAGTGTGGGGAATGAAAACCTTACCTTAGGAACGATTTTTGGTGGGGGAATAAAGAAAATTGCCTGAATTCACCCAGCCCTTCTCCCAAAACAAACTTGTGAAATTCTGATGTTTTGAGAGCTGTTTCTGCATTAAAAACCCGTCGGCCTGCTATAGCGGTCATCTGCCGCTATAGCAGTCTTAAGTGAGTTGACCGCCCCTTGACCGCCGCTATAGCGGTAATTTCTACCGCTATAGCGGTGGCCGCTATCACGCGTGACAGCGCTCGTCACGGGCAGAAAGTCCATAAATTTGCCAGTTTTGGCCATTTCACAACACACTTGGTTCCCCCGACATCCCGAAATAACCCTTTCACGTCAAACGCGATTCTGGGAGTTCTACTTACCCAAATTCGATTCCGAAAAGTCTCCCGAACTTCTTTATGTATTGGCTACGTGGAAAACTAGCTCAATCCAAGACACTGAAACTCATTTTACCCGAATTTCCCTAGACTCTACCTCGCTCCAAAACTGGCCGAGGCTAGCCTAGCCCAGAATTTCAAACTCTCAAACTCGGAGTTTTCTAACTCTAAAACTTGGCACGATTGGTCTACCCGTAACGACGAACCTGATCGTTACAAAATGAGACACACAGAAGTTGTTGATCAGGCTTTCAGAAGGAAATGACACAATACATCATTGAGAGCATTAAGCTCCCCTCAGATTTGCACTTGAATGATGTACCATGGTAGATGGGTAGCACACAAAGTCAAGGTGGAGGACAAAAGACTATGGTATAAGGACTTCCTTTCAAAGTCAATTTTTTCATGTGGAAAGCCTGGAAGAAGAGAATAGTTATAGATGATAATCTGTAGAGGATGAAGATCAGTCTTGTCTCTAGATGTTGGTGCTGTGAGGACAAGACAGAGGAAACCATGTCACACTTATTTCTAAGAGCACCCATAGCCACCAGGCTATGGAGGCAGTTTGCTAATTTTGCAGGGATCCAAATAGAGGATATGCACCTACAACAGCTCATACACGCATAGTGGACTATGACTTCAACACCTAAGCTAGAGGAAGTGTACAGAGCAATCCCAACTATCGTAATATAGACTCTATGGAAGAGAAGGAATGAAATAAAGCATGATGGCAATACTACATTCACAAAAATGGTCTGGCTAGCCCAGGACATGGTGAGAAAATTGATAAAAGTATTGATTTCATGTATGAAGATAGGGAAGGAGCATTGGCCGGACATGTTTAAGACGCTAAGGGACTACAAATCAAAGTTACACTATCATAAGGTCACCTGGAAAATGCCAGGGAGAAATAAGGTTAAATGCAACACGGATGGGGCATGTAGAGGCAATCCAGGAGTGAGTTCTATGGCCTTCTATATCAGGGATGAAAAGGGTGACCTAGTTTATGCTAGAGCTAAGGAGATATGAGTGTCTACTAATATTGAAGCAGAAATAGTAGCAGTACAGGAAGCCCTAGAATTCTGCCAAGAAAATGACATTAAGGAGGTGGTCTTGGAAACAAACTCACTAACACTTAAAAAGATGGTTGAGAAGCAGTGGAAGGTACCTTGGGACTTAATAGAGAAGATGGAAGAAATAAGGCATAAGACACAACTTTTACAGGCTACTATCAACCATATTTTCAGAGAAGGCAATACTATGGCGGATTCATTAGCTAATGAAGCGATAGAGCAGCAAACCACAAAGGAGTATCACAGTTTCAATGAGCTACCGGTAATAACAAGGAAGCATATCAACATGGACAAATCACAGATTCCTAAGGATAAGGACTTGCAAAATCAACACACAATGTCATCAAGTAGAGCAATAAGCAGGGGGAAGAAAAAACATTCACACATACTGAATAAACATAAAGTGGGTCCCGATAATTACAAGTCCAAAGGGAAGCAGAGGAAACGGGGGCACAGAGGAATAATTTTTTGCCTGGAAGAAGACAACATCAATGTGCCTAAACTAGCTAGGTCTAGCTCTAGCTATCAAAATACTTTACCAAAAAAAGAGGTAGATGGATCCTTCCGCCACATGGAGGAGCCCTGAGAAGAGGAACCAGCATCTGCAAAGGCACAAACAAGAGATGAAAAGAGGAAAAGCAGAAAAGGAAGCACATAGGGGAATAAGAGAAAACTTACGGAGCACCCAAAAGCTGAACAAAGGCAAGTTACTTCAGTCCCTTAGGGATGAACCCCGATCACCTGCCAAAAGATGGTTACAAGCGAAATCAGAAGAAGATAAAGATAGAGAAAGAAAAGGTGGCCTGAAGCACATACCAGTTACAAGTGAAGAAGATAGACAGAGCTGCCACAACACAAGCCATGGATGGAGCTGGAAAATGATCCAAAAGAGGAACAAGAGGAACTCCACACCCCAACTCACCGGAAACATCTTGAAGAAGCGGCAAAAAGGAACAGAGAAGAGTAAAAGACACTCTGAAACAATGCTCAGCTTTGTGTACTTATTTGAAAACCTTCTAGAGTTTTCTTTCTGGACCGGGCTCGTTCTTGGGCTCAGTCATTATTTGTACAGACTGGGCCTTGCCCTTTTTTCTTTTTCTCTGAACTATTAATAAAATGGTCCATGGACCAACAAAAAATTTAACCAAAAAAAGAAAAGAAATACTTTATTAGGAGTTGAGGTGTTCAACTTAAATAAAACTTAGTTCGAGTGTGTAAATAAAATATCCTGACAAATTTAAAAGACTGACTATATATTAAGCCTTTTTTTATTACTTGTTTTTAGTCTTCATGCTCTCATCCAATAAAAACACGCATAAAAGATTTCTCATAAAATTGTAGTTTATATATAAAAAAAAGGTTGACTACACTCTCAAGGGTAAACTATTTATTGAATTTTCAATGTGCAATGTTCTTGCTTCATCCCTTATATTGTTCGTATTCATTATGCATTGAACTTTTAACGAAAAAGGTTAAATTTGCTTTCACACTCTAAAAAAGGGTTATACTTGTCTACCATTATACTTTTTCAATAAAATTGAGTAGCAGGAACAATTTTATTGAAAAAATATAAGGATAAATAAATATAAAAAAGTAGAGGGCAAATCTGATACTTTTCCGAACTTCTAATATGCAATTATTATTCATTCATATTGGAGTTGGAGTTGAAGTTGAAATTGGAGTTGGAGTTGTATTTGACCATGAATATAAATTGGAGTTGTTTTTGACTTTTTGTGAGAGAAGTGAGAGTAAAAAAAGTGAAAATAAGTTTTTCTTGTAAATTGAATTTTGGAATTTTTTAATTTTTTATGGCCAAACATCAGTTCCAAAATTTAACTCCAAAAAAAAGTAAAAAAACTTCATGGTCAAACGCTCACTAATGAAGTGAAAAGATGATTGAGGTAAATGCATAAAAAGAAAAGAATAGGGAATAGAAAGAGGGCAAAAGAAAAAGGTGAGATTTGAAGCCGTAGAAGCGGCTATATTTTCGTATCAACTTCACGTGCTAGCGATGAGAAAACAAAAGAAAAGTTCACCTGCCACTGCGGCTACTATGAATCTATGCTTTCACTGTCCACTTAATCTGTTGGAAATCGCCTCTTCTGAAAATTAGATCAAATGACTATCAGCTTTTCAACTTCACTCTTTACTTGTCTCTCCATTCTCATACTTGTTCTTCAAACGCCAATCTCATTCACTCATGCCAACATGTAAGTCCTCATAACATCACTATCCATTCTTCACAATATTTTCTCCTCTTTTTTTTTTTTTTTTTTTTGATAAATTAGATCCCTATTTGCGTTTTGGGCGTTGTGGGCCTGAGTAGGAGCTAAAAAGTATTGGGCCGAGGTGATTAGGCAGAATATGGGGAAAACTCAGCTCCTTGGTAGGAGTGTGTGGAGGTCGTAGGGTAGAAGGTTCTCGGAGTATTAGCATTATTCTTCTGGTTTTCTTATCTTTTGATTTCTATTACTACCAATTATTCTTTAGCCTCGATATCTTATTGTCTTGATGTTGTTTCTGTGTGTTACTGTTTCTTCTTTTTCATTTACTTGTTATTCTTTAGCCTTGGTATCTTATTTTCTTCTTGTTATTTCTGTGTGTTACGACTGCTTCTTTTTCATGTTCGTTCAACCGAGAGTCTATTGAAAATAGTTTCTCTACCTTCTCAAGGTAGGGGTAAGGTCTCTGTACACTCTACCCTCCCCAGACTCCACCTATGGAATTACACTGGGTTGTTGTTGTTGTTGTAGATCCCTATGTGAGTTTTGCAATATATTCTTGGATTTAACTTTAAATACATAAAGTTGACACTGTCAATGTAATTTAGTTCATCGGAACATACTTTCAGGTTACAAATCCATGCTTATTATGTATAGTTACCTATAGGCTATAAGGATTTAAGTTGCAGGGTATAGAATTTGTATACCTTTTCCAAGTTACCTGCAATTGCTCTTTAAATAATTGCATAGAGTGAATATGTTACAAAAGTTAAAATTCATAATGTTATAGGATGGATACAAAAGTTTTGCAAGTCGGACAGGAGCTAATGAAGGAAACTCTTCCATTACAATCAGGATCGAGACTATATGAACTGCAAGGGTTGAATTCCAATAAGTGGTATGAAGTGAAGATCTCATATCCTGCTTCTGTATGTACATTTGCATTCTTGCCTACTACTTGTTTTTCTATACCGTATTGGTATTTAAACCTTAAACCTTTGCTGTTCAACATATTACAGATACCAGCTACTTTTACTCTACAACTAAGTAAAGGAAGTTCAGGGCTAAATGTTGGTAGGAAGTTACTGAATACTGAAAAGATTATTTTTCAGGCTGACAGTCTTCAATTGCTTGGTGACAAGGTTTGGTTATGTCTGCGTGATATATAGTGATTGTTGTCTATTCTTTTGCACATTGTTACCTCTGAAAAGGCACTGATAATAGAATTTGTCACAGGGTGGAACTTTTGTCCTGGTAAATGTGGATCCTGAGGGAATTGTTGCAATACCTGGGGTAAAGGAGAGGAAACACATCATATATAATATAGGTATAATTTCCCCCTTAATTTAGATAGTTCAAAGTTCCATCTAATATATTTAATTATTTTCTCACATGCCAATATAGTAATTATGTACCCAAGTTGTCATCATTTAAAAGAGAATTGGCAATGCTAAATTTTCAGGTACACCTTAACCTTTTTTTTTATCCCCACAAAAAGTGGGAAGGGGTTAACTATTAAGATCCTTCACCTATGACTTGTGTTTTCGAGTCACTGCCATAAAAACGAAAAAAGGAAGACAAATGCAATGACTGAACACCTGCTAATAAATTGGAAGTCACAAAATTAAAGACTTATTGACATAATACTCTTTGATCTAGGAAGCACATGTAGGTTAAACAGGAAAATGTCAAACTATGCATTGTTGAAATTTATCTAGGCTGTCAGTTAGCTTTACGGATACACCACGTCACAACAACAACAATGCCCAATGCCAAGCAAGTTGGGGTCGGCTGTATGAATCACCCATATCGCTCCAAGTGTCAAGTCCTTTAGATCTCTAAGACTTGTTGCATAAGATTGTCAAAGGGAAGAACTTAGAACATGTGAAGCCTCTTGCCATTGTCTGGTGATTCTTTTATTATTCCTCCTATTAAAAGAAACTAGAATTTTAATAGGTGCTATAAAGATTTCCGTTGTTACTTGTCACTTGAAGAAGAGAACGAAAGGTAATTTGGTGCGAGAAATGTATAATGTGGGAAAAAAGATGGAAACTCTTGTGCATGCTTAAGTGCTCAGCTGGACATATGCTAAAAAGATCTAGTTTGGTGGTGGTTCTATGATATAGGATGAGAGTTTATTATGGCAATGAGAATTTGTGAACCATGATCCGCAGAACTCCATGAGCTGCTGTCACCAGTGGCAATTGCAGCCATTGGTTAGCAGTAAACTCCTTTCAGGAGATGTGTTGGTCTTGGGAAGTTCAATTTAAGCAGGTATTTTATGATGCCCCCTTTAAGAAGGGAGAATTGCAAGATAAAATTTGGTATGGATGGTTATAGAGTTGATCACATCAAATCCTATACAATTTGCACCTGTCACATACATTGCCTTAAGATGCCTCCGAGCAGTTTTCTACTGAAGGTATGTAGCAATATAGATATTTCTAATCTGGAGTAGAAACAATATAAAAATATAAATACAGGTTGATGTTTGTTAACCACATAGTATTGCATAGCCAAGTTGCTCTTAAGCTTTAGTCGTATCATCCCTCGTACCAATTATACCTACCACCAAAACGAACACAATTAGGCAATTCCAAGCAATAAAATATCACTCAAGGCATTCAATTCAAATAAAGAGAAATGTGTTCAATGTTTGAAACATTTTCGGGTCATCAATTGTGTTCTTGGTTGTGATGATAGGGATTGCAAATGTAGGCTTAAAAGTTTCTTATAGCTAAAATATCTGAAGACGAATGAGGTCCGTTGGTTTGTTCCAACCCATTGACAGAAAGTAGCTTTGACTTCTGTAGTATCGCAGCCAGTATCTCGTTAAAACTGCGTGCCTCTTTTCTTTGATGTTGAAATATTGTAATAACTATTGTGGAGCATTAGTCAATTGAAAACTTCTCAGCTCAATTGCATATCTGCTTATCTATATTGATCTATCTACAATGTGATCTTACCTACAATTGTAAAATTTTGACTTGTGAAGCTTGGACAGCTCATGGATTTCCTGTTCCTTTTCCCTTTAATGTTTAGAACATTTAAATGATTGTTGTCATGTAGAATATGGTCAAATGAACAGCTTTTCTTGAAGATTGTGGACCCTGTATTGTGATATGCTTTCCGTCCAACAGTCTCGTCTTACTGAAGCTTTTTGTCTGCTGTGTATTCGTAAGTGTCTTCAACTGTGACTCCTTCACAGTGTCTTACTAATATTATGTGTATTTCCATGGCAGTATGTGATGAGCTACTATTTGGCATCCCTCACCAAGCATGGTATGTCGTAGTGTTGGTGGTGCTCTGCTTGGCCCTGGCACTTGTAATCCCGTCATTTCTTCTACCAAGGAATCAAGGATTAAATGCTGCTAGTCATGGTATTTCTAAGGACTCTTGATCATGCTCTGGTATTTGTCACCAGTGACGTACATTCGGCAGTGGGTAGCAGATCTTGAAGCTCAAGGATTAGAAAACTTTCTAACCAGTGTAAGCTAGTTTTTTTAATTGCAAATGATTTAGATATGCATCATTACTCAATGCAACTCTCACACCCCCTCACTTTATGTACTCTTTTTCCTTCTCTTGGCTGTAAACATGGAGTTAGTTTGTTCCATCATTTTTCTTGCTTGAATAAAGTATCTTCTTGCAAAATTTTCATGTGATACTGTCAAAGTGAATTAACATTTAGTAGGCTCTGTTCATGAATGTGCCCCTTGTTATTAGTGGAAAGGAATTATCCCTACTTTCAGAACCGGGAGAAGCATCAAGATACATGTGATACACCTTACTTCCTTCACATATTGCTATCTTCCTTGAGGTAGAACCGGGATCTTTTTCTTGATTTTAAACAATAATATGAATTCCTTGTGAAGAATTTTGAAGTTTTTTCCTCCTTATTTCCCTTCTTTGTTCTACTGCCTACTCGCTATTTCTCATATTTTATTTTATTTTTTTTAAAAAGAAAAAGAAATTTGTTGGTGTTTTTATATTATTTGAAGTTCTATTTTTTTGTGATAGAAGAACTGGAGAAACATTATACGTTACTATCACTTTCTCCATCTTTTCCTTCTCCCCTTGCCAAATGTTTGATCCTGAATGCTCATAAAACCAAAGGCTCATGCCAAGCTTCTCATCACCCCTGTGCACACTTTTCTAGACCCCCTCATGTCTCACACCACCCAAGAAGATGATGCCAACTGTATTTCCATGTGTCCTTTGGGTCCCACTTTATCACAAAAAAATACTATATAATGCAAGACTCTCCTAGTCCTTTGAATTCATTCTCAGTAACAACCTCTCTTTTAAGAAATATTAGCCATGTCTGATCAGCAGAAAGAACTCCATAAATCACCTCCAAATTACGAAGCCTTGAGGTTCATGGCAGCAGGAGCACTTGCTGCTGCTTTGTTAGGCTTTTCCAGTCTTACCTTTGCAGGGACAGTTATATTTCTGATCCTTGCCGCCCCATTCCTTGTCGTGTTCAGCCCAATTCTTGTTCCAGTTGCAATAATTCTTGTCTTGAGCACTGCCGGTTTCTTGTTTTCTGGTGGGAGTGGCATAGGGGGGTTAGCTGCAACGCTCTGGATATATAGAAATGCCCGTGGGCAACCCATGTTTGGTGCAGACCAACTTGATTTTGCTAGGATGAGGATTGCAAGCAAAGCTTGGGATATGAAGGAAAGAGCTAAAGAGAGTGGACAATTTGTGCAGAACAAGGCCCTGGAGAATACTGAAGCCTGATAATTTGGAGTGCTATCAAGTGCAATTTGTGTTACCTAATCTTGGACTTTGTGAGTATTATCCTTATAATAAAGAGGGGGGTGTGTCTGTCTTGTTCCTACTGATGTTGGCATAGCGTTATCTCAATTAGGGTCGAGCATTGATGTCAAAAATAAGTTTGTATTTTGCTCCTTTCTGATATATGAATCAAGATGAGGGCCTTTTATTTTGTACCTGAAACAAAGTTGCTCTTTGATTCAAACTCGTTCATATACGAAGTTGAGGCCAGAGAAAAAAATAAACATAATTTTTCTTGGAGGGAATAGGTGATAATAACTTTTTACTATTTGAATAGAAAAAAATGGTGTTGCAAGGATTTATTTCCATTCCTAAATCGTAATGAGCTGAAATGGATATTCAAGGAATTGATGTTTTATTCTAATTCTTTGTGAAAAGAAAGGGATAAAACCCAAAAATAGAACCATAATTGGTTTGATCTCTTTCTTTTTCAGACGATTCCATAAAACAATTGCTCTATTATGATTCTGACATACAATTCGTAGAGGATAAAATAAGAAGAAAAAAAGGGGGAACGCACGATTATTCTAAACGTAAATCGTGAGTAGGTCCATATCCAATATTTATTCTAAAATATTATTATCATGATAGAATTTTCATTAATTAAATGGGGTTAAACCTCTATTTTTTCCCCTCTTCAAACCGAAAATCTAGAGTCCTAAAAATCAGTTGTGTATTCAGCTCAAAATATGACATAATGGAAGTAACGGATTCATATATGAGATATCAACCAATTGAAACTCCTTTTAGTCATCGTTGTTACACTTACATTATTTAGTGATTGTCAATGATTTTTTATTTCTTTAGTTCTGCTTAAAGACTTGAATGTCCATGTAGAAGTAAGTACAAAATTTAAACAACTTTTAGTTTTGGAGCTCCCCTAAATTTTCAATAAATAACAAATTTGTTTAGTATCGAACGAAATAATTTAAAGATCACGGAACTAATATAAAAGATTCATATAACCCCCTACTTTATATTTGAACCAACAACAACAATAACATATCTAGTGTAATCTCTGTATGAGTTAAAATCGAATTAAGGACACATAGCAATGGCGGTGAGTCCAACAAAGAGTTTCAAACCATCGAGAACTCGAGGCCTTGGGGGGGGTCTCTTCCCAGAAAACTATAGTAAGACATCATCCCATACAACCTACATGATAAGGTTTGGAGAGTCATTACCCATAAAGACGTGGCAAGAAGGACAAGTAGGGGATAAAAGTGTCAGTTGCTCAAGTACGCAGACGAGCTTGTACATATTTGAATAGTGCAGGAATATTAGCTGGCACCGCCCAACGATTTAGACATATGGCACAAGGGTATAGGCTGTAGTACTTTAGGGCTCAAGTGACATTTTTCTTGATGGCAAAGCCTCAACATTGTAGCCTATAAATAGTCAATCCTCCTTATTTGTAAAAGGATCTGAATTTTGATTTCCCTAAAGCAATATATTACTTTCTTAGGCCCCAAGTTTTTCTTTATTTGTCTAACTTCATATTTGGTGGTTGCTTTAAGACTGTCAAACGGGCCGGTCCGGGTCAGACCGGCCCATGAAAGTTGCAGATCGTCGAGTTTAGGGGCTGGGCCGGTCCGGGTCCAGCATAAATAGGCTGGGCCGGTCCAGGCTGTTTTGAGCAAAATGCTCAGTCAGCCCAGCCCAGGTCCGTCACCCATTTTTGGATCGGGTTTCACGGGCCGGGCTGGTCTAATTATGTGGGCCTTCATGGGCCGGGTTTGGGGGCCGGTCCATGGGCTTCACCTTTTCTTTTCTTTTTTTGTTTAATTTTAAATTTAAAAATTGAGTTCTAATCATGTAATGTAGTGTTATCAATTTTAAAGTGTGATAGAATTTTAATCGTTTTAAATTTAAAATTTAAAATTTGAATTATATAATTATATTTTATAATAATGTAGTGTACTAGTGTAGTAATATTTTATATTTTATAATCATGTAATTTGAAAATATAAAATTTGAAATTCAAAAATTTAAAATTTAAATTTTTAAATCCAAACACTCCAAGCTTCAAATTTCAAAGTTAAAGTTCAAACTTCAATGCATTGAAAGTTGAAATTTCAATTTTCAAAGTTGAAATTTGAAATTTGAAATTCATTTTGAAATTCAAATTTCAAATCTTTCTATCTTCTCAAAATATTTTCCATCTATATATAATACTACATTCCTCTTCATTTTTCACACAATTCTCACACATTTTCTACTTTCTACTTAGTTCATATCTATCATTTTATTTTAAATTTTAAGTTTTAACTTGATTTCTTTCATCTTTTGAAATTTTCATGGATAATAATCCACCTTCACCTCCACCTCGTCAAAGAAGAAAAAGACCAATTTTGCTATGGAAATATTTTCACAAACAAGATAATCAAGTTCAATGTGAAATTTGTGGTAAAACATTTAATTTTTCTGATATAATGAGCACCGGTATTATGTTTAGACATTTGAATCGCGAGCACATGGATGAAATTTGAATGTACTTAGTTTGTATATTTTTAATTTCTAATCATGTAATGTTAGCAATTTAAGTTTCTATGTTTTTAATTTCTAATCATGTAATTTTATCAATTTATGTAAGTTTGTATGTTTTAATTTAAATTTAAGTTATAACTTTGTATGCTATCAATCTAGCTTCTATACATTGTGAATTTGAATTTCAAAAATATTAGTTGTTGACAAATATCTAAATGAATTAAAAAATTAAAAGAAATTGTAGTGTAATGTTATTAATTTTAAAATTTAAAATTTAAATTTGATAATAATATAATATTCATAAAATATACTATATATATATATATATATATATAGCATATTCACAATATATCCTATATAAGTAAATATAAAATATATACGAAATAGATGATATCCATGATATACATATAATATATATAAATATTCACAATATATATTATATGAATATACATAACATATATACATAATAGTTGATATACATGATAATATGATATACATATGATATATATAGAATATTCACAATATGATATATATAGAATATATACATATAACAAATATATACTAACTATACAAGTATATATAAAATATATATAAAATAGATGATAGAGAAGAATTAAAATTTAAATTTTATGAGAGAAACCAAATTAAAAATGCAAAGACTCAATGAGCCTTTGACTTTATTAAAAATATATTGATTGAAAAATGAAGTTGAAATTCAAAGGTTACAAATACTTTTCTCCAACTTCATAAACTAAAACTAGAAAATGAAAATTTAATAGATAAATTGAGAAATCTACATATTTCGAATCATTTTCTCTAATTCATTCGTATTAACATGACCAGGAATGAGATCATAATTTTCAAAATCAACAATTCCATACGCTGGACTTGATTGTGTTGAAGGATCTCCAATTGACATTATTTCTTCAAGTGATTCTTCTTCATCCGGTTCAATTGTCATTCCTTGATTTCTTCGCTCCGCTCTAATCCAATCTCTGAGACAAACTAAAACATTCATGGCATTGCTTCTTAATGAGTGTCGATTGTCTCCGAGCTGCTGTCTTCCTTGACTAAATGCGTTCTCTGATGCAACGGTTGGCATTGAAACATTTAACACATCTCTAGCCAATGTTGAAAGTACGGGATATTGTCTTTGATTGTTCTTCCATCACTCCAGTGTTGGAGTTTGATTTTTATAGTCCTCCACGGGTGATCTCAAATATAAATTAAGCTCATCGCGATTTATGCTTCCTTGCGCTGTAGGCTGTAATCTTGACCAAAGAGATAAATTAGTTACACCATAAGCAGGCACACCTTGTGCCTGTCTTTTGGAAGATGATGGTTCGTCCGAAAGATGAGATAAATGAGCATTATGAGTCGGTGTAGCATTATTAACTAAGGTAACATAATGATTAAATAAATTTTCCATGTAAATATTCGCACTAATAGTAGCATCAAATATAATAGGTACTTCATCATTTTTAATTTCTAAATTTTTATAAATCATAGCAACAAATTCACACATATTAACAAATTTCATACATGGATTTAAAAATAGCACCAAAGTAAATAGATGGAATCGAAAAAAAAATATTTTTTAAATTTTTTGATCATTTTAGTGATAGCTTCCGAGTAACCTCTTTTAAGTTTATATTCACTAAGCAATATAGAGAGATCGGCTATATAAGCTAAAATATTAGAAGCAGTAGGATAATAAGCACCGGAAATTCAACAGTAGCTAAATAAAATGAGTTTAAAAAATCAACAACATCTTTAATTTTCTTCCAATCGGCTATTTGTAACATAAGTTCAAAAAATTCGCTAGCATATTGGTTAAAAGTCGTAGTAATTGGAACTTTATAAATATAGTAAGTATTTAAAAAATTAAAAGTAGAATTCCACCTAGTGTCTATTTCTTCAGGCATTAATCTTGGTCTAAGATTATTGTCTTTACATTTTCTTTTAAATTCAGTAAGTCTAAGCTTTCTATTATTTTCTTGAATAAAGCCAACTGCATGCCTAACTTTTTCAATCACAGGTTCAAAAATCAAGACCATCTTTTACGATTAGATTGTATATATGACAAGCACACCTAACATGAAAAATTTCTACACACAGAGGAGTAAGCATAATTTTTAAATCATCAATAGCAGCGGTGTTGTTAGATGCATTATCAAAAGCCATACATAAAATTTTTTCATTAAGACCATAATAATCTGTAACCACTAAGATAGATTTAGAAATAAAATCTGCAGTATGCCTACGATCTTCATCATATCGAAATGCCAAAATACGTTTTGCATGACAAAATTACTATCTATCCAATGACAAGTAATTGTTAAATAATCATTTTTATTAACCGCACGACCAAGATCAGAAGTAAGAGAAACTCTACATGGAAGATTTGTTAATAACCAACGTAAATAAAATGCATATTGTCCATGTAGTCTAAAAATATCTGATCGACAAGTACTTCTAGGAATACCGGTAAACATTGGGTTATAAATAGATTGTATGTAATGAACAAAAGTATCAGAAGAAGCAAACGTGAAAGGCAAACAACCCAATGCTATTATTTTCGCTAACTCTTCACGGTCGTTCTTTTTATTATACGTCCCAACTAATTTACCGGTATGTGGGTTCATTTTAGTTTGTTTATGTATTCCACCAGCCCCACCTTCTTTTAAAATTTCTTCTCAGCCTACATGATCGGTTCTCAAATGTCTCATCAATTGACTCGTTCCCCCATCATTACTCCCGGTCTTATGCTGATATTGTTTTTGACAAAGATTGCATTCAACAAGAGTTGTTCCTTCTAGTTTAGTATAAAAATGTCATGCAACACTAGTTAATTTACAGGGCTTTCTAGGCCGTGGAGGAAGATTAGGAGTACGAGATTGAGCATTATCAATAACGGGACTAGTGGGTTCATCATCATCACAATCATCATCATCATTATTATTATTATTATTATGTACACTTACGTCAACTTCACTTTCTTCTTCAATTCCATAATTTTCTTGCGCCTCAAAATAATTCAAATCATGTGCACCCACAGGAATATCTCGTTCTCCTATCTCACTAGGTGATGGTGGGGGCACACGAGAATAATTATTTCTACCGCTTGTACTACCTCTACCAGAAGTAAATTTTTTCTTACTACCACTACTACTTCCGGGACATAAATTTTTAACACTTTTACCAAGTTGTCTTACTTTATCCATTTTATAAATTAAATTAATAAATATTAAAAACACAAAATTAATACAAAAAGATATTCAACAAACAATATACTAATTAAAAGTAAGAGATAGAACGATTATACCAAATTATCGGAGATAAAGAAGTAATTAAGCAACCATAAATTGATGAATTGAACACTTGACCTTTCTCCAACTTGATGTTGTTGATAGCAAAATAATAAAGTAGATATTATTAGTAATCAAGAGAGAAAGATAAATTTTTTGTAGTAAAAATAAAAAAATTTAGTAGGTATTTATATAAAAAAAATAGATAATTTTTTTTAAGGTGGAGAAGAAATAAACGTTGGCCAAACGACATTATAGTCGTTGTCCCAACGTTCATTGCTGCCAAAATGAGAAAAAGTTCAGAAATGTCAATTGATTGACAATTGCCTGCAAAGGCTACTAAATGGGTTGTCCACTAGGCTATAGGCCTGCGGGTGACAGGCAGCCCATGTGCCTTGTCAGCCCAGCAGCCTCAGCCAGCCCAAGCCCCAATGCCCATATATAAAAATAAAATAAAAAATTTAAACAGTTAACCGGGCCGGTTCGGTCCGTGGCACCGGTGGGCCAGGTCTGATCTCAGACCTGGGCCGATCTACCGGGTTGCCAGGCCTGGACGGTCCAACCCAGCACACGGCCCACTAAATCGGTACAATTAAACGATCTCGCCCAGCCACGGTCCGGTCACTTATTTGGGCCGGTCTAACCGGTCCGGTCCGGGTCAGACCGGCCCAGTTGACAGGCATAGGTTGCTTAAGGAGCAGATCTCGGAGCCGGAGGCTGGGATCTCTGGCTCATTCATTTTCACCGTCGAACACACCTAGATTTGTGTTCTTTGCCTTATTTAACTTATTTATGTTATATTTGATCTATTTACATTAACTATTAATAATCAAACCGCTAATATGATAATCGAAGTATGGGAAATTACATGAGTAATACTATGACTATTAGTATAAAAAGATAAGCGAGACAACGTGCTACTACCTACTGACATTCTACCTTAATATGTGTCCTCTACAACCTCATATTTAAGGTTATGTCTTCGGTCAACTAAAATTGCGACATGCCTTCTCTAATCACCTCTCTCCAACACATTTTCGGCCTACTTGTACATCTCCTGAAACCATCCATAGCCAACCTCTCACATATCCACACTAAGACATCCATTCATCGCCTCTTCACATGCTCAATCGATCTTAGTCTTGCTTCCCGCATCTTGTCCTCTATCGAGACTACTTTCACCTTATTCTAGATATCTTCATTTCTAATCATCATTTTTAGAATACACATTCATCACAACATCCTTATTTTTATAAGTTTTATCTTATGAAGGTGAAACTTTTTGATTGACCAACACTCTGCCTTGTATAAAAAAATAATATTTTTTAAAAAGCCCAGTGGTTTATGGGTCCCTGTCGTCCCATGGACATGTTGAAGACGCTCCTCCCTCGAAAAAAGAATTTATTGAAGAGAAAGGGGGCTAGAGTGTTATTGGGCCACGTGGCACGTTACAGAAAATATGACCGTTGTAAAAGAAGAAAGAGAAAAATTGTGTCCCCCGTCCCACCTCTCTATATTCAAATCGAAAAAACTCAAAAAGAGTCGCCACTCGTTTTCCCGTTTATAGCCGTCCACTCTCTTCTTCTTCTTTCATTTTTTCTTTCTCTCTTTCTAGATAGATATACAGAATGGGGATCGCAATGGAGAATCAACCACACCAACAACACAAGGTAAACAAACTCAGAAAAAAGACGATTTTCTCTCCTTTATTTTTGTGTAATTTTATTTGATTTCATTATTGTACGATTTCATTTTCGAGCTTTTTGTGTATTATTGACAAAAATTATGTTTAGGGATTCCATGAAATTTGTAATTCATTGAGGAATCTAGGGTTTTACATTTGACGAGATTGATTTGCTTGAGGTTTATTTTCTTTAATTTGGCAGATTTGTAGAAATTCCAGCTTGGTTTCTGATGTAATTAGGGTTTTTCTTTTCATTTCTGATGAACAGCTTAATTTTATTTTAATTCCAATTTTTCTTTTAGATGATATACGGTATGAGAAATATTTTAGGCTTTTGTGATGGTTATTGAAAAGGCATTATTTAATTGCTGAGATTTCGAAATTTTTTCTGTATGCAATAATGTTGGGGAGAATCTTACTCAGCTCTGATTCATAACAGAATTTAGGGTTTTGGACTTTGCCGGACTGTCGCTTGGAGTTATAATGTTTCTGAGATCTTTGCTGATTTAATTCAACAGAAATTGATTGTTTAATAAACTGCTCTTTTTTATGGACTACAGAATTTTCAACTTCTGCAGACTTCATCAGAGACATTATCAGAGGCTGATAAAAAGAGGTGGACACTTAATGATTTTGACATTGGGAAGCCTCTTGGAAGAGGAAAGTTCGGTCATGTATATCTAGCTAGGGAAAAAAGGGTCAGTCCTTTTAAAGCTTTACATGGTTTCTATATCAAGAATGTGTGATAAAGCTACTTACTTTCAATTGCCTCAGATTTATGCTTTGCCAGTGAGAATCTCTCATTCAACATATTAGTTATCTGCTATGGCAGTGCCTGTATACTCGGGGTTCTAGATCAGAAATTTTCTCTAGCATCTAATGGCGGGAGGTTGGGGATGATATCTTATAGACATGACATCAAAGATTTTTTGAATTCTATTAGATAGACATTACATTCTACAATCACATTCCAGTACTAAGGGTAGTTGTTTCTTGAAAACAGAGCAATCATATTGTCGCATTAAAAGTGCTGTTCAAGAGTCAGCTAAAACAGTCACAGGTTGAACATCAGCTTCGTCGTGAAGTTGAAATACAAAGCCACCTTCGCCATCCAAATATTCTGAGGCTTTATGGTTACTTTTATGACCAGGTTAATTATGGTTCCTTGTAACCTCTTCTGCACTGCTTGTTCTCAATCTTTGGTCTTATGAACTTTCAAGAGACTGATTATAGCACTTACTAATGCAGAAACGTGTGTATTTGATCCTGGAATATGCTGCCAAGGGTGAACTCTACAAGGAGCTGCAGAAATGCAAATACTTTAGTGAACGACGTGCCGCAACTGTGAGTTCTTGTTGAATTACAAAACTGCTTTTACATTTATTATTGGACTGTAGGATTTCCTTTTTCAAAATTTCAATTAGAGAATCATGAGAAGTTTTTCTTTAAACTTTCAGTTTTGGTCCCATTCTAGATAGCCTTGAGTGTGAGCAGAATATATATCACCAACATTTAAATTGTATTTCATGCCCTTCCATCTACTTTCAAACTGACCAACTGACCATAAGTTCTCTTTTTTTTTCTTTTTCTGTTATCGTGGGTCTTTGAGCAGTACGTTGCATCATTAGCTCGAGCCCTCATATACTGTCATGGGAAGCACGTAATACATAGAGATATTAAGCCGGAGAACCTTTTGGTCGGTGCACAGGTATATATTTAGCATTGCTAAACAGTGTATACACTGCATTGTAGTAAAATGGACCGAGCTGGAATTAATTATTTTTGACATATCTGCTGTCAGGGTGAACTCAAAATTGCAGACTTTGGGTGGTCAGTTCATACCTTTAATCGAAGGCGGACTATGTGCGGCACTCTTGACTATCTGCCACCTGAGATGGGTATGCATGTTATATGATATGATGTAATATGCAAAAAGTTACATTAGCATGGTTTCATGTTATACGAGAAATGTTGGAAGTTCTATTCCAAAGTACTATATTACCATGACTTCATGTGGTGTCCTTTTTTCTTTTTTAAATTTCTTTTTTTGTATGTTGCTTTTTACCTTCACATGGGCGTGTATGAGACTTCAACTTTTAGCAATTCTTTAACTGCTTTTACATTTTTTGTGATACGTTAATTGTTGAACTTGCAGTGGAAAGTGTGGAGCATGATGCAAGTGTGGACATTTGGAGCCTTGGTGTCCTATGCTTTGAGTTTCTGTACGGGATGCCCCCATTTGAAGCAAAGGAACACTCGGACACATATAGGAGGTGAGATTGTCATCCAAATGCAGACGAAAAGTTTGTACACAATTCCCTTTAGAATAAGTGTGTGAATTCTTTCCTACATTGCTATGTTTCAAATCTTCAGTCACTAGTTACTTTCTTTTTCTCTTTTTCAACTTCAAATACACGTGGATGAGTATGAAATGACAGATGAAATTACATATTTAATGAACACTAGTACAATTTTCAAACCTTCTGTCAATAGCTAAATCTTGCATGGATGAGTTTGAAATGGCAGAATGACTTTTATGAATACCACCAGCTTATAACACACTGTGGGTGTATTACTCTGGGTGTATTGATAAAGTATTGATAAGGTTTTCCTGTGCACAGGATTGTGCAAGTGGATCTCAAATTTCCTGCCAAACCAGTTGTTTCATCAGCTGCCAAGGACCTCATTAGTCAGGTTTTTCTCTAATCCATTGAGATGCTTCGAAATTACAGCAGCACGTACTCTGGGGCCTAACTTGTTCTTTTGATTTCATATTTGTGGGATTACAGATGCTTGTAAAGGATTCTTCCCAGCGTCTGCCCCTGAAAAAGGTACTTGAGCATCCTTGGATTGTGCAGAATGCCGATCCTTCAGGCGTTTATAAGGGATGATTAGTACTACATCACCTATTACTCTCACAATCTTTGTGGCGGACAACAATTGTTTGCACTTTTAACTGAAGAAGCATTTTCTGAGCTGGGTCGTAAAACTTTGTGATGTAAAATAACCAACACCAACATGTTAAACCTTTGTGATCTTAAAAACCTTGCATTGCCTGAAAATGGAAGGAGGTTTCTTTACAAAGGATATGTAGTCTCTCATTTTGCTTTTTCTCAATGTTGTACTTTATCTGCACTGTCTTGCTTAGACACCACCGGATATTTCTTTAAATCTTGAAGTGTACAGTAGCATTCTCTAAACTCCCGTGTGAGTTCTTAGCTAAGTAACTTAAAGCACCAATCCTATAAATTGGCTAGGCTGAGGGTTTCACGAATATTTGGGTGGGTAACTGTGCAACCCCCTTTGCATTTTCATAATTAGTTTATCATTTGCATAAATTAATAGTTAGTTTTTTCCATACTATAAAAGTTCATTTAAACTAAATGCACTTGCATCTTCAGCTACGGTGTTCACATCCTCCCCAAGGAGACTGAAATATTTGCTTGGTTGTTACATGGGAGAAAAAAATGAAAAGCATTCTTTTTTATTTTCTATTCTATATGGGGTACGCGGACCTTTCTAAATCTCGATCAAAGGTGAAGTCAAAGCTACTCGATCATTCAACAGGGAACAAACGAACTTAGGCTAAGATCCAACCTGCGCTTTTTGACTCAACTGATTTTTTTTTTTCCTTTCCACTGGTTTATCATTTGTATATTTTTTTTGTGCCCACACAATCTACAGAGTACCTACTACCTCCCATCAGTACAAAGAATTCACAAGTATCACTACTGTCGGGATTTGAACCAGTCTTTTGACACTTTTAGATTCCAAAATTCTAAAATATACAAGTGGCAGATAATGAGCACATCATATCAGAAGAAGTTTGGATTTTGCAATGGGATACGTTCAAATTGAATTTTGGTTTTTGTCATGGGATTTTAGACCAACATGGGAAGGATCCTAAAGAGGCAATGTGAATAAACTTAGGTCAACTCAAGATCAATGGAGCATAGTAGTAATATCCCTGCAACTTTGGAATTCTTGAATCAGTAATCGATGTTTGTTTAGTTACAGAAATTTTGAGACATCCACAGCAGCATTTTCCAAGTGTATAATGCAGAGAGGAGATAATCAAAAATTGGGGAGCAACACCTTCACAACATAGAAATAAATATGGTTCATAATCATGAATGAATACAACGAAGCTTTGGCGCAACTTCACTAGATACAACAAAACCCTCAATATACATCTGTTACTGCCCACAGCTGAGGCACGGTAACAGATCCAACACCTTCAAATAAGTTCCTACACGACCCGATTAATCTGACATTATGGTAGGCATTGGCAGATTCAAAGGTAGCAGAGAGATAAACTGCAGTGACTACTTGTGAAAACAATTACTAACTCTAGTGTTAAGGTGCTTTTATTTCATGCCGTGCTAGTGTTTTGTTTACCTGTAATCCCACTTTCATTGTTA
Source organism: Jaltomata sinuosa (assembly GCA_003996215.1). NCBI lineage: Eukaryota > Viridiplantae > Streptophyta > Magnoliopsida > Solanales > Solanaceae > Jaltomata > Jaltomata sinuosa. Next base: position 133,703 of record QJPP01001921.1, on the reverse strand, counting down.
TCTCCATCTAACAACTGAGTTGGTGGATGCTGCCGCTTTTGCACTTGAACAATGTGTTTTGTACTCAAGAAACTAGGCTGATTTGTTGAAGAAAGAAGTCGTGCCCACATCCTGTCTGTTATGACCACCTTATTTTGCTTTTCAGTAATGCGCTACATAGCATATGCAAAGATGCTTATTCAACTTGTGAAAATGGTGTGTACATAGGAGTCAAATGGCTTTGTAAGTCGAATCAAAATAAAACAAGTGCCCACAACAAAATATCTTATGACAAGGTAAAACCCACGACATAATTGATTGAATAGCTTTTGGAACCCCTTTGGGCACAGTGGTGAAAATGATCCTAATAGAGCTTTAACATACAATGCACAGAGCTGTTGCTGATTTCAATTATGCCATGAAATTAGAAAACCGAGATGCTTTATGTCATAGTAGAGAGGTCAGCACAATAACCCCGAGTACAGAACAATGGGTTGCTGATAACAATCTTAGAGAAAACGAGCATTATGTCTTTTCTAAAGTGCAACTGCTTCTAACAGAACAGTAAAGCAAAATTTCCGGACTGTTTAACATACTTATTGAAAGGCAGCAAACAATCTCCGCTGACATTGTGAAAATTCAAGAAAAACTGAACGGATTTTAGAATGTAAATGCACGATGTGAGTATTGGAGGAGTGATCATAAAAAAGACATCACTCTTTTAAGAACATGAGTTGCATTCTCAAGCGAAACCCAAAACCAGGTATTGAACTGGAAGCTGCTCAATTTAAAGCAGCTCGGAACTAAGATGTATGCCTAGTGGTATGATAACTCGCAGCCAAGCCCCTGTGAGATTCCAATTAGCACAGGGACGGAAGTTGTCGATACCATGGGGTTGATAAAAAACAGTGGAGATACAACTAGAAAGATCAACAACCAAATGTAGATACTTACATTGAATGGAAGATATGTTTGGCGACCATTAACAACCCCCGAGGTGAAGCCTGTGTACCCTGCCATAGCTCCATGAACACAACTTTGAGCAAGAATCGTGCAATATACATTGTCAGATGCATTACTTGGAACAGCGCGAATCATGTAAGTTGGGTCTGCATAACAATGTAAATTCCTAATTAGCTCCATAAGTTTGCCAAACTAAATCAGCTATTCAGATGGTTGAAATTTTCCCACCTATATATTTAAGAGTAATGGGCATCTTAAGTTTCTTTTCAAAATGATCCTGCAAGAAGTAAAGAAATATAAATAAGCTCAATGATGATTTCCCCATAAATTGCAGAAAATATAAAAAGAAAAGTATGCCAAGAACCATTTCCATCTTTTTGGATCATAGCTAACTTCACAAAGGATTAACGGCAATTTAAGACAACTTCTGTGCATTATTTAAGAATTCTTTCAGCAAGAAGTTCAACAAATTCTATGATGGATTCTCTGTTAGATATTACGGTTTTAAAGGCTAATTTAGAAGGTGTCCGGCCTCTGTACAAAATGTTTAACAACATACCATTCCTCAAAGCGATGGATAAACAACAATACATTAAAAAATGTAGAGAACCATTTCCATGTTTCTGAATCTTTACAAAGGATAAGCAGCAATCTATGACAACATCTGCACATTGCTTCAGGGTGCTTTCAGCAAAAAGTTCAACAAATTTCATGATGATTATCTCTGTTAGATAGCACGGTGTTTAAAGGCAAATTTAGAAGGAGTCCAGCCGCAGTATTAAATGGAACAATATACTGTTCCTCAAAGCGAGGGATGAACAACAATGTATTCAAAAATAAAATAACAATATATAATTACAGGGAAAAAATTATACAATTATAATGCCTCACCAATTATTTCTTAAGTTATTCAAATGGCGTTTGCTTTATTAGATGCACATGGCTACTTGGTGTCACATGAATTTATTTGGTGAGAATAGTTAAAAGGTACAAGTTCTTATTAGAGGCCCATGAGCATTTGGAAGATAATTTTTCACCTTATTTTCTGGAAACCAGTTATAGTTATAGTATGAACTTTAGTACATCTTCAGAGCGAATGTAATTTTCTAACACAGATGATATTAGCTCTTCCACGAATCCACAAATGCACATATTCAAGTAGAGACAAGCACACTTAATCACTTACATAGAGGGAGAAAAAGCAAACACCGATGAATTCTGCATTATGTATAAACTGTAAGGTAAGGAACAACTCTGTCTATAACAACCTTACCCTGATTTTATGGGATACCCACAAACCAACATCTTGGAGAAGCTTGTTTCCTGAAGCATCTTGTTCACTTCTAGCATGGGAATTCTCTTCTGCAAGAAGTTCCTGCCCAGCTCCTTCGGCTATCACAATAACCATGTGTCCTTCCTCTCTGAGCCTTTTCTTAACGAATTCGAAGAGACCACCACTTCCTTCAAGAAAGAAGGGTGACTCTGGAATCAAACAGCAGTCAACATCTCTGCTTGCTAAAGTGGCATACATTGCAATGAATCCTGCACCCAATTCCATCAAATTGAATTGAAATCAAGATTTTGTTTTTTGTTGGAAAGTACAATATCTATAGATTATGGAAGCATGGACAAGTTTGGGCAGTTAAGCATTGAGAATCTGACTTGGAAAAAAAAAGAAGCAATTGGCTGTCTCAAAGATATGTTTACAATTATTTATGCTCTCCAACAAAATGGTTGACATACAGAAACTCACTTTAGTTATGTTTTATCAATAACAGCTGTAGCCTATCTAGTGACGAGTTTTGCAGCTAACTATGCAGAGAAGAGCTTATTATTTAACAGCAAACAACCCAACAATGAAGTGCCAGATAAGATTTGTAGAGGAGATGGACATAAAACAGTCTTCATGAGAACTCGATAAAAAATTCTATACTAGGCTAATGCTATGCATAAAGACTTTGTAAACGCATGTTACCACTATAGCGGCCCATTAGCTTCACCAAACCGATACCGTTCTCAGCACTTTGAGCTTCAACATGCGCTGCATTGATGGCACGTTGAGCCTCCTCTACAGCAGTATCAAAGCCAAATGACTTGTCGATGACCTGATGGAACAAACTTGCTTTTACATAACAGGCATTACATTGTACTTTTGATATTGAGTAGTAAAGTTTATGCTTTGCACTTTGCAAGAAACTCCAGACTTACATCCTAAGGCTGCTAAACTGTTTATCATACCAGAAAAAAATATAATCAATTTTAACATGAAGAAACGAGAAATACTGGAATATCATTGTCAATTGTCTTGGGTATCCCAGCAACAACAACTTTGAGACCACGCCGCCTAATTTCCTGCAAAAAAAGAGTAGGATTATCCTAAGAATGCTTGCAAATATGAACATAAATTCTTTTTTACCAAGCGAAGAATTGATACCACCAAGGACCATCAGGACTCAAAAATCAGATACCAAGTAATGCATAAAACAGTAGTTGGTTCCATTTACCATTGCAGTGAAACTAAATATGCATCCAGCATATTCAAAGCAAGTCTGTGGAAACTACTAGAACATACTGACAAGAGCTAACCAGAACTAGTTAGTAAGGTATATTCGAACATATTGAATCTCTGTGCAGATGATGAGCTGAATGCAGATGCTAATGACATAGTACGTCAGGCTTGGAATAAGATATTTGATTTGACATTTGCAGAGTGATAGAGAATCCACTCAACAGACTAATTATAAAGAATAGATTGTTGAACTTTCAGCAAAATATGTATAACACATTGCCCTAGTTGAAAACTATCTCATGTTTTTGGGTGGGTATCTACCTGGCCTCTTAATTTGCAGAATCTAACATACCTCATAAATGAATGCTGCTCCTTTTTGAGTCCCATCACCACCAATTATATAGACCTGAACCAATAAGAAAATCATTATACCAAGTGGAAGTTTTTGAGCAGAAAATAATTTTTTTGTGATGAAATCAAAGGTGCCCCAGATGAAGTTGACTAGCAAATTGCAAAAATAGTACAATGAATGTTTCTAGAAGTCATTTATGTTGTTGTAACATTAAAATTAATCAATAAGAATCTTTTCTTCCTTTGTTTTTACAGCTCAAACTTCTTTTCCTACTAAGAAGATACTTATCACCATGATACCACTTTCTTCAATTATACATAGCTCTTTCTTATGACCAACATACCACTTTCGACAATTAATACATAGCTCTTTCTTATGACCAAGATACTAATTTCTTCCTAAACAAGCTGCTGCTTCATAGCAATTAGGAAATCCATCCAAAGAGAGAAAAGGGAGCAAAAGAAGAAAAGGTCCTCTAAGATTCAACAGTAGATGTATTTAGACAATCTTCATAGTTGGGGTACCTGATTTATTCCATGGTCCTGTATGCTGTCAACTATCTTTGTGGTATCGTGGCCTCCTCGTGACGTCCCAAGGATTGTACCACCACGTTTATGAATATCATTTACAAGCTTTGGAGTCAAATTGATAGTGTTTTTTGAGTAGAAACCTCTGTAGCCTCCCTATGAAGGAGAAATGTACTGTTAGCTGCACAGACAAAAGCTTATCAAGAATAAAAAAGTTGAACATCAGCCAACTCACTTCTATTCCAAGGACTTTATCTACACCGTACATATAGTCAAGGCTATGTACAATTTCTCTGATCACTGTGTTTAGCCCAGGGCACAAACCACCACATGTTACAATACAAGCACGAACATCATCTGAACTGAAATAAACCTGAGAATATTGAAGCTTTCTTCTGAGTGAAAGATTTCATATCAATAGTTCTACTGGTAAATGGCAACAAATTTCATATTGCCATCCTTGAAGAAAGTAGGCATACCTTCTGACGAGGACCAGCACGCCGAAAATGTACTCCTCGCTGACTGTCCTTATGAACAACAATCTACAAATTGATCAAACAAATTCATAACAATTATCACAATGAAAGAGGATGGATTGATGAACAAAGGGCTGATTGAATTTCTTTTTTTTTAAAGACAAGGATTGAATACTCGGCCTGACAGCATTAAAAAGGGCTGATGCTAAAAGAAAAGAGAAACTGACAAGGAATTTGAAAGTAAACTAAAAGGGCTGATTGAATATTTTTGTCCACGAAAGCCAACTCAGAAAAAATAACTCTACACACTTTTTTTGCCCTTTCACTGCAATGGCATAGGAGATTGGCAACTACTGCAAGACTAAAGAAATGGTTCAGGATGCAAATTTCAGTTGGAGACTCTGTAGACACTCTGAAGAGTCAGCCGTGTCTTCCTTTTCAATAGTTTCTCTACCATAGTTGCAATTAGTTCTTATGCTGTTTCACATGTACTTCAACTTTTTGATCCTTTAAGGACCCACTAAAGTATTCGCTCATATAGAGTACGTTTTTCTGATGCATCATTTATAGCAGTGGAATGATAAAAGTGGCCATAGTATTTCCCGTGAAGTGCTAATTCGATATAATTTGGGATCTATTGTTCTCCAAACCACACATCAGACAACAATGGTCCTCTACTCTTGCTTCCCATATAGTTACATTTGAAGTTCATTTATATGACTAGCATCCCACTTTGTGGAATCACTAACTCAACTATCAAGGAGTAATGTAGCTATCTGTTATCTGTCATCTTTCTTACCATTTTATTAACCATTGAAAGAGAAATAAGTATAGACATTTTCTACGAAAGATTTTCTATATACCAGCAGAACAAGTTAAAAAGAAGATTGAACCTTTTGAGGAACTGTATCATCCATGTCTACAAAGTACTGCCTGAAATCATAAAGACAGTTTATAACTTGTCAAGGATCAACTGCATAAAAACTGCCTGATAGCATTAGAAAAAGAAAGGTTGGTATGGACTCACTTCACAACTGAGTATGCTGGATTAGACTGCAACGGGTTGTCATAAGTCTGTCATCACGCAATGAAATGAAGAGTAGAGTAGAGTTAGTAGATATATTAACATCTAGAGCAACAAACACACATGGTTGAGGGGATAACACAGATACTGAAAAAGTGAAGGCAACTCTTGCAGAAAGTAGAAGTGAATAACTCCAAGCTCAGGAAACTGTTAAGAGTGCATATCTACCTCATGCAAACTAACTTTCGTTGCGAGTTCCCAAGAAAAAGACAATATGACCATGAGATCATGACAATAAAGTATATATGGATGTCAAAATTCAGCCTTTAAATTTTATGTTCTGGATTCCATCAACCACTATATAGATCAAAATCATGAGTGTTATCCCAAAGGGGGAAAAATGAAGAGTACAATAAAAGGGCAGCCCGGTCTATGAAATATCCCGTTCGCGTAGGGTCCAGTGAAGGGTCGCACTCGAAAGGGGGTGTGATGTGGGCAAAGGTGCAGTCTTTTCATTTCAATATGTTCTTTTTAGGAAGAGTGTAAACAGATCAAGCTTGCAATAATAAGTGAATCAAGTAAAGAAGAAACAGTAACCATGAAATGAAATAATTCCACAAATCAACAGATCCCCGACAACCCAGAAAGACATGCAAAACAGCCTTTTAACAAAGCAATTTAACACACATAAGAAAAATGACATAATCACGGAATTCAAGACTCCAAGAAAATGTACATATGGCATATGATAGAGAGTAAAAAAGAGGAGAAATGGAGTACATGAAGATCAGGGATGTAATCAGCCAAGTGAGGGACATCTTCAAGTAGGTAGCCATAATCTCCATTCACCACCTTCATTTGGTATTTACTCTCTGTACCCATCTTCCTAAAAACAATAACAAAACTTCAATGGTAACTCAAAAGGGTGTCTAAAAATAGTTGAAAGATTGTATTTTTTGCAGCAGTTGTGATCAACCCAGAGGAAAAAGATTGTTTTTTTGTTGTTGTTGAAAGAATGAAAATGGATATAGTTAGCAATAAGTGCGAGAAAGAAGGTATAAGAAGAGAAGTTGAATTGACGATTCGTTAAAAAATGGAAGAGCGAGTCAGAATCAGAATGTTTGAAATGAGAGGGAGAAACCAGAAGGCTACGCCGATGGTATTGGAATATATGCAAGGTGGCTTCAAACTTCTAGAAATCTGCTAGTATAGTCACAATATTTTGTAATTTTCTATTCACAATACCTCTTCATATTTTGAAATTGTTACTATTCAATACGCATAACTTTAAAATGAGAATTAAGATTGGCGCACACTTTTGACATACAAAAATGATGTACTTTTAAGAGCGGAATATGAAACTTTTCCCTAGAAAAAATAATAACAAGCAAGGTCAAAACCATTTGCCAAATAAAGTCAAAGCTGGAGTCTCAATCAATTGGAGTCTAGAATCAACTATTTCCTCCTTCTTCCTTTTTTTTTTTTTTTTTTTTTTGTAAATGTAATCATGGAAAAAATTATTTCTTAATGTTTGATTCGGAGTAATGGAGAATCATTAAAAAAAAAATTAAACATTAATTGGTTTCACTTTTCTTTTTCACATAAGAATTTTGTTGTAATTGTTCTATAAGAAGGATTTGACAAGTATTAATAATGATGGAACATAATTTAGTTTCACTTTTTCTTTTACATATATATATATATTATTAGATCATGTATTATTTGAATATTATGGGTGATAGAATACAGAACAAGAATAAAAAAGGCATAAATATCTTCAATCTATGATCGAAGTTCCAACTATACGTCTTTTCTTTTTAGTCCTATTATCTATTTGATTACTTTTTTTTGCATAACTATCGACACCTAATGTGCTGACGTGGACTTAAATCTCACTTATAAAAAATGTGATGTATATATAAACATTTTTTTACGAGAAAAAGTCCCTTAATTTTGCGATTTAAAGGTGATATATCCCTTGTTAGAAAAGTGGCTCACATATACCCTCGTCGTCCAATAAATAGAGCACGTTTACCTATCTTTCTAATGGACTTTCGTTTTTCAAATTAAAAAAAATATTTTTCTTATTTTTTAATTAAAAAATTGTCATGTGTCTTTTAGAATATAATTCTAACCCATTTTCCTTGTAATTTTAAATCCAAGCTTAAATTCACCCGCAAAAAAATTTCAAAACTCGTTATCCAGTTCGCATCGAGCTTGAATCTTGTGTTTCACTCACTGGTGGGTTTTTAACTTAGTACCCCGAATTTGATTTCAAGATAACAATTATAGAGCAAGTTCAATTCAAATTTTTTGTATCAAACATAAAACTTCAACAAAATTGTGTTGTAAAATTAACCTAAAAGAGTTAGCAATATAATCGTGAAATTAGACAAGAAATATAGAGAAAGTAAATAAAGAGAGACAAGAGAAGAGAGTAAAGAGTTTCTCATTTCTTTCAAGTGTATTCCAAGTATTTCTCAAGTGTTCAAGTGTGTCATTCATCACCTATCATACCCCTATTTATACTATTACAAGAGGGTACTTGTAAGATTGCCTTAAACGCATGGCATTAACCTTTTGAGAATGTGGGGAGGATGATGGGGGTGGGAGATCAATGAGAAAGTAGTAGAGGTGTGGGTATTACTACACATAATGGTGAGAATTAAATCTTAAAGTTATGGACATCCACATTAATCTAATATATTTTACAACACTTCCTCTTGGATGTCCGATAATGTGCATCGTTAAATCCTTACTAGAAAAAATTCAATGTGAAAAATTCTAGTGAAGAAAAAAGAGTACGCATATCTTATAATATGCATTGGTAGGTGCCTCATTAGAAACCTTGCCAGAATTTAGTGGGACAAAATCTCAGCTAAGAAAAAGATAGTACAATGTGTATTATACTCCCCCCTTGATAAAGACACCATTTAATCTTGTGGATGATGCATTTCAATCTTGTATACCAGCTTTCTCATATGTTGAGATCGATAATGCCTCAGTAAAATATTTCGTCAAATTATCATTTGAGCAAAAATTTTATTTTACAAATTTTATCTGAAAAAGTATTTTGTTGAAAAGTCTTCTCCGATATATCCTTCTTTCAATTTGTCACGATCCGAGCCTACCCCCTAGAAGTAACACGGGACCCAAGATCACGAGTGATCTCAAGATAACCCTTTGGCCTTAGCATGACTTAAAAACCGAACAAGACGTAGGAACGGAAGCTCAACTACAACTTAATCTGTTATATAAATAAAGTCTAAGATTTAAGATCTGAATATAGCTGAATATCTGACTCTATGTCTGAAAGCCTCTACTACTGGCGAGTTACTGGGACAGACCCCCAGCTAACTCTAAATACTAAAATACTGAATAAATAAACTAAATACTGAAATGAAGCTAAACTCCAAGTCCTCGAATGAGGAGAACTCACCAAACTGGCTGGATGTGCTGCTGACCTACTAACCATGAATCTGGGAGCGGGCTACAAGATCTACATCATAATAGGATGCAACACAAAAAAGTATGCGGTCAATACTATGGAATGTACTGAGTATATGAGATATGCATATGGTATGATAAAATACACTTGAAGGCATGCTTAAAACTGAGATCATGCATAATTTCGTGGTAAAACATGCTTAAAATCTCCTTAAAGCTGAAATCATATGATAATAGTAAAATCTAAAATGTAATGACTCATTGCAATATTATAAGCTAAAAACATAAGCATAAGTAGTAAGTCTGAAATCTGAAGGCAAAAAGTCAATACATTTTAAAACTTGAAATTGTTTCTGTGGGAGGTTCTCTAACCGACATAGACCATGTGAGCTACATGAAATCTGATGTATATGCCCCATCGAGAGGACCCAATAACTTGTCAGGGTATAGAGGCATGACTATGGCGTGATCACTAATCCGATGTCCAACAGGGGGGACTTATAAACCTACGGGGGCACATAGTTCTGGGATAAAGGGTACTCTCACCCCGTCTAACTCGGTGCTAAATACTACTCCCAAAAATATACATATAGCTTATATAATACTGGGGCATATCTGATGTCAAAACTGATCATAACTAATGACATATTTGATGTCAAGTCTGTTTGAAAAGCATAAGGGTATATCTAATACCATGCAATTCACATAGCTTAGGTAGACATATCTAGATGCCAAACCTTTTATAAAACATAGGGACATATCTAATGTCATGCAATTCATACTTCAAAATCCTTAAAACTTAGCATAGCCATAATTCAAAATATACTTTTCTTTCTAAATTCATAACTTGAAGAATTTGGCATGCACTTTCATAAATACATAAGGCCATGTTATCTAAACATGCTAATTTTCACTTGAAATCATGCAATTTAGAGTTAGAATCCATAGAAGAATCATGAGGAAATAATTTATAGAGTAACCCATAAGAATTGGGTGAGAACCCTAATTTAGCAATTCATAAAATCAATTTAGAAGGTTGGTATTTTAGGCACAAGGGTAAAAGGAACACATATTGAATATCCATATACCTGATTTGAAGCTTTGCTTAATCTAGGTGAAGAGAAATGGAGGCTTGAACTTGGAGCTTGAGACCTGGAGCTTGAAGGGGTACTTTTCCCTTCTTGGTGGATGAATGAGAGATAATGAAAGGCTTAGGCTAAATGGGGTAGAAACCCTACTAAAAGTGGTCAAAATGACCTCACTTAAGAGTTAAAAGGGTGAGTAGTTACAGAAATACCCCTGAGATTTAATTTGAGAAAAGCTGTTAAAAATTCTCGTCTTCAGGTTCCACGGGTAGATTCCACGGGTTGGATTCCACGGGTTGTAGACTGAACCACGACTCGTGGTTTTCACTCGTGGTTCCTGACCCAAATGACCAACTGCAGATGAGTTTCTACGAGTCAACAGGACGGTTCGTAGAATAATCTACGGTCCGTAGACTCACCCGTAGTTCCTATAGAACTAGGTAGACCTCAGAGTCGCCATTCTGTCGCGCCCCATTTTTCTCGCGAAAAGTGGGTCATCGACGTGACAACTTTTTTAGGATGAAAAAGAGTGAAGAGTCGCCACCTAACGAATTTAAGGCGCGTTAGGGCACCATACTAACTAATTACAATTAAATTAAATTTTAAGTTCACGCAACCAAAAATCGGGTAAGGGTTCAAGTTACCTCAAAAGGAAGGTGTTAGGCACCTTTCGAGGTCCACAAATATGGGTCCCTGCCGGATTCGTTATTTATGTGGGGAAATATGTGATAAACAAAGATTGATATGAATTAATAAAACTACACCGCTATACAAATAAATTCTATTTTTTAAGAAGTCAATAAATTAAACCAGTTTAATTATTAATGAAACTAGGTGAGCAAGAATTAAGCATGTGAAATATTTAAAATCTAAATAAACACATAAGAAAATCATATAAGCGAGAAGATAGAATTCGAAAAAAAGATATAGGAAAAGAGATCTAATTAGTAGATGATTTAATTAATGCTACCCCAAACACGTAAGAATATAAGAATTAAACTTAGGTTAATTTTAACCTATTCGGATCAGCGCTCGGCTTATTTACCAAGATAATTTCAAAGACATTGTTGTATTCTGCTCCGGTCAATTTCCATCATGTCCGTCTATCTACCCACCTAAGTTGGTTATTAAGATTATTATTCTAAAAGCTCACTAAACAAATGAAAAATACTAACGCGTCTTAAGATGCTTACCCGTTCCAACTTAACGTCCAAGAGGCGTTTGGACTTACTATTTGGGTATGGAACTAGACAAATAAAATCTTAGGTTTTCTAATTAGACACGGGAAAGCGTCAAGCAAAACAAGAAGGGACTTTTAAACAAGTAGCACATAACAGTCTCAAACATGCTTCTTAATCATTTAATGAAGGTACAAGGTGATAAACTATGCTTCAGAAATTAACGCCTTAATAAACTACAACTTGATTTCTAGTAGTATAGATGTGCAGAAAATTTATTAATTAAATCTTATGAGCATGATATCTAAATGAAATAATGTACTGAAACAAATTTAAATCCTATAAGCATGCTATCTAAATGATTTAACATGTTGAAAGCTTATTTAGTCCTACAGGCATGGTAACTACTTAGTTTTAAAATGCTGAAACATACTGAACCCGATTTAGCATTTTGAAACAGCCTCTAACATGCTGAACTGATTTTAACATGATGAAACAGCTTCGACATGCTGAATCCTATAGGCATGATTTCTAGTCGTGATATATGCAAAAACTGAATTAACCCTATAAGCATGCTATCTAAAATACACAGAACACTGATGCTGAAATCGATTTTAAACTAGGCATGATTCTGATTTTGTTTAAAAGATGAAGCTGATTTTAAACATGGTAACTAACTTTGTTATTTATATGCTGAAACTGATTTTTTACAACTTAAAAACATGGTAGCTAACTATCATAAATGCTGAAACATATTTAACTTATAAACATGACAACTAAACAGAACTGAAAACTGACTTTAAGCCATAGAGCATGCTAATTAATTTTAAAGCTGAAACGAACTTACCTATAGGCATGTTTTCTAGGCGTTTTCAAACAACTAAGGCAAATAGCACATAGTTTGCCCTTCCCCCATAGCATTCCCCTAAAGTATTTCATTTGTCGTCAGAGTTTTACAATAAATTATTACAGACCGAAATAATGAACAGAATTTAAAGCTAAAGAACAGGTTGTCCCGATACTCAGAAATCCCGATCCCGAACAACTCTTCACAGCCAACAAGAACCTGTCAAACATGTAGAACATAGGACTCGGAGAACTTTAATACAACCCTTAAACCACGCCTTGACATGTCAGAGTTTCTGAGGATCTCAAGGACCCTAGGCAGTGCTTATGTCAAGGAGCATGAATGCATTAGGGCCTCCGTATTCCTCCAAATACCACGAAAACCAACCAAGACATAACCAAACATAATTGAGCAGCCAAGACATAACCAAATATAATCGAGCAGTCACTATGCGAACAAGCAATATCTAATCTTTTAATAAGTAACACTGGTTCATGACTAAAGCACAAAAGGAAACAGATCAGATCAAGCCAACAAGAAGTAAAGTTTAGACATCCTATATACATGTTCTCTAATTGACTCACAGATACAAAGACGTACATAGAATAATCGAAAGTAACAACATAGATCGACTAAAGCACACATTTAGGTTACAAGTGATCATATATGAATTGGAATCTACATCAATAGAGACTAACCAGTTGGCCGCAAACAATAAGAAAATAGCCAAAGTCCAATACTTAGCAATCAGTAAGCTTGACCACAGAGAAGAGAATTCTTAAAATATGAGAGTAGTAATGAGTAAAAATCCTCCAAAACTATGAAAAGAGGGGACTGTTTATGTAGTAAAATATAAGGCTGTTATTGGAGGAAGAGAATGTTCAATGCATCAATCAAGAGAAATCTTTTCCTTAATGGATCAGTAAAATCAATTAGCAAAAAATCAAGCCTAGTTTACCATAAATACGTGAGTACTAAAATTATTTCAGAATAACAGAAGCAAGAGATATCCTTTCTTTTTCAAAAGAAATCAGTCTCTTTAATTGCAAAACCAAGGCGAATTTTAAATAAATTATTGAATTTACCATAAAATTTCCCAAAATCAAGCAATTAAAATAATTAAGGGGGTATAACAAGTCAAAATTTTACCTTATTTATTTAAGTACTAAGGCTGATAAAATCTATATAAGGAGAAAGAATCAATCACGAATAACCAATTATCAATACCATTCTAATTCAAATAAGACAACGGGATCAATTATAGGTACACTGATATGCTAAAATTTACCAAGCAAATCAAGTTTTAAGCTTGTCCTAATTTGAACCTTAAGAAGAGAAGGGGACAAACATATCAAAATCACCACAACTGCTAGAAATAAATAAGTACGAAGATCACTCATACAAGAAGGAAAACATGGATAATGCTTGGATTGAATCAATCACAACCTAAGATAATCAGGTAATGGGCACAAAGAATCCACATCAACGGGATCCCTAAATGAACAAAATCACAGCTTGTCAGAGAGAAAAAAGATCTTTAACTACTCTTCCCCTTCGAAACTCTAAACAGACCCAAACTATCAAGACATGAATGAGAATCGTATTCCAACCATTTGTAAACAAAGCATGGAGGCAGCAGACAAATGTAAACTAAGCAATTCCAAACTTAGAACCAGAAACAACAAGCTAGAAATTGAAATCAACATAGTAACCCAATATGCTTAGACATTGATTTCACAACGAAGCAACTATATATTTGAATTTTTTCGAAATCAGGCTAGAAACAAAATTCATAACAAAATGAATTTTTCACATACGACAGTCCGCATGGAGTAATTATCACAACATCACAGAATTTCAACCACAAAATGCAGCCAAATTACTAATTTTGCATCTGAAAATCAAATAACAGCAAGAAAAGGGGATTAAATTATGAAATAGACCAAACCCGGAGTAGATTCGTAATACTGATCTTTAACAGAAACCAAAGATATGCATCTGGTCTTGATGAATTCTCAACCAGTCACGCTTAGCCGAGCCATACACAATAGTCTCTTCATCGATTCAGATTTCTTTTTGTGAGGTTTTGCCGGTGCTGGGGCGTGAGATTTTTGGTTTCGGTGGAGTGAAGAAAAAGGGAGGAGAAGGTTATGGAGAGGGTGGTGGAAGCACCGGTGGGGCTTCATCGCTGTCGATGGGTTTTCTGGTCAGGACAAGGGTGGCTGTTTGTGGGTCTTAGTGGTTGTTTTGGTGACTGTTTGGCGAGATAGCGTGGTGGCGGCTGTTTGGGATTTTGCCGGACGGAGATGACAAGAGGGAGAGCAAGGGAGAAAGGAGGAGGGTGATGGTGGGTTTTTTGGTTGGAGATGGGGGTTACAACATTGTTGGCGGTGGAGTTTGCCGGTATTTCACCGACCATGGAAGGCCGACAGTGGTGGGGTTGAAGAGGAGAGGAGATGAAGGTGGAGATCGGGTGAGGCGGCTGGTTTGGGAGAAAAATGGGTTAGGGTTGATTAATAAAAGGAAAGGGTTGATCATGTTTGATCAACGGTTGAAATTGAATTTGACACGGGTCGGATTAACGGGTCAATGGGTACCCGAATTGAAATTGAAATGGAGCATTTGAAATTGAGTCCAAATTGACTCTATTTTAGGCTAGAATTGAAATAAATTGAATAAAAGGTGGCTAGAATTAAAATAAATTGGGAAGAAAATTAAAATTGGGCTGCTATTTAATAAAAAAAAATTACATATATAATTTAATAGATAAAATAATAATTAACGATAATTATCAAAAGATAAATTATTTTAAATAAATAAATTACGTATATATATTGTACGTAAAATAAATGACATGTAATATCATATGAAATTTATGATAAAAATAGTAATAATAGAGAATAACTATATATTTATACACTAATTTTAAAGTGTTAACACGTAGTTTATTTAATAAATCAAATAAAATATACAATAAGTTAATATTTAAAATAATTATTGTTATTAAAATAACAGCCCGAGAGAGGTAAAGGGAGGTCAAAATTGGGTGTTAACAGCTGCCACTTCCTTGCTCGAGAATGAAGGATGAATTGGCGGGCAAGGAATGTTGACTAGTAGCCAATTTTGTCCGACCCGGAGGACGATTCTTTTAAAATCAGAAGAAACAAGAGAGGGTTGCGAAAATGATGTGGTCGAGACTTCAGTTTCAAGTCGCCTACATATCTCGGGTCTTACGAGAATCAGGCCGTGTGTAATTCTAGATTTAGGGACGAACAAGATCCCTAAATAAAATTGACAAATATGAGTTTTGAATCAGGATAGCACGAGTTGACAAGGTTAAAGTATGAGCAAAATGGAATGTGAATATGATTTACGAATAAAGAATTATGCTTTGAAGAATTGCTCTTAGCCGTTTCTTGTCTTGCCTGCAGCTTTTAACACAACTAGATAAAATTGTTAGCTCATTAATATAGGGAAGTATTGACTAATGTGGCGCAAAGTAGTAATAAATAATGAAGAAAAGAGGTGAGAAAGCTTATCAATTTAATGTTGTTGCAGTATTTTTGAGGAACCTCAAAAATTCTGCCCCAGTTTAAACCTTTAAAGAGAAATCATCAGTTGTTAAACCTGTGGATGTTAGTACGTAAGGATTTTATAAAAAAATAATTTATATATTTTGTAGGGACAAAAGAAGATGTCTTATTGTAAGGCGAACGAGCCTAAGTGTACGTTTGTAAGGCGAAAAGCCTGAATGTTCATTTGTAAGGTGAGCGAGCCTAAAATGTTTCTTTGTACGGCGAATGAGCCTGAACGTTCATTTGTAAGGCGAACAAGCCTGAAGTGTTCCTTTGTAAGGCGAACGAGCCTGAATGTTCATTTGTAAGGCGGACAAGCCTGAAGTGTCCCATATGTAAGGCGGACCAACCTTTGGTGTCCCATTTGAAAGGCGGACGATCCTGAATGTTCATTTGTAAGATGGACAAGCCTAAGGTGTCCCATTTGTAAGGCGGACTAACCTTTGGTGTCTCATTTGTAAGGCAGACCAACCTTTGGTGTCCTTTGTAAGGTGAACGAGCTTACATATTAGTAGCTCAGTAATAACACAATTAATTATTTAATAATAATTTGATTTCCATATTCAATGGATCAAAAGTAGCTTAACTAAATGCTAGTGGCTCAATTCAGGAATTTAGTGGCCCAAAGTAGCATAATTTGGAAGTATAAGGATTAAGCATCTTAGCCTTTGCGTCAGATGCGAGAGAAAGCAGAGCATCTCTTGGTGACGATTTTTCTTGATTGCGAAAATAATTTATGATTTACACTTGTTATTCCTGCATTCAAAGAAAAGCTGTAAGTTTAAAAAGGTGAGATTGACACGTACCTTAACTTGTCTTTGTTTCTTTGCATTGTTTTGATTCTGTGAATTCAAGCTCGCCATGTATTTTGGTAAAATTTTTGAGTACTTCTCAAAAATTTCTGCTCCGATTTAAAATAAAATACTTTATGCAGGTCTTCCCATACTGAAAGATTGCCTTCTTGTAGAATTTTTAAGGTTTCTCAAAACTCAGACAATATTTTCATGCAAAGAGTCATGTATTCCTGCTTCACTCAAAGAAGAATATTAGCACAAAAGATATGGTTGTCTTGCGCTTGACCATCACGATCCTAATTTTGAATCTGCATTATGATATTATTGGCCGCATGACAGATTAATAGAATTTAGGCTTAATGAGTGGATAGCTTGGTCAAGGCCAATTCGATTTGAAAGTGAAAGGAGAAGAAATTTTTATTAGATTAAGACCGAACCCAATAATGAGCTGCCTACATATCCAAATGGAAATCAGGTCAAATGTAGTTCAGGAATACAAAAGAGAGTGAATAAAAGCAGAAAAAGTTTATTGATCATAAGACGGACAAATAGAGGATAATAACACTTTGCATATGAGAGTCTTGTTCTCGTCAATTCCTTTGATGTAGCTTGCGCTTTCTTGTTAAATGTCTTGGAAATATTTTTGTTGGATCACCTTGAACAATGACTGTATTTATCATGACAGGATTACTGTTTAGTGATCTTTGCACTTTTATTTTGCCCTTCTCAATCAGAGTCTGAATTTTGTGCCTCAATGCTGAACATTCCTCGATATCATGACCTTGAATATTTGAGTGATAAACACAACTTTTGAATGGATCAAAAGACGCAGATGGTACCTAGGAATCCATCCCCTTATTGGTTTCAACACTCCTTGAGCCCACAATCTATGAAATATACTCGACAAAGTTTCCGTTAAATGAGTAAAGGTACGAGGTTTTCTCTCTTTTTGTGGAGAAGAATCGGGTGCCTGATACACCTCTGGAGAACTTTGTGGGTTATATGACTGGGGACGCTCATCGAAAATGGCATGGACTTGTTCAGAATTTTGATGATATTGTGTTTGAGGTATAGGGGTCAATATGTTATTTCCTTTTTCATCCTGTGAGCTCTTCGATGTTTGAAAGGCGGCTTGTATTGTAGAAACATCATTGATTCTCCCCGTCTGAATGCCATATTCTAATTCTTTCCCAATTCGAATCATATTATCAAAGCTTTGAATACTTGCGAAGTATAATGATTCGTAATATACACCATCGAGTGATCTTATGAAGGTTTGTACCAATTCTTCTTCAGGTACTGTAGGACGCACTTTAGAAGCTTATAATCTCCATCGTGTTACATATTACTCAAAAGACTCATGATTCAATTTTCTTAATCCGAGCAAATTTAGCATAGTTGCATCGGCCTTAATGTTGAACTTATATTGTTCTACAAAGTCT
This sequence comes from Jaltomata sinuosa, assembly GCA_003996215.1. Taxonomy (NCBI): domain Eukaryota; kingdom Viridiplantae; phylum Streptophyta; class Magnoliopsida; order Solanales; family Solanaceae; genus Jaltomata; species Jaltomata sinuosa. The sequence goes on along the minus strand of QJPP01001921.1, from coordinate 115,505 downwards.
CGAGCCATATCTTCCCACGAATACCATTTGTCAAAGTCTTGTTTGACATACCATGTGAGTGTTATTCCCGATAAACTCTGAATAAATAACCTCATAAGAAGAGCCTCGTTATGTCCTGTTCCAACCAATCTGCTGCAATAATCCTTAAGATGTGTGATTGGATCTCCATGCCCATCAACCACATTGAATCTTGGAATATTGTACCCTAGCAGCAATTCAATTCCTGGATGTAGACATAATTTCTTATACCTCAGGTCATAAACATTTTCAGAGCGTAATTTTTCATCCACCCTCTCCTCTAAATCATGAATCCTTTTTTGCAATGCACCTAGCTTGTTGTTCTCATTTTTTCCGGATATAATCATGCTCGGTAAAGTACCACGATCAATGTGAGCTGAAGATATTTGTTCAGGGAGCGTATGAGTAGGGACGGAGAGAGGAGATATAGTCCAAAAAGTGTTTTGTCTGGAGCTAGAAGGAAGAAGACTAGCTTTCTTTCGAATATTGAGCATATTTGTCATATTGCAGATTCTTAGTCGAATCGATGTTCAAATGCTAGACAACCTTTGAGCAAAAATAAATTAAACACAAATAAAATTATCATGTAGCATACATAAGCTTGAAACATTGAATAATAATAATGATAATGATACTTAAAAATAAAGGACGCCCAAAACGGACGAGAATTAAAATTTAAAGAGTGATTTAAACGCAGAGATTTGAGCTTTGCACGAAATATATGGTAGTAACAAAACTTATGATTTCGAAGGTTCGGCACGATACTAGGATGCAAACTTAAGAGTCGTAGTATGAACAAGGTCGATTATTGTTGAACACTCGAGCTCTCTCCGCATTATTCTTTTTCATCTAACGTTCAACTTTATTCAACCTTAGGAGAAGTAGATTCATGATTAACAAAGGAGGAATGCACGAAAGAAAATATCTTATGAAGAACAATATTATGGAGTCATAGAGTGGAATGCCTTATTTATCTGAGTAACAGATTACGATTTATTCAGAATTGAATTAAGGTTATGGGGGATTTATACAACTCAAAAGTTGCGAGAGTTGAAAGATGACACAAACATCGAATGTTGACGATTGAAAGTCAAACTTACGATGAACTATGGACCCAAATAAATAGGATTTTGACAGAGAAAATAATATGTCTATGTTGAATGCGAGGAGTCAAGGATATTCTAAAGGTAATAAATTACCCTAAGAGGTTAGAAAGGGGTCTAGGATATCCTATCAAGGAATAGATCAAATCAAGAGAGAATTTGTATGTCAAAAGAAGATTTCTAGAGGACAAGCTCAAATCATAGAATAAAGGAGGATTTGACTAGGCCCTAAGATTGTATGATTTGGGCCTAAAAGAAAAAGGTACAGTTCTATAAAATTACTTGCATTAAGTGCAAATAAATAAATTTTAACATCGCCTAGAACTTGGAATTCTAAGAGTAAGGGATAGCTAGGACACGAATTAAATAATCGAATAGGTAAAATAATAACGTAAACATAAAAGATTAACACATAGCAAATAAATATATGCATCATTTTTGTGTCACGAACACGCATTTATAGTTAATACATGCATGACTTAAGTATAAGGGGTGGGCACAACACTATCTTAGTTTCCAAGATTTGGATGAACACAGACTCAAGGTTTTCCTATGCGAGGAGGCACGTGGTCACACGGTAGCAAAACTATCCGCTCACCCCACGTCTATGCCAACTCTCTAAAATTGGTATTTGAAAGAATTTTGGAGAAGTGCAAAGGCACAACTCACGTGTATAGTGTGTGAAAGTGTGAAGCTCCCAAGTGGGAGGAAGTATGAACGGAATGACAGTTATAAAAAACGGTAACATGTAGCATATAGGGAAAAGCAGTAACGCATTGGACAACTTAAGGAAAACAGTAAAAATAGATAACTAAATCAATAGAAAACTTAAAAGCGCATAACGGGTGAGCATGGATCAAACATAAGATAAATAGATAGTTAACTAAAGAGGTAAATAAATCAGAGAAAGAAAAAGAAAAAAAATGTTAATGGAAAAGAATCACAAAATCCCACATAAACACAAAATCCGTAACGGTTAGAACCTAAATATCCCCAGCAGAGTCGCCATTCTGTCGCGCCCCATTTTTCTCGCGAAAAGTGGGTCATCGACGTGACAACTCTTTTAGGATGAAAAAGAGTGAAGAGTCGCCACCTAACGAATTTAAGGCGTGTTAGGGCACCATACTAACTAATTACAATTAAATTAAATTTTAAGTCTACGCAACCAGAAATCGGGTAAGGGTTCAAGTTACCTCGAAAGGAAGGTGTTAGGCACCTTTCGAGGTCCACAAATGTGGGTCCCTGCCGGAATCGTTATTTATGTGGAGAAATATGTGATAAACAAAGATTGATATGAATTAATAAAACTACACCGCTATACAAATAAATTCTATTTTTTAAGAAGTCAATAAAATAAACCAGTTTAATTATTAATGAAACTAGGTGAGCAAGAATTAAGCATGTGAAATATTTAAAATCTAAATAAACACATAAGAAAATCATATAAGCGAGAAGATAGAATTCGAAAAAAAGATATAGGAAAAGAGATCTAATTAGTAGGTGATTTAATTAATACTACCCCAAACACGTAAGAATATAAGAATTAAACTTAGGTTAATTTTAACCTATTCGGATCAGCGCTCGGCTTATTTACCAAGATAATTTCAAAGACATTGTTGTATTCTGCTCCGGTCAATTTCCATCATGTCCGTCTATCTACCCACCTAAGTTGGTTATTAAGATTATTATTCTAAAAGCTCACTAAACAAATGAAAAATACTAACGCGTCTTAAGATGCTTACCCGTCCCAACTTAACGTCCAAGAGGCGTTTGGACTTACTATTTGGGTATGGAACTAGACAAATAAAATCTTAGGTTTTCTAATTAGACACGGGAAAGCGTCAAGCAAAACAAGAAGGGACTTTTAAACAAGTAGCACATAACAGTCTCAAACATGCATCTTAATCATTTAATGAAGGTACAAGGTGATAAACTATGCTTCAGAAATTAACGCCTTAATAAACTACAACTTGATTTCTAGTAGTATAGATGTGCAAAAAATTTATTAATTAAATCTTATGAGCATGATATCTAAATGAAATAATGTACTGAAATAAATTTAAATCCTATAAGCATGCTAACTAAATGATTTAACATGTTGAAAGCTTATTTAGTCCTACAGGCATGGTAACTACTTAGTTTTAAAATGCTGAAACATACTGAACCCGATTTAGCATTTTGAAACAGCCTCTAACATGCTGAACTGATTTTAACATGATGAAACAGCTTCGACGTGCTGAATCCTATAGGCATGATTTCTAGTTGTGGTATATGCAGAAACTGAATTAACCCTATAAGCATGCTATCTAAAATACACAGAACACTGATGCTGAAATCGATTTTAAACTAGGCATGATTCTGATTTTGTTTAAAAGATGAAGTTGATTTTAAACATGGTAACTAACTTTGTTATTTATATGCTGAAACTGATTTTTTACAACTTAAAACATGGTAGCTAACTATCATAAATGCTGAAACATATTTAACTTATAAACATGACAACTAAACAGAACTGAAAACTGACTTTAAGCCATAGAGCATGCTAATTAATTTTAAAGCTGAAACGAACTTACCTATAGGCATGTTTTCTAGGCGTTTTCAAACAACTAAGGCAAATAGCACGTAATTTGCCCTTCCCCCATAGAAGTCCCCTAAAGTATTTCATTTGTCGTCAGAGTTTTACAATAAATTATTACAGACCAAAATAATGAACAGAATTTAAAGCTAAAGAACAGGTTGTCCTGATACTCAGAAATCCCGATCCCGAACAACTCTTAACAGCCAACAAGAACCTGTCAAACATGTAGAACATAGGACTCGGAGAACTTTAATACAACCCTTAAATCACGCCTTGACATGTCAGAGTTTCTGAGGATCTCAAGGACCCTAGGCAGTGCTTATGTCAAGGAGCATGAATGCATTAGGGCCTCCGTATTCCTCCAAATACCACGAAAACCAACCAAGACATAACCAAACATAATCGAGCAGCCAAGACATAACCAAATATAATCGAGCAGTCACTATGCGAACAAGCAATATCTAATCTTTTAACAAGTAACACTGGTTCATGACTAAAGCACAAAAGGAAACAGATCAGATCAAGCCAACAAGAAGTAAAGTTTAGACATCCTATATACATGTTCTCTAATTGACTCACAGATACAAAGACGTACATAGAATAATCAAAAGTAACAACATAGATCGACTAAAGCACACATTTAGGTTACAAGTGATCATATATGAATTGGAATCTACATCAATAGAGACTAACCAGTTGGCCGCAAACAATAAGAAAATAGTCAAAGTCCAATACTTAGCAATCAGTAAGCTTGACCACAGAGAAGAGAATTCTTAAAATATTAGAGTAGTAATGAGTAAAAATCCTCCAAAACTATGAAAAGAGGGGACTGTTTATGTAGTAAAATATAAGGCTGTTATTGGAGGAAGAGAATGTTCAAAGCATCAATCAAGAGAAATCTTTTCCTTAATGGATCAGTAGAATCAATTAGCAAAAAATCAAGCCTAGTTTACCATAAATACGTGAGTACTAAAATTATTTCAGAATAACAGAAGCAAGAGATATCCTTTCTTTTTCAAAAGAAATCAGTCTCTTTAATTGCAAAACCAAGGCAAATTTTAAATAAATTATTGAATTTACCATAAAATTTCCCAAAATCAAGCAATTAAAATAATTAAGGGGGTATAACAAGTCAAAATTTTACCTTATTTATTTAAGTACTAAGGCTGATAAAATCTATATAAGGAGAAAGAATCAATCACGAATAACCAATTATCAATATCATTCTAATTCAAATAAGACAACAGGATCAATTATAGGTACACTGATATGCTAAAATTTACCAAGCAAATCAAGTTTTAAGCTTGTCCTAATTTGAACCTTAAGAAGAGAAGGGGACAAATATATCAAAATCACTACAACTGCTAGAAATAAATAAGTACGAAGATCACTCATACAAGAAGGAAAACATGGATAATGCTTGGATTGAATCAATCACAACCTAAGATAATCAGGTAATGGGCACAAAGAATCCACATCAACGGGATCCCTAATGAACAAAATCACAGCTTGTCAGAGAGGAAAAAGATCTTTAACTACTCTTCCCCTTCGAAACTCTAAACAGACCCAAACTATCAAGACATGAATGAGAATCGTATCCCAACCATTTGTAAACAAAGCATGGAGGCAGCAGACAAATGTAAACTAAGCAATTCCAAACTTAGAACTAGAAACAACAAGCTAGAAATTGAAATCAACATAGTAACCCAATATGCTTAGACATTGATTTCACAACGAAGCAACTATATATTTGAATTTTTTCGAAATCAGGCTAGAAACAAAATTCATAACAAAATGGGTTTTTCACATACGACAGTCCGCATGGAGTAATTATCACAACATCACAGAATTCCAACCACAAAATATAGCCAAATTACTAATTTTGCATCTGAAAATCAAATAACAGCAAGAAAAGGGGATTAAATTATGAAATAGACCAAACCCGGAGTAGATTCGTAATACTGATCTTTAACAGAAACCAAAGATATGCATCTGGTCTTGATGAATTCTCAACCAGTCACGCTTAGCCGAGCCATACACAATAGTCTCTTCATCGATTCAGATTTCTTTTTGTGAGGTTTCGCCGGTGCTGGGGCGTGAGATTTTTGGTTTCGGTGGAGTGAAGAAAAGGGGAGGAGAAGGTTATGGAGAGGGTGGCTGTTTGTGGGTTTTCTGGGTGGCTGTTATGGAGAGGGTGGCTGTTTGTGGGTCAGGACAAGGGCGGCTGTTTGTGGGTCAGGACAAGGGCGGCTGTTTGTGGGTCAGGACAAGGGCGGCTGTTTGTGGGTCTTGGTGGTAGTTTGGGTGACTGTTTGGCGAGACAGCGTGGTGGCGGCTGTTTGGGATTTCGCCGGACGGAGATGACAAGAGGGAGAGCAAGGGAGAAAGGAGGAGGGTGATGGTGGGTTTTTTGGTTGGAGATGGGGGTTACAATGTTGTTGGCGGTGGAGTTTGCCGGTATTTCACCGACCATGGAAGGCCGACAGTGGTAGGGTTGAAGAGGAGAGGAGATGAAGGTGGAGATCGGGTGAGGCGGCTGGTTTGGGAGAAAAATGGGTTAGGGTTGATTAATAAAAGGAAAGGGTTGATCATGTTTGATCAACGGTTGAAATTGGATTTGACACGGGTCGGATTAACGGGTCAATGGGTACCCGAATTGAAATTAAAATGGAGCATTTGAAATTGAGTCCAAATTGACTCTATTTTAGGCTAGAATTGAAATAAATTGAATAAAAGGAGGCTAGAATTAAAATAAATTGGGAAGAAAATTAAAATTGGGCTGCTATTTAATAAATAAAATATTACATATATAATTTAATAGATAAAATAATAATTAACGATAATTATCAAAAGATAAATTATTTTAAATAAATAAATTACGTATATATATTATACGTAAAATAAATGACATATAATATCATATGAAATTTATGATAAAAATAGTAATAATAGAGAATAATTATATATTTATATACTAATTTTAAAGTGTTAACACGTAGTTTATTTAATAAATCAAGTAAAATATACAATAAGTTAATATTTAAAATAATTATTGTTATTAAAATAACAGCCCGAGAGAGGTAAAGGGAGGTCAAAATTGGGTGTCAACAAGGACATACATAAATTCTTCAACTAGCCATTTCGCCTGAACAATTTTACCTCCCAATATGCCCACACCTAGAAGCCAAGGTGGAATAAGTACACCAATGAAGGATTACTGATTGATCTTGACTTGCACTTAGCGTGATCAAGCCACTCAATGTGAGGCTTAGGGAATCGAGCACAATAGGCATGAGCACTTCACATACTGGGCACATAAGACATGAATAGTGGGGATCACCACCCCTCGTCATCAAATGCAAAGGTCAAATGGATTTAGAGTAGGGAAATCATAAGCGCGAATCGTTCAAGAATCAGGTCTGAGCATATACATGACGTAATATGATTTGATTTTCCATTAAGGCATGTTTAAGGACTGAACTGAGTAAATAGGATTGAGCATGCTGAGAGACATGCGTTTACATAAATAACGAACCTCAAGGCATAAAGCTGGGATTTATGGAATCGCAGAGTAAGACTAGAATCGTTGTCTGAAGCAATCACTTGTCACTCTAGAAGCTAAATATGAGCGTGAATTTGAATGGAGTGCATAATTTGAAATAGGACCATGGCGCTGACACACAAGGCATGCAAAAATGTATCGTGATGGGAGAAGTATACTTAGGACGCTAGGATGGAATTAAGCTTCTGCCTCCCATCCAACCTTGTTCTAACACCCAAAAGCATTAATACCTGAGCCTCATAAATCTAACCGATTCTACATCCTACCATCTCCCCCTTAGATTCATGCTACCTTTCTAAGCCTATGGACCTCTCGCTAACCTCTAAACGGAACTATGATCATTTCACCTTAATAGAACAGACACTACTCCAAAATCCAGTACAAATACCCACTTCATTCTATAGTATAAGACTCTCCCTTGCCTAATTGTCTAGGCCTCACCTCTTCCATCTCATATAGGGCTGTACATATCACGATGATACTATCCTCCTCTATCATTGCCTCGTTCTAAGTTAAGACAACTCACAACCATACAAGAGTAGGGGTCTGGGGGATATGGATGCATAAAGGGAGAAAATCTAGTGACATACCTGACTCAACTTCTGGAGGAATACTCTGACCCGGCTGACTAGGCAATGAAAGGAATCAGTTTTGGAGCTGAACACCACAGTTGCTCCACTTAGCTGAGGGGCAATCCTTAATCCTATGGCCTAACTGACTACACCTAAAACACCCATCTTTGCCCGTAAGACACTCATTTAGATGGAGCTTACCACAACTACCACACCGAGGGTACCTCAAGGTCCTAGGAGCCCTATAGTGACAAGACTGAGAATCGAGGGCAGGTATGCTAACTGAAGATGGGGTTAGTCTGGATGACCTCTGCTGAAAAGATGACTAGTTCCATGTTCTGGTCTTCTTGTTCTCCCTCTTCCTCTTCTTTAGTTTCTTTTTCTTATTCAACTGAGCTGTCATGGCTTGAGCCAACATATAGATGGCTTCACGAAATTCCGCATTCGTAACTTCATGATCTGGAGCGATCGGATTAGCATTCCTCGAGGAGTTTCTTCACGGAGATATTATCTGAAATGCGTAAGGAATAGATTAGAAGGGTAAATAGAGTCAAACTCTATCGCACGATAGTGAACATGAAATAAGTGAAGTTTTTCCTAAAACATCTCATAGCCTCCCTCCCATAAGTGTGGCGCGCTTCACAACCATGAAAGAGACTCTACTTGATGTGGCTTTTAGACACTCTAGGACTCTTGAACCTGAGGCTCTGATACCAAGTTTGTCACACCCCGAGGCTACCCCTGGATGTAATACGGGACTCAAGATCACGAGTGATCTCAAGATAACCCTCTAGCTTTATCATGACTTAAAAACTGAACAAAACATAGGAACGGAAGCTCAACTGAAGTAATGAACAACTTAATCTGTTATATAAATAAAGTCAAAGATTTAAGATCTGAATACAACTGAATATCTGACTCTATGTCTGAAAGCCTCTACTACTGGTGAGTTATTGGGACAGGCCCTCAACTAACTCTAAATACTGAATAAATAAACTAAATACTGATTTGAAGCTTTACTTAATCTAGATGAAGAGAAATATAGGCTTGAACTTGGAGCTTGAAGGAGTACTTTTCCCTTCTTGGTGGATGAATGAGGGATAATGAAAGGCTTAGGCTAAATGGGGTAGAAAATCTACTAAAAGTGGTCAAAACAACCTCACTTAAGAGTTAAAAGGGTGGGTAGTTACATAAATACCCCTGAGATTTAATTGGAGAAAAGCTGTTAAAAATTCTCGGCTCCAGGTTCCATGGGTGGATTCCACGGTCGTAGAGTCAACAGGACGGTCCGTAGACTCATCATAGTTCCTGTAGAACTCGGTAGACCTCAGACTTGGTTCCATGAGTGGTCATTACAGCCCGTAGGACAAACTACTGTCTGTAGAACCCACTTGTGGTACCTAGGGAAACAGTCAGTCCTCAGGTTTGATTCCACGGGTGAATAATACGGTCCGTAGAATGAACTATGGTCCGTAGAACACACTCATGGTCTTAAGACTAGTGGTTGAACTGCAGAAGTCAAACCACGACTCTATTCCACGGCTCATGGTTCAAACCACGTGCCGTGATTTGGACTCGTAATTCCTGGAAAGTTTAAAATTTTCAGAGACTCTTAACTTAAAAGCCGATTCGAAATTCTGGGGTGTTACACAATTGAGTTATGTAAGTAGCATTGTGATCTTCAACATTACTGAAATCTTCTAAGAAAAATCACACATCTCCTATGTGTTGAACCACTTGCTTTAGAATAGTATCTCTTTTCCCCCTTGTCTTCGACCCTGGAGTCAGTTTTTTATACATATTTTCCAGATTATTGTCGAGGATAAGGTAGTAGCTGGGGTGAGACTCAAGATGAGGACAATGAGATTGACCGATGATTGACCACTACCCATCTAGGTTGTCCAAAGGTGCGAGCATCGCCTTAGTGGTTTCTTGGCATGTTAAAATTCTTATGACTTTAATGTTAGGACTATCCCGCATGGGTTATGTTCATTTTCCCCTTTTTAGGCTATTAACATAGTCGGCCTGCTGTCCTCTTAGAGATAAGCCCTTGAATGATGCAGTTTTTCCTCATGCCAATGATTTTGGAGCTCTTCGTAGTGAAGGCAGACCTCGTGTCATAGGGAAAAATAGGAGAGCCTCTTAAGCTTTTTGGCCAACTTATATCGAAGTAACTCCCTGAGGAACCTTTATTCTTATGACTTCTCCTTTCCCTTATGTGGCACCAAGGCAGTGGTGGCAATCAATTGATGTGCAGCCTTTTTGGCATCTCTTGGGAGGATCCCAGACACAGTGTTATTCCAAGCCTACCAAATCCCTTGGATGATGGCGCCCTCAGGTTAGTGAGTATGCCAAGTTCTCTAACAGATTGTGTCATATGTGATGGCGTGGGAAGGATTCTGTCATGTGGCCCTTCTAGGATTGTAATCTTAGCAATTTAGTAACTTAGAAGAAATTATTGAAAATTCAATCCCATTTTCGTAGGGGATATCAATTGTAAGCCCTTTTTGAGGCCTTTATATAAAGGAAACATTTCACGAATTCTTGGCTTCCCGCATGTTTATTTTCTTGTTTTTTATGCTTTTGTGGTTGTGCCCTCTTATTCATGTTCCCTCGTTACCCTGATACAACTGTTCTTTTGAGGGTCCAAACTTAATGGCTTATTCCTCTCTTGGTGGAGACTCATAACTCCATTCATCTTTTTTTGCTAAGGGGGACGTATGTGAATGTAAAACCCTATTGAGGGAGATCTGATGGATCTGAGTCAGGATGAGAAGTTAAGTATGGAAAGATGATCGGAGATGGCTATTTTAATTCATTTTCTTTTTATTTTTTGCACATCTTATCGATCTATTATCGGACTAGGCAATGGAATCTCCATATCCATTTTAGGACATTGAGCCCCTTTTTTCCTTGATTCCTTGATTCCTTGAGGGGGATCCACTAAATTTAATTTTTTATATGCTAAGCTAAAACGTCTCTTGGATACTAAGGCCGTAGCATTCGGGAAGGGCTGGACTTACAATTAGAACAATATATCAGACTTAGGTTTTAGTTCATTGGGGGTCAAAAATATTTCCTTATTGTCGAGGCCGTCCTTGGAGGTGGCTATGCTATGTTGCTTACAGGTGATCAGTCCATTGCAATTTTATAGCAACAGTTATTAACTTAATTTGTATCCCCCATCATTGACCGAAGTTCCATTTCTTTAGACTTTTTTTTATATGCCAACAATCCCTAGTGTTCTAGGTGTTCCACCGAGGGTCTTGGCATTTCGAGCATGAATTCTTGCGTTAAAGATCCACTTGAGCCCTTGGCTTGAGAAAACTTCCATGATTTAGTACTAAGTCCCAGATTCAGGAGCGAGCCCTTAATTCGAGAACAAATCCTTGATTAAAGAGCAAGTCCCTGATATAAGAGTGAGTCATTGATTCAGAGCGAGTCCCTGATACAAAAGTGATTCCCTAATTTGTTAGCAAGTCCCTGGGGTATTTTAAAATTTAATCCTAATTTTCAATTGTTCGACTGGCTTTAATTACAACGAGCATAATTTTTACCTTGTGCATTCGTAGGCAAAAAAATTATTCTATTAATTCTTAAAAAATCCAAGGCTTTGGGCCACGCACGAGATTGTCGGCTTTTACATATTTGAAATAAAAATATTAGATCCTATCCTATAACACCCAATGCTACTTGCATGAAAACCCTTACCTTATTAATCCATCTCCGGATAAAAACTACCATGGGGGAGGGGGGTTAGAGGTGGGCTCAAGCTTATGGCAAGAGATGTTGTTGTCACTCACCTGCTTCCTCATTTTCACCTGTTTCATTCTCACTAACCTAGCCAATTTACAGCGTGTTACGCTAACTTATCGAGGGGCTACCCCGAGCTGACTCCCACTTCATTTGTAGCTATCCACAGAGCAGTGCCTACAGGGTCAGGACACCGCTAGAAAAAAAACCTTGAATGGGCCTTAAGACAGCTTAAGATTACCTTCCTTTGCCTGGGGTTGAGTTCTTTGCCCACAAACACCTTTTCATTGAGTTATCCCTGACAAAGGATAGCCAATTTGACCTCGGGTGGGGTTTATTCCGACTCAATTCTTCTAAGAAACATTCACATGTTTCGGGGATAATTCAACCGAGTTAAAAGTGTTAGTCCAAATAATTACAATAATAATTGAAATTACACAAATAAAAGAGAGGAAATAGATAATTAAGCTTTTTAGCTTAATTAAGACCTGTCCTAAATCTAAGTTGTGGGCTTTTGGCCCACTTGCTGCTCATTTTTGGACTTTTAGTCCAATTCTTCAACTTTTAGCCCATTTTGGGCTGTTACTGCTACCGTCGATGTATACTAGGCCTTTTGGACCAATTCCTCTGAGTCCAGTCCAATTGGGGCTCGTTGCTGCTGCTGTTTTTATTATGGGCTTGACCCATTTTCTTAAATTTTCAACCTGTTCATCAAGTTCTTCGGGATAATTCGAATGGTGCTGGGCTTCTCCCGTCGAGAGGGATGCAAGGAGGAAGGAGGAGTCCATAACGGACTCAGCGGCATCACATGTCACAAGAATAAAATTACAAATCAGTGAATGGCCAATACACTCCCAGGTTAAAATAGTTCGAAGGGGTAGCTAAAGAAAATCAATTGCGCACAAGAGACCTATGAACTAACTTAAACGTGGTTTGACATGTTCCCACTCATACCATGGTGAAAATAACAGAATTGATGCATTTAATTAGGAGGAAATTAACTATTTCTCACCATATCACCACAATAGAAAACCAAAATTTATTTAATCCACCTTTACACAAGACAAATTTGACAATCCAGAATGAAGCAAAATCTATATTTATATCGACTTGCGGACATATCACTTAACAACTTTCATACAATTCGAATAAGAAAACATAAATCCTTTTTCAAAGAAACCATTCAAAGGCATAAACGGAAAGGTCTATATGCTCACTTTATTCTAACATGTTACGAGACGAGATCCTTCCCACAACTGACTATGAGGAGACACATGATCAGAACTCTATTACTCTTAAACATGAGTGACAATCAGTTTCCAGAGAAATTTCTAACCATATTCACACCACATGACAAATCAAAAACTGCCTAGTTAAAGTAAAATGATGACCCTAATCTACATGGAGCAGTGAGGATTGAAATCTTATGAGTAAGAAATCAGCATTTTTATTCTACCATGTAAATACATTCACTATTATTTTGTTGTATTTTCGTCAAAGTAGCAAACAAATTTTCAGGATACCAAACGAGATTCATTCAAAGTAGCAAGACAGAGTAGGAAACTTCACATATCAGACTTTACAAATTTCAGAAGATATACCAGACTTAATATTTCTACTGCAAAAGCTTCTTGAAAAATAAGATAGGCTAGACAACATTTGGTTTAACAAATTTGAACTGAATATATCTTATTGAAACAACCTTTGGTAGCCATGAAACACATGCTCATTTATGCACATAAACCCGAGACTTTAACTAGTGAAAATCATTTGTTTTTAGAGGGTCACGACTACATTTAATCAAAAAAGCTATGCAGTGCAGACTTTAATCAATGAGAAACATGCTTTCACACAATATAAAAGATCAAACATCCAGTTTTAACATACAAGGTAGTATATTACCACATTTTGAATCGAATCGCAGGAAACAAACATATTAACAACAACAACAACAACATACCCAGTGTATTCCCACAACGTGGGGTCTGGGGAGGGTAGAGTGTACGCAGTCCGTACCACTACCTCAGAGGTGAGGTAGAGAGGCTGTTTCCGATAGACCCCCGGCTCAAGACAAAAACAGTCTAAGAATAGGCTAAAAAGGACGTAACAAAGATACAGGATACAAAAACATGATAAAACTACAAGAGACGATAGGAAGTAATATGTAGTAACAAACAACAGACAGAAGCAGAACACTGCCACAAATACTACTACGAGGAATCCAAGCACAAAAAACTATAAGCGAGCACTACGATTACTAGTCAGGACAACAAGGAAACACACTCCTACCTACTAGCCTACCCACACTTCTACCTACTACTCTTCTACCCTAATCCGCGTCCTCCACACCTTCCTATCTAAGGTCATGTCCTCGGTAAGCTGCAACTGCGCCATGTCCTATCGAATCACCTCTCCCCAATACTTTTTCGGTCTACCTCGTCCTCTCCGGTATCCATCCATAGCCAACCTCTCACACCTCCGCACTGGAGCATCCATGCCTCTCCTCCTTACATGTCCGAACCATCTCAACCTCGCTTCTCGCATCTTATCTTCCACCGATGCCACACCCACCTTATCTCGGATATCCTCATTCCTAATCCTATCTCTCCTAGTAAACTCGCACATCCATCGCAACATTCTCATCTCCGCCACCTTCATCTTTTGAATATGGGAGTTCTTTACTGGCCAACACTCTATTCCATACAACAAAGCTGGTCGAACCACCACTCTGTAGAATTTTCCTTTAATTTTAGTAGGCACCTTCTTATCACACAAGACTCCAGATGCGAGCCTCCATTTCATCCACCCAACACCAATACGGTGAGTGACATCCTCATCGATCTCTCCATTTTCCTGGATAATAGACCCAAGATACTTGAAACTCCCTTTCTTTTGGATGACCTGTGTATCCAGCTTCACTTCTACGTCATCATCCTGAGTCGCCTCACTGAACTTGCACTCCATATATTCAGTCTTGGTCCTGCTCAACCTAAACCCCTTAGACTCGAGGGTCTGTCTCCAAACCTCCAACTTAGCATTAACTCCTCCGCGAGTTTCGTCAACCAAAACTACATCATCCGCAAATAACATGCAGAATGGCACCTCACCTTGTATTTGCCGCGAAAATACATCCATTACCAAGGCAAATAGAAAAGGGCTAAGGGTCGATCCTGGTGCAACCCCATTAACACGGGAAAGTTCTCCGAATCTCCTCCCACAGTTCTAACGCGAGTCTTGGCCCCCTCATACATGTCCTTAATCGATCTGGTGTACGCCACGGGTACACCTCGAGCCTCCAAGCACCTCCAAAGGACCTCCCTAGGGACTTTATCATACGCCTTTTCTAAATCGATGAACACCATGTGCAAGTCCTTCTTCCTTTCCCTGTACTGCTCCACCAGTCTTCTAAGGAGATGAATAGCTTCTGTAGTCGAGCTTCCTGGCATTAAAGCTAGTAATTCTCAAAAAAAAACATCTGCAAGTCGAATACTAACTACAACTTATCATTTGAAAGAAACATGAGAAATCACTAACTCCGAGTTTCTAGCCTATAAGAACATCATAAAACATAGGCAGACAAGGACGAAAAGGAGAGACTAACATGCCGCAACTATCTTTTCTTAGCAAATTGGCTTAACCTACATCCTATCATTTGAATTTTGAAGGCCTGTTAGAATGAAATTCGAACTATGGTGGAGTTTGATTTCGTTCCAACGTTCTATGATCTTTGGCGAGAACTAAGGAGCAATCCCAAAGATCAATTCTGCCCCTCTTAAGGAATCTCGTCTAGTATTGAGAGCTAAGGAGATTCTTCAAGAGTATTTCCATTACACAAATTGCTCACACATATTCACAACTATAGAAAGGATGCTAAGAACAACAAACACACAAAAAAAAGTTTCAGGAAATTCATGAAGATCAAACGGGTTACTTATATCCATAGCTAACATAAAACGAAAAGCTTATGCAATCACATAGTGACCCTAAACAGAGAGAAGAAAAGGACTAAAAAAAACTCAGTACTTCAAAAACTTCAAACCAACAGAACAATACTTTAGAATCTCAAGTTTGTTGCATTCTCACAAACAATGGTCAAATATCTTTCAAACAAGACCAGCCTAAAACCAAAGTATTCTACTAATTCCAACGGAAATACATGAAAGAAAACATAGGGGTGGAACGAGATGTTACCTATTGGTGAGCAGCGACTGGAACTTCGAGCCTTGTCAGAGTCTTCTCTCACCACTGCCAGAAAACGTATTCGACTTCGCCGGAACTCGATTTTTTTAATTGATATTTCTCTGAAACTTTTGCTCCATTTTGAGATTTAGAGAGTGATTCTCCACAAACCTCAGGAATCAAAAGCCAGCCCCCTTTATCCCTCCATTTTAGAGGGTATTTATAGGAAGATTTTAGGGTGAAAAGAGGGGGAAAACGGATGGGTAATTTCGGAAATTTTTTCCTTGAGGAAATTCAAATCTCCAACGGATAAGGCTTGAAGAGCAAGGAAATTGTATAAATTTGTACAAATTTCCACGGATTGTGCGGAGAAATCGCCACCTAGGACAATTTCTAGAACCTTCGTGGTTGCCAGCACACGCTTTGACGGAGAACGGACGTCGTTTGGGAATTTTGACGGGGTTAAGGCATCGTTTTTGCTGGATTTGTCATCGTTGGAGCTTGAGACGTTAGGGTTTACTGGGTTTTGGTTTGTTGTACGAAGAAGGAGCAGAGGAGAGATAAGGGGCGTTTGGTTGTCTTTTGTGAGAGGAAAAGAGAAGGAGGAGTTATAAGGGGTTAAGGGTGTGAGTATAAGGGTGCATTTGGACCGGGTTGAGGAGAAGTGGGAGTGGGCTAGGCGGATTGAAAGAGTTGGGCCAGGCTGGTTGGAAATTGTTGGCCCAAATGGAGGCTGAAGCAAGGCTGGTGAAGGGCCATTTAAATAATGGCCACATTTTGCGAATGTGGCCTAGCCAATTTAAGAGGAATTGGAAATATCCGACTAAGTTTTAAATGCCCTTAAAGAGATAGACTAGAATGGAAATAAAGATGAATTAATTAAGATTAATTTCGAGCTTTAATAAATTTAAATAATTCAAAATAATTATTGTTTTCAACCTTTTAACAAAATATGAAATTAATTATTCAATTAATCTCTAAATTTGAAATAATTTGGAGGAAAATCAAGTGTTTAATCTCTTAAAAGGGTTTTCTCATGAAATTAAACTCTAAAATAGTTATTTAAGTAAACCTATATAAATTTCACATAATTAAATATGAAAAAATATAAATTTTTACTCAAGACTACTATAAAGCTGGTTTGGAAAATAATTTATCCTTTTTACGAAATAATTATTTAAAAAATTGTTTAAAATTTGAAAAAGGCTCAAGATTAATTTGTAATGTGGAGGGTAAAAATTGGGTGTCAACAATTATATCAATTTATAAAATATTAAAAATTAAAGGATCCATGAAATTTATGCCTCAGCGTTTAGGCCTCGCTTCGTAACAGGTAAAATATCTCGCTTCGCGCTCGCGTCTTTTATAATATTATTTAAAACAAATCTTAAACATTTATATTGTTATAAATCACCTTATGAATAAAATAATTTTTAAAAAATTAATTTATTTGTAATTATAAAAAGACATCTCTTTAGAACAAACTAAAAGAGAAAGTGTGTCACATAGAAAAGAAAAATACCATATAAAACAAAAGATGGTCAAAATGCTCGCATAGGGAATGGCTTAAAATTTGCAATCCTTCCGCTTATTGGATCCCAATTATCTTTAACATTAATTTTCGAATTAAAAATATCTTCTTTTACCTATTAAACCCCAATTGTCAAGATTACTTTGGGTTAAAAATACTCTTTCTTTTAATGAAATTATGAGATGACACATGTAAGATTTGAATTCTATAGGTGATATTCATTTATTGGTCCACGTGGCCCCAACTATGAATAACTTGACTAGTTCGAGTTAACTCAAAACAATCAAAAATTATTTGTTCGTACCCAGTTCCTTCTCGCTTCACGTTTTGTGACTGAATAGATTCCAAAAAAAATAATGTCTTTTTCGTTTGAAGCAGTGGTTCTAAACCAGTGCAAATTAGCTCCAATCAATTTTGGATCTGGATTCAACTAGATTTCTTCATCCTTTAATAATAGTAGATTCTTAGATATTCAGTGTCAATAATTTCAAACAAATAAATTTGAGTGGGTGGGGTTATTTATGAGTTGAATTTAATATCCAGGTGGACCAATAAATTAGTACCGCATATTTAATTAAAACGCTACATAAAATGAGGGACATTTTTAACTCAAAAATTAATATTAAGGATATATTATAGTCTAGATTTTATGATCTAAATTCAATTCAGCTTCTTCATCCTTTAATAATAGTGAATTCTTAGAAATACAGCCCCAACAATTTCAAACAAATAAATTTGAGTGGGTGAGGTTATTTATGGGTTGGATCTAATATCGGGTGAACCAATAAACCAGTATCACATATTTAATTAAAGTCTTACATATGTCATCTAAAAGGAAAGACATTTGTTACTCAAAAGATAATGCTAAGAATAATTGGAGTCTAATAGGTAAAAGGATGACAAATTTAAACCTCCGTATATAAAAATGAACATGAAGGGAATACTTTACTAAGGAAAAATGGTGTCTGACCCTTTACTATGTGAAAAGAATCAAGATTAATCTCTGTTATACTATCCGCACAAAAATATTCGTGTCCTTATTCAAATGATTTAAATATGCCTCTCCTCCGTTAAGAATGTCCAAGGTGAACATCTAATCCCACATGACACAAACATTTTAATGAGTTGGACACCAGGTGACCACCCCTATTCATTTTACTACTCCCCTCCACCATTGTTCCATTGCTTGCATTCCCTTCCCCTCTTACCACTTCTAAGCGTTTGCTAACAAACAGTGACATTTGTTAAGTCCGGAGTGTTTTAATACTTGTCCATAGTTTAAGTATGAAATTTGAAAAAAGACACAATTCAGGGGTTTTTAGCCATTAACTTAAAAAAGAAAAGCCCCTCCCTCATCTACTCGTGTTTAAGCAGTATAAACACCATAACCAACCAAGTGCTCAATGACAAAAGCTTGTATCTGTAAAAACATAGAAAAAAGAAATACAATGATAGAGCAGTTAATGATTACAAACTTCTCCTCAGTAAACAGCACGCACAATTATGTAAGGATGATATACTAATACACTGCAAAAAGTTGTTTCAACTCATCATAAGGTGTGGATAAAAGAGACCAAGAAAACTGATGCCCAATGGCAGAAAGTTGGAATCAACTTACCAATATGCCTACAGACCTTGCTCAACAAGATAATCACCCAAGCCTTTCAACAATCATATTGCACTGCCCAGGAGAGTCATAAGAAACTAATACTCCCTTCGTCCCAATTTATATGCCACTGTTTGATTAGGATGAAATAAATTTGTGGTTTAACACAAGTCTTGGACAATAAATAAATTTATATATCAAAATGAGGACTTTAACAGCATCGCACCATCTCTTGGTTATACAACTTTTGACTCTCCATTGACTACTGCATTTCCACTTTTGCTGGAGATGTTGCCGCCACTTATTTTTGGTCCATCTTTTTCTGGACTTACTAATCTCTTGGCTGCTACGTTGATGGGAACTGTTTTCTCCTTCAGAGGATCCTCACTCTCTGATGCTGAACCATCCTTTGATACAGTCGCAGCTTTCTTAGGTTTACCCTTGTCTGGAGTTCTCGGTGAAACTACATTGTCATTTGGAAGGCTAGCACTGCGTGGCTTTGTACTTTGTTTCTCGGTCTCGGCATCTGGAAGTAATGCACGCCGGCTTAACCGAAGTTGCCCCTTGTCATTGATCTCTATGAGCTTGACATCCAGGCGGTCTCCAACTTTGAAAGCATCTTCAGCCTTGGCTAGCCAATTTGCACTCAGCTCACTGATATGGCATAATCCCTCTCGTCCAGGCACGATCTCCACAAAAACACCATAAGGTGCAATAGATTTAATTTCACAATTCCTATATATGTCACCAACAGTTGGAACCATTGTTAGATTACTTATGATGGCTTTTGACTTTTCCAGGCTTGACAAATCCTTTGCAGTTATTTTCACCACGCCATCATCTTGTGTCTCAATAGCTTCAACACCAGTTTCTTCAATAATGCTCTTCACCTTCTTTCCACCAGCACCAATTATAAGGTTTATTTTTTCTGGTTTAACCTTCATAACATGGATGAGCGGAGCATATTTTGACAGCTTTCTTGAAGGGGGTGGCGAGCATTTTGACATCTCAGCAAGAATGTGCTTTCGACCATCTTTTGCTTGTGAGAGAGCTTGTTTCATGATTGGCAGCGTAATTCCTCCAACCTTTATGTCCATCTGAAATGCTGTAATACCAACATCATTTCCAGCAACCTTGAAATCCATATCTCCTGATGCATCTTCAGAACCCAATATGTCTGAAAGGATGAGTGGAGTTCCATCTCCACCAAATTCCTTTGTGTCCAGAACCATACCCATTGCAATACCTGCAATAGAACACTTGACAGGAACACCAGCATCTTGCAAAGCCAAGCACCCACCACATACAGACGCCATACTCGATGAGCCATTGCTTTCAGTGATGGTACTCTCAACACGAACAGTGTAAGGAAAGTCATCTTCAGGAGGCAGTATTGGTTCTAGTGCTCTCTCTGCAAGCATTCCATGACCAATTTCTCTTCTAGATGGAGCCCCTACCCGCCCAACTTCACCAACGCACGAGGGTGGAAATGAGTACTGAAGATAAAATCTCTTGTATTCATCTTCATCTACAAGGTTATCTATCTTCTGTGCCATTTGCTTATCACCAACTGTTACCACCGCCAATGACTGTGTTTCACCTCGAGTGAAGAGAGCACTCCCATGTGCCCTAGGAAGCAGTCCACAGCGTGCATCAATCGATCGTATCTCCTGAGGGCTCCTTCCATCACTTCTCTTACCTCTCTCCACGATCCGTTTCCGCAAAAAATTGGAAGTAACTTCCTTAAATACCAGCTTCACATCCACCTCAGAGAACAACAATGGCACAGTTTTTCTTGCAACTGGCTTTATGTGAACATCACCCTCATCAACTTCACCATCAACCACCACTTCTTCATCTTCGTCCTCCTCTAGCAAATCTGGCATCATCTCAGTTGACCCAAAAGCTTCCATTGTACTGATATAACCCTTGTCAGACAATATGCTTATTACATATTCTTCCAATGATGATAACGCCTTTCTTCTTGGAATCTTGTTCTTAATTTGTAGAACTTCCACTAACTCACTGCCAGCAATTTCTTCGACTAGCTTATACAGCTCTTTAGGAGGTAATCTGATTGCATCAAACATTTTTGGCTTTCCACATTTCTGCACTAAAGATTCCACCTCCTTGCAGATACCCCGCACAGCATCCTGCCCAACTTGTACAGCTTCAAGCAACTTGTCTTCCGTAAGAAAATCACAGTACCCCTCAATCATCAATATTGCATTTTTGGAGCCTGCTAGTAACAAATTCAACTTGGAGTTTTCCATTTCCTGAATAGTTGGATTCACAATGAACTTGTCACCAATTAGACCAATTTGAACTCCAGCTATAACATCTGAATTTGGTACTTCAGACAAAGCCATAGCAATTCCAGCAGCCGTAACTGCCAATGCATCTGGTGGATGCAAACCATCATAACTTAATACCCAAGAGAGCACTTGAGTTTCATAGTAAAACCCCTTGAGCATTGTTGGACGTAAAGGCCTATCTATCAATCTACAAATGAGAACTTCATGATCTTTTGTCTTGCCCTCTCGTTTAAAAAATCCGCCACTAGTCCTACCAGCTGCAGAAAAACGTTCTTGATAATGAACAGAAAGTGGGAAAAAATCAGAAGGCTCACTTGGGGCATCAGCTAAACAAACAGTTGTATAGATAATAGTTTCTCCATCTCTAATTGTAACAGACCCACTAGCCTGCCTTCCTATAAGACCTGTCTCAACTGTTATATGTCTATCGCCAATGGGAATTTGAACAGATAAGGGGAAAGCTTGAACTCCTGCACTATCCGAAGCTAAAACAGAGACGTCCTCTGAAGCTCTTATGGAGAATTGAGTAAAACTTCGGCTAATGCTTCTTCTTCTAGTTGAGGAAGAAAGAAAGTGATAGCTTCTGGTGTGTAGGTGTAGAGGGAAAGGGTAGGATCTGCAGAGTTCGTTGCGAACTGTTGGTACCAACTGCAGAGGTCGTCCATGGAAGCTAGGGTTCGCAAGCATTTCTGCTTCAGCACAAACTATAGGTGCTAGTGAGACAGGGATAGGTGATATCCCTTTAAAACAAAACTAAAAGAGAAAAAGGGGCTTAACATGAATTAGAATAGGAGAATATTGTAGTATATAAAATAAAAAGGGGTCAAAAATGCCCCTATATGAAATGACCCTCCTATTTATTAGATTTTAATTAATTGTCTTTACCGTGGATTTTTTGGGATTAAAAATATCTTTTCTTTTAAAGAAATTATGAAATAACATATGTGATTTTAGTTATATAAGTAACTCTCATTTATTGGTTCACGTGGTCTCAATCATAAATAACCTGACTTATTCAAATTAACTCAAAACAATTAGAAACTATTTTCTCATATTCAGTTCTTTCTTTATTCACATTTTGTGACTGAATGGACTCAAAGGATATTAATGTTTTTTTTTTTCATTTTGAAGTAGTGATTTTTTAATTAAAGTGGTGCAAATAAGCTTCAATCAGTTCTGGATCTAAGTTCAACCCAACTTCTTCATCCTTTAATAATGGTGAATTTATAGAAATCAAGCCCCAATAATTTCAAGCAAATAAATTTGAGTATGGTTGGGTTATTTATAGATTGAATCTAATATCCACATGGACTAATAAAAATGAACCGGAAGGGAGTACTTTACTAAGGAAAAAGGATTAAATTGCTTTTTTAGGTCTATCCAAGATGGACATTCAATCTCACATGACACTGACATTTCGATAAGGTAGATGTGCGTGACATGCTATTTCACCGCCCCAACTCATTTTACTCATTCCCTCCTTGTGTTCTTCCATCACTCTCATTTCCTTCCCCTCTACAACTCTACTACCATTGCTACCGTTAAGACTACCACTATTTTATTTATCTAACTTTAAGTTTATATTATGTGCACGATTAACTGACCGATATTAATGGCTAATTGATCCAAGTTCCTAATTGAATTTTACTTCTTCTTTTTTTATGTTCGTAAATTTGCAATGTAATGAAAGATTTGAAAGATTAATAGCAACTTAATTAGTTGTAATTGGGAAGACCAACATAGATGAAGATAAAGATCGAAGACTTTAACAATGAATGAAGCAGAAGAGGATGATGCAAATAATAGCGATGAATCATATTATTAACTCAATGTAATTTATTGTGCATGTTTCAACTATCAAGGTATGAATGACGAGGTTAAAATGTTGATTTAATTGATTGGTCGATATATAATGACAGTATAAGTAGTTTTTAATGCAATATTTTCTAAGTTATCAAATTAAAATTATTATGAACAATTGCATGTTGTTGTGCATAATTCATTTTTTGATATGATTTTAAAAAAATACAGTGCACCATTGATCAAAATAAAGCACTAAAAAATTTTCTCTCACCCCCTTCCCTTTATCAACGTACGGTGGTTTAAGTATTATCTCATCATCCTTGAAACATATGTTTGTTATTGTCTCTAATTGCTAAAGCTTAGCACTTAATTAGTCTACATCAATTAAATAGCCCAAGGCTGGAGATTTCGTCATCCAACTTTCTCACCTTTCTCAATGTGAAGAAACCTTGTCGAATAAGTTTTGATAATGAGACAAAATCTATTTTTGGTAAAAATGCATTTATGAAAATAAATTATAAAAGGTAGTGTCCATGTCAAACAAGGAAAAAACTCAACCTTAAAGTGGCGTATCATTCTAAAACAAGAAAAGGTTTGTGGCTTTCCTATCAAGGAGAGGACAGCTTGAGGCATCTATAAAAGCAAGAGAGCAGGACAGTTTTCGACCACCTATTGCCTACGCAGAGAAAGAACCATTCTCAAGCAATAGGAGATTAAAACAAGCAGGCTCAAGGAGACTCAGAAGAAGCTATTCTCAACATAGTCTTTGTGTTCGTTTGTGAGCAAGGGGAAGTAAAACTTAGTTGTAGTTTGAGAGTTTGAGAGACTTGTAACAAGAAGCAAGTTTGACTTCTTGAGAGAGTAGTTAAGGAGAAAACAGTCGTAGTGAATTGTTTGAGGCTAGGTACTAGAGGTAGTTCCCTTGATTATTGAGTTGTAATCATAAAACTTGAAGCAATTAATGAAATTGAGTTCGTGGTTTTTACTCCTTGAGTGAGGAGGTTTTTCACGTAAATTGTGTGTGAATTTACTTATTGCTTTAAGTGAAACTGTGCTAAGGACCTGGTTCCTAAGATAATTAGTGAGCACCAACTTTCTTCAATTGGTATCAGAGCAGGTCTTTTCATTAAGGGTTGACAAAAGAATCCAATGGATGCGCCCCCCAACTACTCAGGAAGGTTCCTCTCAAACAAGACCATCATTGTTTAATGGGAAGTACTATGGCTGGTGGACGAACAAGATGATGGATCATCTCATGGGTGAAAGTGCTGACTTGTGGAATGTCATTCTAGATGGTCCTACTATTCCCATGAAAACTGGTGGTGATGGGAAGGAACAAGTCCCCAAGGATATGAAGGAATAGAATGCTACTGACAAGATAGTCATTCAAAATAATGCCAAGGCCAGAAAATTTCTAATCTATGGTATTGGACCAGATGAATATAATAGAATCTCTTCCTGTCAAGATGTCAAACAAATATGGGACACTCTTCAAACTGCTCATAAAAGAACTACTGTTGTAAAGAAGGCCAAAATAGACAACATGAATAAGCAATATGAACTTTTCAGAATGAAGGAAGAAGAAGCTATTCAAGATATGCATACAAGGTTTACTGCTATATTCAATGAAATTTATTCTCTGAGAGAACACATTCCCACTGGAAAGGCTGTCAAAAAACTCATGAGTGTATTACCTGAATCCTGAAAAAGTAAAGTAGAAGTAATCATTGAAGATAGAGATCTAGACACATTAGCTATGGATGAACTCATAGGAAATTTGACAACCTATGAACTGAAGAAAAATCAAGAGAAGGACATCGAAACTAAAAGAAAGGACTAGACAATCTCTCTCAAAACCACTGAGGTCACTAACTATGAAGAAAAAAATCTTGCAATAGTAACTAGGAAGTTTCAAAGAATGTTCAAAAGGGGTCAAAACTTTCAGAGAAAATCATCTAAAGGTCAAGAAAATGATGCTCGGTTGTATCATAAGTGTGACAGTCCAGATCACTTCATCAAATCCTATCCTTTGTGGGTTATGGAACACAAGAAAGCTGTCACAGAGAAGCCTAGATATCAAAATAAGGAGCTCACCTTTCCATCACATAGGAAGATAACCTCCCAGGAAGCTGACATAGCTGTTCAAAAGGCTCTAGCTGCTATAGGAGAACACAATGATGAATCTGATGAAGAGAATCCACACAATCAATCACTACTTATCATGGTTGAAGCAAAAGAAGGAGACACTCTAGCTCCCTTAGCTATGAGTGACACTGACAGTGATTTGGAAGAAGAAGAATCAGCAGAAGCAACTCTTGCCCTCATGGAAGGTTCTGAGTCTGACAATGACACTGAACAAGATGAAACCAAGGTATGCTTCTCTGATCTTAGATCCAACTTACATACTTACTCCAAAAGAAAGCTTGAATCTCTATCAACTATTCTCGTAGATGCATATTATTCAGTATGTTCTGAAAAGAAAATCTATTAAATGACTATGCATCTCTAAGGATGGAAAGTGAAAGTCTTGAGGAAAATAATGTCTCTTTAAAAAACACCCTCAAAGAGTTCTCACAAAAAGGAAAAAATCAGGTCATTGCTCTTCAATAATCCATGGAAAAGGACATTAAGAATCTCAAAACAAGGCTCTCAGAGTTGTTTGAAAGAAATAACTCTCTAACAAAGGATCTAAGTAAAGCCAAACTTGAGTTAGAACACAATTAAAATGGAAAAAATCCTCAACCCTTCTTACTCACATTCAGAATAGTCAATCCACCTCTAAGCATGGGCTAGGATTTAGATCTAAGTCTTGCAAGGCAAATTATTCCATGAATATGGTGTGTATTGCCTGTGGCAAAGAAGGACATCTCAAGATCCAATGTCCTAATCATCTGAGACCTGAGCAAAGGAAGTTGAACTTTGTGAACAAACTCAAGTCTAGAGAACTAAAAAAAATACTTTCCATCAAAAGAGATCTTCCTCACTGGACTAAAAGAGACTTAATTCATCCTTTTACTCATAAAAAGGGACCCAAGATGATCTGGGTACCCAAGACTAATCATAAGTTATTTTGCAAGAAAAGAAGAGAGGAAGGAGCAAGCCTTGGTACCTTGACAATACTTGTTCTAGATACATGACTGGAAGCAAAGACAATATTCTGTCTCTTGCAAAGTTTCAAGGTGAAAGTGTGGCCTTTGGAAATGAAAAAATTAGTGAGATTGCTTGTATAAAAAAAGTGGGAAGATCTGATTCTCATGCCATAGAAAATGTCTACTATGTGCATGGACTGAAACACAATCTGTTGAGCATCTCTCAAATATGTGACAAGGGAAACAATGTGTCGTTCACTGCACTAAGATAAATGTGACCAGTGGTAACTTAGTGCTAAAGGCAAGAAGACACAAGAATGTGTATAAAGCTGATATCACGTACCCTTTGAAATCTGAATTAACCTGTCTCAGTGTCATATCCTGCAATTCTCTACTATGGCATAAAAGGCTGAGACATGCAAGCTTCTCAACCATCAACAAAGTAGTGTCAAAAGAACTGGTACTAGGACTGCCAAAAAAATAAACTAGATGAATCCATTTTGTGTGGTGCCTGTGTAAAAGGAAAATATGTAAGGTCCTCCTTCAAGCCCAAACGGATGGTAAGTACCACAAAACCTCTCCAACTGTTGCACAAGGATTTGTGTGGACCTATGAGAGTTCTCAGTAGAGGTGAGAAGAGGTGTGATTGTGGATGATTACTCAAGGTTTACTTGGATACTCTTTTTGAGCTCTAAGGATGAAACCTTTGAAGTGTTTCAATTTTTTGTCAAAATGGTACAAAAGAAGCTGAATACTGAGGTGGTTGGAATAAGGTCAGATCATGGTACTGAGCTTGAAAATTCAAATTTCCTGACCTACTATGCTGAAGGTGGAATTAATTACAACTTCTCTACACCAAGAACCCCCCAATAAAGTAGAGTGGTTGAAAGAAAGAATAGATCACTAGAAGACATGGTCAGGATTATGCTAATTGCCAGTGGCCTTCCCAAGACCTTCTGGGATGAGGCTGTAAACACAGCCTGCTACTTGTTGAATAGGTGCATGGTCAGGTCACTACTGGACAAAACTCTTTATGAACTGCTCAAGGGAAGAAAGCCAAATCTAACTTACTTGAGACCTTTTGGGTGTAAATGCTATATTCACAATAATGGAAAGGATGCACTAGAAAAATTTGATGCCAAGAGTGATGAAGGCATATTCTTGGGGTACTCTTCACAGAGCAAGGCTTACAAAGTGTTCAATAAAAGAACAAGTTGTGTAGAAGAAAGCATTAATGTCATCTTTGATGAAGAAAACTGTGAAACTAACTCCAGTGATAATGATAAGAGGATTGGACTGGTTCATGACTCAGAAGATGAACAAGAGGAGGAAGCTTACAAGGATGATACCTCAGCTAAAGGACAGGAAGAGTTACAGGTTCCAGGGGGAAACACTTATTAAGAAGACTCATCCTATCATTTAAATGAACCTGGACCCTCACAATCTGTGACTAGAAGGAACTGGAAACACGAGCTCACATCCCATTGAAAATATCATTTCTCCTATGGACTCAGATATGCAGACCAGAAAAAAAGTAAAGAATATGTGTGCTTACTCAGCCTACCTGTCACTCATAGAGCCTAAAAATATCAAGAAAGCCCTATAAGATGCTGACTGGATTATAGCAATGCAAGAAGAGTTGAATCAATTTGAAAGAAGTAAAGTATGGCACATGGTCCCCAAACCTGCATACAGAACCATCATTGGAGCCAGATGGATTTTTGGAAACAAATTAGATGATCAAGGAGTGGTGATCAGAAATAAAGTGAGACTGGTGGTACAAGGATACAATCAAGAAAAATGTATTGACTATGATAAAACCTTTGCACATGTGACTAAAATGGAGGCAATAAGAATGCTGATTGCCTTTGCCTCTTATATGGAGTTCAAACTATTTCAGATGGATGTAAAAAGTTCTTTCTTAAATGGGTATCTGATGGAGAAGTGTATGTAAAATAGTCCCCAGGATTTGAAAGTTTTGAGCTACCTGATTATGTCTATAAGCTTGACAAGGCCTTGTATGGACTAAAGCAAGACCCAAAAGCATGGTATGATAGGGTGTCCTCTTTCCTCTTAGAGCATGGCTATATAAGAAGAAAGATAGACAATACTCTATTTATAAGAAGAGAAGGAAGCAAACTCCTCATTGTTCAAATATATGTAGATGCCATAAATTTTGGAGCCACTGATGATGTGTTGAGTAGAGAGTTTGCATCCCTGATGAGTAGTGAGTTTGAGATGAGTATGATAGGAGAGATGACTTTCTTGGGTCTACAAATACACCAAACCAAGACTAGAATATCAATACACCAACAAAAGTATGTCAAAGAACTTCTGAAGAAATTTGAGATGGAGGGGGCCAGGACAAATGATACTCCTATTACTACCACCATAAAGCTGGACAAAGAAGATGTTGAGGTAGCTGTTGCTGAAACAAAATTTAGAGAAATGATAGGCTCCTTGTTGTATCTCACTGCAAGCAGACCTGATATTGTGTATAGTGTGGGCTTATATGCTAGGTCTCAATCTTCTCTTAAGGAATCCCACTTGAAGGCTGTGAAAAGAATTCTGAAGTATCTCAAAGGCACTCAAGGATTGGTTCTCTGGTATACTGCTGGTGATTCATTTGATCTTATTAGTTATGCTGATGCTAATTGTGCTGGCTATTTGGTAGATAGAAAGAGTACCTCTGGAATGACACACTTTTTGGGATACTGTCTTGTATCTTGGGCTACAAAGAAACAGACCTATGTAGCACTATCAACTGTTGAGACTGAATATGTAGTTGTTGCCTCCTGCTATTCTCAATTACTCTGGATTAAGCAACAACTTAGTGATTATGGTATCAATCTAGGGTGCATACCTATCTTTTGTGATAACACCAGTGCAGTCAACATGGCAAAGAATCTTGTTTAGCACAAAAGGACTAAGCACATTGATGTGAGGCATCACTTTGTCAGAGACTATATTGAAAAGGGGTTGATTAAAATGGTACCTTGTGGAACTGATGAACAAATTGCAGACATCTTCACTAAAGCCTTGGAAAGAGAAGCTTGTGAGAAAAATAGACTGGCCCTTGGGCTGATCAACCAGCTATAGCAGATGGAAGAGAGAAAGCTTCGCTTAATGATTGACTAGGAGACTTAATGGTAGGATGATGGTTGTTGAATAAGTGAATAATATAATTAACTCAGTCTTGTTCCTTACAGGATCACAACCACAAATAAAGAGTACACTCCCAGGATCTGAGGAATTCATCTCACTTATGCTAAGAAGTAATCCCATGTAAAAGCTTGGAAAGCATTCAAGGATCTGATCCTCAAGGTACGCACATCCTTTACAAAACTGTCAAAAGTTAAGTACATAAAATTATATTGTCTTTGTCATAAGAACTTGATCCTCAGAATCCCTCTACTTACTCAAATGAGATAAACTCATAAGAAAAAAAATCAAATACCGAGCTTTTAATCATTTATTCCCTCATTCAAAACCCGACAACCATCATTTCAAACTTCTACCACACTTCAAACTCTCTCTCTCTCTCTCAAGAAACCATCCATCTTCACAAAACCCTCTTCCACAATCTCATCAAACCGTCTTCTCCAAATCTCCAAACCTTCTTCATGGTTTTCTTATCTGCAAGACCCACTACCTCCCAATTCCACTCTCTTGTGGATTACTTCGATGATGAGGACTTGTCCTTACCAATGGTTACACCAACTCAGGGGGAACAACCATCAAGATCTCCATCTCCTACTCTTCTTTTTGCTCCTCCACGATCACCATCTCCCATTCCATCTGCTAAATCCTCATCCCCACAACCCCAACGATCAGATTTCTTAAACTTCTCATGGACTTCTGAAGAGATAAACTCCACTGATCCTCCTTCTACAGTTCCCAAACCTTCTTTCTCAGAGAAAGAAGACATTGATAGTGATGGGGATATTCGTGTTACCCTAAAATACACAAGAGCAGAATCATCTACCATTCCAAGGTCCAAAAAGAGGGCTGCTATCAAACCCAAAAGAAAATCTCTATCAAAACCATCTATTGATCCTACACCTTTTGTTGATCCTACACCCTCATCTTCTCTCTCACCAGAAAAGCCCTTTACCAGAAAGAGGCTTGCTGCTACTTGGAAGAAGGTTGAGAAGAAGAGACCCAGGGTGGTCTGAGAGAAGAATAAGATAGGAGATGATGATGAGCCCATTGATCATAAAAGGGAAGAGATGGAGGAAGAAGAGGAAAAAGAAGAAGAAGCTGCCCCCCTAAGCCTGGAAAGACTAACAAGAACTATGAAAAGTTCTTGAGACTAGGGCCAGTTGGTTACTATTCCACTCAACACCTCCTGAAAGGGAGAGTTATAGATGATGAGGTACTCCATAATCCTTTCATTATGCAGTTGCTTGATAGACTTAGGTTTTAGGGGTGAGATCATCTGTTTAGGACTGTTAAGCCAATGCTGCATAAAGAAGTAGTGGAGTACTATGCCAACTTAAGAATGTTGGAAATGTGGGTGGTGAGTTCCAGTGTTAGAGGAGTGGAGATTGTGTTTGATCTTGTTAAATCAGGAGAAATCCTAATTGTGCCATCTGAGGGGTTGGAGGAGTATGTCTGGAGAACATATGAGGACTGCGTGCTTACTAGGAAGTTCTCTCAGGGGAAGGAAAAGAAAAATGCTAGGAAAGTGTTCAAGGAGAAAATGTCTCCTGATCACAAGCTCTTGTTTGAGATTGTGAACAAGGAGATATTACTTAGAGGGGGTAGGAGGCATGAGGCCAGCTTCAGGGATATGGGGATCATGAATGTCCTAGACTTAAGTGAGAGGGTAAATCTCCCTTCTTTGATGATCAAACATATAGGAAGGGTAACATCTCTAAAAATTGGTCCTCATGAATTAGCTTATGGGTTCTTACTATCTGAGGTGTTCAGGAGCTCTAAGGTGCCCCTAGGACAAAGGGTTGCAACTACTAAAAATGACAGAATCACTCTGTTGACACCCAACTTTGACCCTCATTTTGCCCTTTTAATTTTCTCAAGCTTCTAAATTAATAATATTTCAATTTCTTTTTACTATATTTAAACAATTATTATTATTATTATTACTACTACTATTGTTATCATGTTTTTATAAATTATTTTTTAAAAATTATATATTTTATTATCAAAATTGTCACTATCAATTTACACCTCTTTTTCTTAAACAATTGATTGTATGCCATCATATTATTTCAAGTTTCATATTTATTAAATTAGTTATAAGTCGATATTTTGTATATATATTTTTATATCATTTATTAATTATCGTCACATAATGTATATCGTATTAAGTTAGAAGCTAAAGATAATTTAAAGGGAGAAAAGAATTTCTAAAGGACCCAAACGAGCCCATTGTTGTTTCAGCTAATTAAAGCCCAAACACAGGCCCAAACCCACCTTACTCACAAGCAGAACCCCTCAAGCCTTAGGATCAAATTAGGTTTTATTCTTTCTCTGCTCTGTCAAAGTGTCGCTCCTTTCCCCTTCCATTTTGGTCAAAAATTATGCCTCTTTCGCCATGGCAGAAATTTTCAACTCCATTTTGGTGTAAATTTTGTCTATCTCTTCTGTGAAATCAGACGATCCCTCCATCCCTCTCATTTACATCTCTCATCTTTAATTTGGTCAACAAAAGGCCAAAATTACTTCTGAAGTTTCTGAGGGAGAATCAACTTCTCAGAGATTTGATTTGAATTTCAAACGGCTATGTGACCTTGGAATCCCGCCCAAAAGCTCAAATTTTAACCCTAATTCGTCTCTATAAATACCAAGCTTTTCTACTCGTTTTGGGACAAGCTTTGGAGCTGCCTCTCCCCGCTAAATAATTGCTTTTCCTTTGAGAGTTCTTTCCTCCACCCCCCTACACTATTATAGCCATTAATTTGCTCTAAAAATATCTGATTCGTGCAATATTATTTGATTTCTGTCGAGACTTTAGTTTTGAGTACATTTTTATCTCATCATTGCTCAGTCTGAGTGTAGATCTGTGACCGAAGCACCCCCGTTCACTGCCCCGCAATAGGTGTATACTCGCCCCCTTTTCTCTGTTTCATTTTGGTCTCTGTTTTGAATATATATTATGCTTATCTTAAAAAAATCATGTATTGTGAAGTAATTTTACTTAGTTTAACTATGATATCATATTAAGTGATGTGAGTGCATAGTTCCAAAGCCGTGTTTCTTTATGTGTTAGACGTTATGAACTACTTTGTTTTAAAGCTATAAAATCACGAATCAGTTTTCATTCCAAATGGGTGTTCATTTTCTGATAAGGAAATTGCAAGCTCATATATTATCATGAAAAAGTATGTCTAATGAAAATAGATATTTAATTAGTTAAAACTATTGAGCAAATTGTGTGCTTTTCTAATAAAAAATGTAAAGTAGCCATGATTTTAGGACTTACTGCCTGTAACATTGTTCCATGTTCTTGTGCGGAATATTTTTTCTTTTAAAAAGGGTCTCTGTATATGTTTTGTCAGCAAAATATGTGTGTTAGTTCTCTTCTAAGTTTATGGCATATGTATAAACTCTCTTAGTAACTTGATTTGATTTTTACTCCTGCCTTAGAAAAGTGATATCCTTTGTTTTAAAATATGTAATAGCTGCTAGTTCAAAGGTTATCGATCCCAAAAAGTGGGTGCCTTGTCCACACTTGCATATTTCGTGTTTCCGGATAGTATCTTTGTCGTATGACTTTATTTAGCTATGTCTATTTTATTACGTCATTTAAAACTTGAATTGTCTTCCTAAGCTTTCTATCTCTATATACACAAATATAAGTCTTAAGCTTATTTTCAGTATGTTAGTAGAGCTATGTGCATGTGTTCTTTTCCAAATTGTTAGTAACAGCATGCTTCAAATCTCAAAGAGTCGATATTTGGTTCATTCTTTGGCAAAGCAATTCATCTATAAATTAGAGGTGGAAAATTTGGGTTATTATTTTTTAAAGGCATGTAATAGTTAAAAATGGGTGTTTCGCTCGACACTTGCGTATTTCGTATTCTAGTTTGTATCTCCGTTGTGTGGTTTTACTTGCCTATATACATTTTTGTTCAAATTCTTTAAAGAGTTGAACTGTCTCACTAATCTTTTACTCTCTTTATTTGCATGAACACCCTGGGAGCAAATGGAGTCTCTATTCGAGACTCTAGCAAAAATTGAGTCTATAGGACTCGCACCATCATACCCGCACATGGAGTCATCGCGACATTTTAAACTACTGGAAAAGTGAACCAAATACTCAAAATTCCTTGAGATTCGCATGTGGCGACTTTCATTTTTTTTAGCATTAACTCTCTGCCTACTTCCTAACTTTGTTGTCTCATGTGTGTATGGTTTAGTTTACTTCCAACTTGGGTTCAGTGAGGCTGGTAGATTTAACTTCGGTTTAATCACTTAGTCATTTACATCCTTAGTTATTAATAATTTACTCGTCATATAACATAGTACCTTTCACCTTTCAAAGAATCTTAAAAGGAATCATCTTTTTCTTTAAGCTCAAATTTGTTTTGAAACGTTTTCAAAATATGCTTAATTTACGAGCAAAGGTCAAATTTTATTTCGTATTTTTAAGACCATGGATCTTGGGTCAGTGAAATTATTTCAAACAAATGCTCACGTTTAAACAATCGTCACTCTATTGCAAATGCGAAACAGTTTTCAAGTTTGAGTATGCAAATTGCTTTTAAGGTAAGAAAATATTTTCTCACTTAATTACTCGGCCTTTTATTACTTAGCACTCATTTTTAGTTTTAACTAATTAACCTAAGTTTAGCCGGTTAACTATTTTTAATGGATCTTAAAGGATGTCTTACACCTTCCCTTTAGGATAATTAGAACTCTTACCTAGAATCGCACAAGGTTAAGCAGACCTTAATCAGAGTTAAATGAGCACTAACTTAGCAAGAATAGGTGTCCTAATTCACCTTTTAAATAATTAGGTGGCGACTCTTTAAATCAATTTGAGAGTAACCAATACGTTGTACACCGTTTTGATCTCGGGTTAAAATGGGGTATAACACACTCTTTCTACTTTAGAGGAGTGTGAGTGTTTGACTGCATAACTTCCAAAAAGAAGAGCTTCAGCCCTATGATTTAATCATTGCTGGGCCTGGAAGCTGCTCACAAGGAGATTGCCTAGCTGAAGGAGGAGAATGCTGGATTGAAGGAGTGTTTGGCAACCTCCCAACCCTGAAGATTGAAATGCTAGTGCAACAGAACAAGCATTTTGAGAATATCCAGTCCCTCATGAATCTCCTTCCCAAGTCCAAGCCCTCCTCCTGATCTTCCTAAGCCCCTCCCTTGATCCAGTCCCCTCCCCTCTGTTAAAAATATCTTCATTTTTTGGTTCCTAATGACAGACAATTTCTTTTTATAACTAATTTTTGGATATTTTGTTTTGGGCCAATGAATGGCTTAATTTGTGCTTATTTTGTTATGCTTGCTTATAACTCATTGCTTTTTGATACTGTCTTGTGCTTAAGTGGATGTTAACCATGGTTCTTGATAGGGTCTTTTTTATTGTGGCTTTGTTGCCCCAGTGATCATGAGTTCCTTACATGATTTATTCACTAGTTAACTTGTATCACCTTGCTTTGATTTTTAATAATGTGAAAAAGGGGAAGATTTCTAGATTTTTGTCTGTGTTTGCATATTTTTGTACTGTTATAGTTTTTGTGTTGTTATGAGTTGAGGAATGAGGTCTTTGTTGTTGAGCACTGCATGATACTGATATTTGATATGAGGTCTTGTATGACACTGCTACTTGAAGTTAGGACTTTTACAAATATTGGATGAGTTTGTCATCATCAAATAGAAGGAAATTGAAGAAACTTTGTCGAACAAGTTTTGATAATGAGGCAAAATTTATTTTTGGTAAAAATGTATTTATGGAAATAAATTATAAAAGATAATGTCTATGTCAAACAAGGAAAGAACTCAACCTTAAAGTGACGTATCATTGTAAAATAAGAAAAGATTTGTGGCTTTCCTATCAAGGAAAGGACAACTTGAGGCATCTATAAAAGCAAGAGAGCATGACAGTTTTCGACCACCTATTACCTATGCAGAGAAAGAACCATTCGCAAACAATAGGAGATTAAAGCAAGCAGGCTCAAGGAGACTCAGAAGAAGCTATTCTCAACATAGCCTTTATGTTCGTTTGTGAACAAGAGGAAGCAGAACTTAGTTGTAGTTTGTGAGTTTGAGAGACTTGTAACAAGAAGAAAATTTGACTTCTTGAGAGAGTAGTTAAGGAGAAAACAGTCGTAGTGAATTGTTTGAGGCTAGGTACTAGAGGTAGTTCTTATTGAGTTGTAATCATAAAACTTGAAGCAATTAGTGAAATTGAGTTCGTGGTTTTTACTCCTTGAGTGAGGAGGTTTTCCACGTAAATTGTGTGTGAACTTACTTATTACTTTAAGTGGAACTGTGCTAAGGACCTGATTCCTAATATAATTAGTGGACACCAACTTTCTTCACAATGTATATATCCAAAAGAATTTGCTGAAAATTAAATAGATATTGCTTTGTTCAAATGTGAAGGAAAATTAATCCAACATAGAACATACATTTTCTTAAAATCCATATATATGTTTCATTAGTCGACAAATACAATTACATATATAATAACACGAACTGTATTTAAGATTCATAGTCTATATCGTATTTGAGCTACATATTTCATCATTCATAAAAGATCACATTCGTTCTTCTTAGGATCTTCCGTAGAAGTTCTTCGGCCAAAGAAAAGAGAGTTTTTCTATCTGTATTTAGGAGAAGGAAGAAGAGGAAAAAAGTCATGTTGGTTTCTTCTATCGAAGCTTTTTTATTTTGTTGAAGAGATACAATTTTTAAGGACTTTCCCCAACCGGTATATCTATTCTCATTTTATTTACTTATTTGGAGTTGACCCATATGGGTGACACAAATTCAAATTTTCAACATCCCGCACTCACACATGGTGGGTCAACTCTCATTCTCATTCTGCAAGTTTCATACGTAACAACTAGATTGTGTGATCAGTGCATACTTCGAGAGCTTAGTTACTATACATTTGTTAAGAATATATAGTATCTCAATTAATGAAATTTGGAGTACATTACAATATGCAGTATCCAAGATCCAATTATCACATTTATATCACTCACAATTGTTAGGATTTGCCCTGAATTTCCTAACTTATTTGGATTCTACACAATTGTGTTCTAATTCAAAAAGATTTTCTTGACGGAAAAAAATTTTCTTGGTGAAAAAAAACTCTACAATATCTATCTTTTTTCTTGGAAGAGAAGTCTTGTAATTCTATAAATAGAAGACATGTTTTTCTCAAACAAAAACACAATAGCATCCACAATGTAGTCTTTTAGGATTTGAGAGTTTTGTTTAGGGGGAGATTTTCTCTCTATAGTTTTAATATTTTCTTTTATATTAGTTTTCATAATATGTAGGTCGTTTGACCAAATATTATCAATAATATGTTTTTTTAGTATAGTTTTCTTTGTCATCTGATTTATCGCCTTGATAGTTTGCAATTAATAGCTTCCGCATGACGCCCTCTCAATTTCGATCCCAACAAGTGGTATCAAGAGCCGGACGATCCAATGATTCAACGATTCAATGAGCCAATGATCCAATAGTTCATGGAGATTGAAAACAGGTTCAAGGCGGGTTCAAATCAAGTTGCAACCAATTTGATGATAATGAAGGTTTTCTGTCAAAAAAACAAAAAGAAAATAGTCTGAAGTACTACGTGTGGAGAGAGAAAAAAATCAATCATATTTCAATAACTCTGCTGCTGATCCATCTTTAAAAAACCAAAATCAACTTTCAACCCTTGCTAACTTTTAACGCTTGGGATCCTTTCAACTCATGCATATATACTTTTAACGCATGAGCTCCACTTTTAACCTGTGCTTACTTTAAATGCACAAGACTTCAATTTTCAACCCTGCTCACTTTTAATACAAGGCTCCAATATTATTAACCCGTGTTTACTTTAACGCACAGGGCTCCAATTTTTAACCCATATCAATTTTTAATCATGGTAAGCAGCAGTGATATATGAAGAGTATGTGAAGAATGAAGATCAAGATTATTTACCAGAAAATTCAGGCCAAGGCGAGATTTGTTAGGATTTGCCCTAAATTTTCTAACTTATTTGGATTCTACACAATTGTGTTATAATTCAAAAAGGTTTTCTTGACGGAAAAAAAAAAATTTGGTGAAAAAAAACTCTACAATATCTATCTTTTTTCTTGGAAGAGAAGTCTTGTAATTCTATAAATAGAAGACATGTTTTTCTCAAACAAAAACACAATAGCATCCACAATGTAGTCTTTTAGGATTTGAGTTTAGGGGGAGATTTTCTCTCTATAGTTTTAATATTTTCTTTTATATTAGTTTTCATAGTAAGTCGTTTGACCAAATATTATCAATAATATGCTTTTTTTAGTATAGTTTTCTTTGTCATCTGATTTATCGCCTTGATGGTTTGCAATTAATAGCTTACGCATGACGCTCTCTCGATTTCGATCCCAACAACAATCTCTGTCTTAAATTTGAGTTCATCTCATTATGTTCTTGTCTCAAATAAACATAAAGGATCGATCAATGAACACAATTAATGTGATAATACTTAATGATCTTTTTCGTCTCATGATTCTCGTAATTTCAACGTGATATGTTTATCTAGAGATGTCCCGCCGAAAAAATTATTTGAAAGGAGAGTTACCAACAGGTGATAACTTGTTCGAAAGGTCCTTTAACATAATGTTTGCCCTGCATGCTTTCAGGAAGTTGAAATCATCTTCCATTGTCTAGTAAAGTGTCATCCAACAAAGCAGGTTTGATTTAAGTCTTCTTTGAGCTGGTAGCCAACAGGGAACTCGTTAATGGACTAGTTTAAAGCACTAATACTCCCAACATGATCAACTTCATTAAACTCATGCTCTTCTGGGAGGTCTGGAATGCTCACGACCTGATTTGACATGGTAAAACTACGCGGTCAAATATTGTCATACATAGAGGTAGTCGTTTCTAGCAAGAATGAATTATGGCACGTATTAACGGTAATATTCATTTTGTGTATGAATCAGATTTGTTATCAAATAGTTTCCTCTTGATTGGGGTATTCTGAAATGCAAATATTGATGTTTGAAAAGGCAGCCGGGCTTGTTAATCCATGATACTCATGGAAATTTTGTTAAGAATGACTACCGTACAGCCCCTACTGACTACGAGATGAATTATATTTTGGCCAAGCAAGCATTGGAAGAATTTGAGAGGCCCAATTCTTATTTTGATATTATCGTGCAAAATTGATTGAATCAGTGCGCCTACATGTTAGCTAGGGCTGCAGCCTGCATGTTCTATATCTGATGTTATGGAGTGGATTGCACGTCCCCATCTTTGATTCATGATACGTCGATAGTTGAGCTGATTGTTTTTTTTTAATAAGAAAAAGAAGATAAATATGGCTGTTAATTGGTATGATATTTCTATGAGCAAATTTCAAAAATACCAGCCCAATTGAAACTAATTAAGCTTTTATACCTACACTTTGCTAATTACAATCCATACCAACTATTTAAATGTCAACTAAAAAAAAAAAAAGGACCACCTCTCCCTCTCTCTGTTTTCACACGCCTCCCCCCTCTCTCTCTCTGTTTCGCTCCCTCTTTCTCTCTTTCTCGCCTCTCTCTCCCTCTTTCTCTTTTCTCTCTCTCGTTCTCTGCCTCTCTCCCTTTCTCTTTCAGTTTTTCTTTTCTTTTTTGTATTTTGTATTGTTATCTCTCTTTGTCTATCCACCTTTTTGTATTTTGTATTTCCACCCCCTCTCTCTCTCTCTTTCTTCTTTCGAATACAATTGTATCAACGAATACAAATTCGTTAATACCAACTGTATTTCGCACCATTTGTATTTTAATTCAAATCGTATTCAATTGTATCAAGTATATGCATCATTTGTATTTGTTTAAGTCTATCGTATATAAATACGGTTATATCTACGAATACAAAATTCAATTCGTTTCAATTATACTCAACCGTATTCAAAATACAATTTGTATCAATGAATACAATTCATATCAACAAGTATATTTTGTATTCACTTGTATCAATGTGTATCAACGAATACGAAATAACAATTCATATCAACTGAATACAATTTGTATTCTGTTGTATTTCATATATAAATACAGTTATATCAACGAATACAAAATACAATTCGTATTCAATTTGTATTCAAAAATACAATTCGTATCAACGAATATATTTTGTATTCAATTGTATCAATGTGTATCAAAGAATACAAAATACAATTCGATTCAACGAATACGAAATAACAATTCGTATCAACTGAATACAATTTTATCAACAAATACAACTACAGAAATACGAATACATGCGCAACTGAATACAAATCAGTCAATTTGGATCAGGAAGAGGAAGAGAGAGGGAGAGAGGGGGAGGAAAGTGGCCAGCGAGATTGGGAGAGAGAGAGAGGAGAGTGGCGAGAGAGAAGATGGGAGAAGGAGAGGTTGTATACCAATAGTTTTGACTAATTGGCAAGGAGCGTAATTGATTTAAACTATAGGCATAGAGCGTAATTAGGCCTCTAATGTTGGTGTGTGATGTAATTTTCTCTATCTCTATTTGGGGTTTCACGTTCTTATATCCACATGTCAATTATAGAAGTGACTTATTTCTCATACAAAAAGGTTATAAAAGAAACTCCTGCATTACACTTGCAACTCAAAAACCGCTGAGCAACTTGCACTAGCATTTTTGCTAAAGCATCGAGATCCCAACAGAGGTATGATTATAGCAGTACAAACACCACAACCAAACAAAATGATAAATCTAACCAACACATCAAAAATCCAAATTTAAGCAATTCCATTATATATAACCAAGCAAGTGCTCAATGACAAAAGCTTATATCAGTAAAAACATAGAAAAAAGAAATACAATGATAGAGCAGTTGATGATTACAAACTTCTCCTCAGTAAACAGCACGCATGATGACTTCTTAACGGCCACAATTATGTAAGGATTGATTGATACTAATACACTGCAAAAGTTTCAATTCATCATAAGGTGTGGATAAAAGAGGCAAAGAAATGGCAGAAAGTTGGAATCAACTTACCAATATGTCTAGAGACCTTGCTCAACAAGATAGTCACCCAGCCTTTCAACAATCATATTGCACTGCCCAGGAGTCATTGGCTCATCATATATTCCAATGATTAAAGCCTGGTTGGTCTTCTTAATGGTGATACCACCTGGACCCTGAATATAACAAGCACAAAGCAGAGATGACATTACAAAAATCCAGACCAAGTCACCACAAAGAAAATAAAATATAATGGAGAACAGAATACTATGTTAGTAAACACAAACTCGCATTGAATAATGAACATTTAAAGAACCCAAAGGTCCTCAAGCTCTCCATTCTTAACGGAACTCGACAAGTATCCTTTAATTCATTGCTCCGTGGCCAAAAGATACTTGAAAGATAATTAATTATTTTAACATTCAAGGGAAGTTCTTATGTAAGCTTGTATCAGATGGCGAAAGGGATAAAGATTGTCCAACCCCAACAGGTCGTTCCAGCATCTCAACGAGGTCCAAGTGAGTTAAAGCAAAAAAAAAACCTTTTTTTGAAAAAACAAGGATCATGTACCTTCTTCCCTCGGATCACCCCTCCTGGCTCTCCTTGAATCACCATGTATTTTGTTCCCCCAAGATATAAACCAGTTGGAGCAAGTGTTCCAGGTTCCGCGAAGTCATTCATTATGCCTGTTATTTCTTCTGACTTGAACTGCCATAAAACAAAAAATCAATGAGTTCAACAAATAATTCAATAATAGACAATTTAAAAACAACAATTGATCATGTGACTCTGAAAAAGAAAAATTGTTCCAAGCTTGCTACTCTCTTTTACATCGATCTTCTTCCTCTCCTCTGGGCCACATGCTCCCATCTTCTAGTTTAACCTTTCCAGACATGCAAGGCTCTCACCATTCTCTCTTATTTTTTGACCTGTTCTTCACGAGACCATACACACTCACTTGCCACACTCCCACAGAAAAATAAAATGGAAAACCAAGGGAATATAGGTTCAATACCTTGTTCGATTAGCACACCATTAGTATGCTCCACCAAATATATATGGCTTTCACTAGTAGGATAAACCAGAGTAAAGCTCATAGAAGCTTTACCAACTATAGAAATAGGGGGAAATGAAACGCCTGAAGTTTTTCTTTTACCTCATTCCAGGTAATTCCTCTCCATATTGTACAACGTTTTACATCTTCCTGTTTAACTTCCTGATTTCCTTTGATAATGGTGGTGTTGGTCAACTTATGCCCACATCAACTACTTCACCGGATACTTGTTATCCCCCACCCGCACATATATGTCCACCAAAGCTTCGGCTGATGGGAATATACTGATTTTCTTCTATGGGTTTTTAAACACCCAAGGGCTCTAGAAGAGCCAAATAATCTAATATTCATCTTTACCATGCTTCCAAAATTCTGTTTGACCTCAAATTTTGTAAAGATTTTTCTTGCTTAGCACTTGTGTTCCTGGACATTGCAGTATTTGATCCTAAATAGTAGTATTCTGACTCCCTTACTTGCTCAACAACTTCTCTCTATATGGGTGGCTCTCATCTTAATTCCAACCTCATCCAGTAATCGTAATGAACAATATCAAAATAGATATTAAACAAAGGCAATCAAATTAAGTAATCAACTAGTCTTCATCTCAAATTAGTTAAGATGAACTATATGAATCTATTCAACTCTGTTCAGATCCAACACTAAATAATAATCTAAAATACTTTTCCCTATCTATAAGACTTATCTGTCTAAGCTACCAGCACCTCCCAGAATATTAATAATAAAGCACCAAAATCTTCTCATCCCAATTTTCAGTTTTCATGCTAGTTCACCAAATATGCAACAATTCAAGTAAACACCCAAATAAGAAACCAAGTAAAACATGAAGAAAAGGAAAAAAGGAGGAGGTGGGTACCTGAGGGAAGTTGTGAGATTGGGCCCAAACGGAACCATCTTGGCCGATGATAGCAGCAGAAGTGAGATGGTTACCTTCAATCTCACACATCAAGTGCTCATCAACATATGTTTGCCACGACATCTTCAAACTTCTTCTTCAGATCTATGCTTCACTCACACTTTCTGCTTCTGCTTCTGCTTCAGGGTTGATAATGCTTTTCTACAAGTTGCGTTGATGTTAAGCTCATTAATTATTTCTCAATTTAATCTTAATGGTCACTCTATTGTTTTTCTTTTTCTTTTTCTCCTAGAAGATTCGGACAACTATAAAAATCTCTTTTTGACTTAGAAGTTGACACTTTATTAACAAATCATATTATTATAATTCCTGTCTTAATTTTGTCCTTAAATTTGTTAGTTCTAAGTATTGTTTTAGTTTTATACAAATATAATTAATTAGACACAAAATTTAAAATATAAGAATAATATTTTGTCACGACCCAAATTAGGGTCATGACCGATGCTTAGGAGTTAGTGCTTCAAGCAAGCCTCACGATAGTCTACAAACAATCAGACATAGTTTTTTTTGTTTTTGGGCCTATTCAAAAAAAATTCTTTTCTCAGAAATCACCACACAAATATCCAACATCACCAAATAAGACACAATATTCATAAATCCTCTATTCACAATGCAATGATACTAAAACCATCTACAAATACAAAAGAAAGACTAATACTAGTCACAATTCTATAATAACGAAAGAATACTCATGACACTAATGAAATGACTATGGAGCGACTCTAACAGTTCAAAGAAAAGGCTATAATAATATAAATAAACTTTCTTCCCACGCAAACAAAGTGCGGGGGCTCACCAGGAATTGTCAGCTCACATGATATAGTTAATGAAATTCTCACCAATGTCACCTGCGAGAAAAAGTCGAAAAGAAAGGGGGGAAGAAGTCTAGTGCTAGTTCTTACTAACTATTCTTTATCTAACTTTCATTTTTGAGTGCTTTCTTTCATTCTCTGTAAAAAAAATAGCGGAGAGTAAGACGCTAGCTCAATGAGTAATAACACCTAATTACAATCATTTTAATAGGGAATAAGTCAGAAAATATGCTAGTATGATAATCAGAAAATATCATGAAATAAATGCCCTTTCAGAAAACGGTAACAATAATTCGATCTTGTATGTTTCATGTAAGCAAAAATCAATTTAACAATTCAATAATAGACATAGTAAAAGTTGTCATATCAAATCTTATATTTGAGAGGTTTCCAAGAATGAATCGTGTAATTGGTGCGGCTTTTTACTTTAAAAATAGCCAAAAGTAGTGAACCCCTCGTAAAGGAGTCAAATATGCATATCAGTGTATCCCTACACGAGGTAGATCAGTAAGAATATGCTAGTTCTACCTTCCCACTAGCGAGGACTGTAACAGTAATATGTAAATTCAAGGTGCACCAGGTCTAACGAATTAGCTACGGGATCCATCAAGGTCTACTCCTATTTATACTTTTCTTTGCAAACAGTACGTAGGTACTCATATGAAAGCATTTTCAAAATAGAACAGGGCATTTAAGTTCTTATCAAATCATATTACATATAAAACTTTAACAAAAACACATGTCAAGATACTTATTTCTCAAGTAAGAGAAGAACTTGCTGATTTGATCTGAGGGTGAGCTACTTTCCTATCCAGGCTATCGTAGATCCTCTTTTGACATATGCCTATTTCCTTTAGACATTATTTTATCTGTTTTTGCTACTCTTAGACATTTTTTACTTAGAGTCCTTGTACGATGACTTTCGAATTTTGAGATAGCAATAGTTGAACTTGCGTATTTACTTTATTTGATATTTAAACACTTAGTATTATATCTCTAATGTCTTAAATTTGTAACTGTTCGGGTTAGTTGGTAAGTTATGATTCGCCCACCAGACGGTTAGTGTGGGTGTCAACGTGGTCTGGATCGTGACAAAAATGAATTTCTTTTCTTATCTATTAAAAAATAAAATTTTGAATCTTAATTAAAATTTGGGCATAACAAGGACTGTGAAATTAATTACTAAGACTCTCTATTATGGAAATAATTCAAAAATATGATTTAAATTATTATTATAATGATAAATTACAAATCATTCCACTATAAATTCATAATTGCACTCCTTCATTTATATTTCAAAATTCTCCATAAAACACTTATATAATTCCCTATGTTAAGATTACATATACTAATTAATAGATTAAATTATTGATGAATTTAATTCAAGAATTAATTTATTTTAGAGCAGTGCTTAACTTATTTCATGTGTCAGATTCATAAATTCACTTGCAAGGTTTGACACAATGAAAACTTATAAGCTTCTCAAAGACATATCATCAATCTCTATATCGAGACATAAATTTCATCAACTAACTTATTATTTCACCAATATATATTATTATCATCCAATCTATAAGGAATATTGACCCATCTAAGAATCTCACCTTTTAATAAATCAAAACGATAATTAATATATGCAACTCATAATAATTATATCAAGATTGAGAATATAAGTACATTTATTAGTTAAGAGAATATATTTTTGTCAGTCAGTCTAAAACAACTATCTCTACTCAGTCCTATATAATACATACAAAATGCACTAGCACAAGAAATCGAAACTACACCATTCTCATAATCAAGATAAGTTACAATTAATCTTGTGCTACAATCATACCGATGACTTGTCCAATTTTCATCTTAAATTGTGAACAAAAATATTTATACTTATAAGGACCAGTGATTTAATCCTCTCTATATATGCTAA
Organism: Jaltomata sinuosa; assembly: GCA_003996215.1. Classification (NCBI taxonomy): domain Eukaryota; kingdom Viridiplantae; phylum Streptophyta; class Magnoliopsida; order Solanales; family Solanaceae; genus Jaltomata; species Jaltomata sinuosa. Next base: position 70,514 of record QJPP01001921.1, on the reverse strand, counting down.
AACTCTATACACTAAATTATCTACTATATAAGTAAACAGATACATAAAAGAATATATAATCTATTAAATATTTATTAAAATTAAATAAATAATTTTTCTATAATAAATATTATATCTAAACACATAGTTAATAGTGTACACCTTGAACATTCCAACTTTTGATTTAATCGACAAGAAAATAGCAACATCAAGTTAACATCTTAAAAAATTAGAGATAATGCATAAGTACCCCCCCCCCCCCAAACTATACCCGAAATTCCAGAGACACACTTTAACTTTGCCAAGGTCCTATTACCCCCTTCAACTAAATTTTGGCGTATTTTTCTACACCTTTTACGCTGATGTGGCACCTTGGTCCAACTAAATGAATTGCGGTATATACACACACTTTTATTACAAGCCAAAGGCCCTGCCCCGTCATCTTTTACCTTTATGCTTTTCAACTTTACTTTTCAACTTTACCAAAAGTAACTTTACCAAAAGCCGATCAAAATCCAAAGTTCCCTTTACCAAAACTTTTTCACTTCTCCGATCAAAATCCAAACTTCACTCTTTACCTAAATGATGCTTGTCCTAAATATGTATGTAGCTTCGTAGATTCGTGAAGTGTAAAACTCGTGAGGCTGAAGATTCGTGAAGGTGAAGATTCGTGAAGGTGAAAATTAGTTTGTAAAACTTGTGAAGTTGGAAGCCTATCTTCACAAATTGACCAAAGGTTAGGTCTTTATTACATTTAATTTGTTTTGTGTTAGAGTTTGGTTAGGGTTTGTGATAGATTTTGCTAGGGTTTATGTTATGATTTGGGTTACGCTGTTAGGGTTTTAACATTGTGTTGCGATTTTGCGATATTCGTGTAATATTATCGTGTTCATGCTGATTTGTTTTAGGATTCTACAATTTTAGCGTGAAATATAGGATTTTTGTTACTATGTTAGAGTGTTCATATTGTGGTATTTTGCAATTTTGATGTAAAAATTGTAACTGAAAATAAGATTTATGTTAGGGTTTGAGTAATTGTTTAGACCTTACGAACATTTGTGCTGACAATATTGGTGCAATATTTGGTCAATTCTACTATAAGACCTACCTTTAGAAAGGGAAAAGGAATAGACTAATATGTGCATCATGGTGGAGCCTTATTGTTTGAAGGTGAGGAAGCAAAACATGTGGGTGGGTGGGTTGGGTTGTGTGTGTGTTTTCTCACCTCTGTCAACTTTATGACACTTTTTTAATATAGTTAGTTCCAGATAAAACTTTGTATGTGGGGTTGGTTGATTTTTTTCTAATCTTTTATTGTTACTAGTGTTTTGTACTGTTATTACCCTAATGCTCTTGTAATCTTTTATTGTTATCAGTTTTTACCATAAACTAGACTGAATTATTGTTACTGCTATTTAATCAATATAGGTATGAGTGGGTTTACATTCATTACTCTAAGATTACACCATGGTGGGGTCTTATTGTTTGAGGGTGAGGAAGTAAGATATGAGGGTGGGGTAATGAGTGAATATGTTAATGTTGATGTGGATACAATATACTACTTTGAGATGAAAGATTACATTAAAGAGCTAGGGTATAGCCCAAATTTCAAATTTAGTATTAGGATACCTAACAGTGCCATTTTAGGAGATATTGACAATGATAATATTTTCTTATCCAGGTGTAAGTGTTTGCAAAATGGGGTTGTTTTGGATGTATATGTGCACATGTCTGAGGAGGAATCTAGTGCACCTTTTAATAAAGTTGTTGAGACCACTGAAAATAGTGCTAGTCAAAATATTGAGGTTAATGAAGTAGGTGAGGCTGCTTTAAAGGGGGTATTTGCAGCTCTAACAACTACTTCAAATATTGCTTCTACATCAAATCCAACAGCTCAAAATACTGCTGATCCATCAGATCCAGTAGCTCCAGATAATGATTTATCTAATTCTAATGATAGTGCCTACTCTGTAAAAGAATCTGATGAATCAACTGATAATAGTCCAGTCTCTGATAAAAGTGTACTTGGAGATGATGATTATGGTAGTGATGTTGAGCAGGAGTTGTTAGATCTTAAGGCTGAGAAAAGAAAATTTTTGAGGAGGACAAAGAGGGAGAGAATTTCAGCAGACTCTGCAGAAGTACCATGTGGTGAAGCTGGGCCAGATCTGGGGTTTGATGAGACTGCCTCAAGTAAAAACACTTTAGAAGGAAGGCTAGGGGGTGATGAACCCTATTATGCAAGTTTTGATGCTTGTAGTTTTGAAACTGACACAAATGAAAGTTGTCTTGAAGAAGGAGAAAAAATGAGGTTCAAACTGCCAAGAACAAGAAGGAAAATTCATGCTACAAAAAGTGTGAGATTTGATCCTACCTGTAAAAAGGTTGTGTGGCAGTTGGGTATGATTTTTGAAAGTGTAACTGAGTTTAGACAGGCTGTCACTAGGTATGCAATTCAGAAAAGGGTTCAGATTGAGAAGTTTGTGAATGAGCCAACTAGAGTAAAAGTGATATGTTGCAAGGAAAATTGCAAGTGGTTATTGTATGCCAGTTTAGATAAAGAAACTAATAACTTTGTTATTAGGACTTATAATCCAGTACATATCTGTGAGAGGGTTCTAGAAATTATTTGTGCAACACTAAGTTCTTGGCCACTTCCCTTAAAGATAGAATAAGTGAGCAACCCAATATCAGAGTGTTCAAGTTGCAAGAGTTAATTAGATAGAAGTTTAAAGTGCATGTTGATAAGACCACAGCCAGGAGAGCAAGAGCTAAAGTTCTGAATGAAATTATGAGTGATCATATTAAGGAGTTTGGGAGAATTCTTGATTATAAATATGAGTTGTTAAGGTCCAATCCTGGGAGCACTTGTGTGGTAAAACTTGGTGAAGCTAATGAACTTGGTAGGCCAATGTTTGAGGCATTTTATATCTGTTTTGAAGCACTGAAGATGACATTCATGTCATGTAGAAAATTCATAGGGTTGGATGATTGTTTCTTGAAGGGGGTATGCAGGGGTCAATTACTTGTTGCTGTGGGCAAGGATGGAAAAAATCAAATGGTTCCACTTGCCTGGGCTGTAGTGGAAATTGAGAACAAAAATAATTGGAGTTGGTTTGTTTCTCTGTTGATAGAAGACTTGGGATTAGAAGATGGAACTGGATTCACTATTATGTCAGACATGCAAAAGGTATATTCTGATACATTACTTCTGTTTATTTTTGTAATTTATTTTTGATTCACTTTAGTAATTCTGTTATGTTTTGTAGGGGCTGGGTATAACCCTCAAGGAACTTTTACCAGGTTATGAGGAAAGAAGGTGTGCTAGACACATCTTGGCAAATTGGTCAAAGAAATGGAAAGGGCTTCAAAGGAAGAAAATGTTCTGGAAGTGTGCTAGAAGCACTTTTGAAGCTGAATTCAGAGAAAATCTAAAGTTGTTGTCCAAGCTTGGTAAGAATATAGTGGATAAACTACTCTACTATGATAAAGAGTACTGGTGCAAAGTCTATTTCAATTGTCAAATCAAGTGTGATGCAGTGGATAATAACATGTGTGAGAGATTTATGCTTGGATCTTAGCAGCAAGGCATAAGACTATTATTAGTATGCTTGAAGAGATTAGAGTCAAGGTCATGACTAGACTAGCTAAGTTAAGTGAATTTCCAAATTCTTGGATCAATAACTTCTCACCAATGTCAATGAGAGTATTGGAGGAAAATATTGATAAGTCAATGAATTGTAGTGTTGAGTTTAATGGAGTAACAGGATATGAGGTGATGGATGGACATAAATAACACACTGTGTGTTTGAGAAAGAGGGAGTGTAGTTGTAGATCTTGGATGTTGAAGGGGATACCATGTCCACATGCCTTAACTGCAATGTTGTGTAGGCAGTATGATCCAAAAGATTTCATTGATCCTGCTACTCTAAAGAGAGATACATGATAACTTACTCACACTTGATACAACCTATGAATAACATGCCAATGTAGCCTGAATCAACCAATCCTATTGTTGCTCCACCTATGATAACAAATATACCAGGAAGGCCAAGAAAGCTGAGAAGAAAAGAGGTTGGTGAAACCAAGAAGTCTGGAAAATTGCCTAAAACTGGAGTTACTATAACATGTAGCCTCTGGCATGTTAAAGGTCACAACAAAAGAGGTTGTCATTTGTATAGGAATGAAAGAGGTGGTGCTACTCCAAGGGCACCAACTGTTGCATCTACTGCAGAACCATCAGGTTCAAGAAAAGGAAGGGGCAGACCAAAGGTATATCTTTACTTATAATATCTTGTAAATGCTATTTGCCATATTTATTTATCTTTACTCAAATATATATTTTTTCTGTATGTTAGAAACCAACAATTGATGAAGGTGAGCCTGTTGCAAAGAGAGGAAGGGGAAGACCAAAGGTATATTTTCACTTAACTTATTTTGGATGATCCCTTTCACTTGACCACTGTCATATATGTTGATTCTTACTTAAATATGTGATTGGGTATGATTTTTGTGTATGTTAGAAACCAACAACTAATGAAGGTGAGCCTGTTGCAAAAAGAGGAAGAGGTAGACCTGTTGGTGGTGCTTCTAACATAAGATCTACACCAACAGGTGCTACTTCTAATACACCTGTTGGTATTGCTTCTAACACAAGAGCTACACCTAGTGCTTCTGTTTATAACAAAAGAGCTACACCTAGTGCTTATGCTTATAACACAAGAGCTACACCTAGTGCTTCTTCTTATAACACAAGAGTTGCACCTACACCTATTGCTACTGATTTTTCATTAGCATCAACACATCATAGTCTTGGCAGCTGGTTTGAATGTTCTGCTCCCAACACAAGAGCTGAAATTCCTTCAAGGGCTGTTGGAATGTCATCAACAACATGAAGTGCTAGAGGAAGGGAAAGGGGAAGGGAAAGTGGTAGTGAAGCAAGGGGTGTGCATCATCAACTTAGAAGTTGGTTTACATGTTCTCAAGGTAGTACTGTTGTACCTAATACAAATGCTGCATCAAAGGAGACTGCTGCTGCTGCTACAAGTGGAAGGGGAAAGGGTGGTGGAAGTACAACCCAATATAAAAGGCCAAGAGTAACTGGAATGGGTATGTTTCAAGCTGAAAATTGATTCAAAACTTTTAATGTAAGTATTGATGCATTGATAGTGGTTGTTCTTTACTAATTATTAACTTCAACTTATATAAGATCCTTTTTTTGTAGCCTGGGCTGCCAAGTAGCAGAATCATATCCACTGGACCAAAGATAATTTTGAGATCATCAGTTGTGACTGGGGATATTGGTTTCAAATCAACTAGTGGACTGAAGTGGAAAGGCAATCAAGCAATCACAACAAGAAAGCTGCAGCAGATTAGAGATCAATCAAAAAATCCAAGCCTTAATACCTCCTCTTCACAGGCTAGAGACCCATGGAAACTATAGTGTTGATAACAATGGTGTTCTGTTCTTAAACTACTGTTTTGGTGTCATTACTAAAATACTATTTTATTTCTTTTTTGAAGGTTTAAATTTGATATAAAGCTACTATTTAGAAGTACCATTAATTTTTGAACTCATGTTTTGTTATATGTATGAAATGGTACTGGAATTATGGTGTCTAAATGCAATGTTGAAGCTTTATTTTGGTTCTTAAGTTTTTGGTTCTTAAAATGAAAGATGATTCATAGTTGAATGCAGTGTTCTTATGTTGTTTTAGTGTTACTTTTTCTTGCTTCATTATACCATAGGCAATGTGCTTTTAGTAGCAGTATACTTTCGTATCACTTCAAATGAATGAAGTGGCCAAAATAGACAAGTAGGACAATACCAAACCAAAATAGAGCAAATTGAACTCATTACTATACCAAAATAATGCTCCATTACAAATTAACAAGCCACTATGACAACTTCACAACACAATCAACACCTATTATTGTAACTTCATAACAGAATCAACACATACTATGGCAACTTCCTTTGATTTTTTTTTGAGTTGTCAACTTGAATTAGAAAACTAACATACACAACAACTACACAAATGATCAAACTACAAAAGAACTTTTCACTAGATCGACATGGCATCATTTTCTTCTTTTTCATCTTCATGCTCTTCTCTTTCAACTCAACCTTCTCTTTTGCACCACAAGCCTTCTCTTTCAAATCACCATCCTCTTTTGCATCACTACTCTTCTTCTTTGAATGTTTACGATGAAGTGAATTGATATTGAGATTTTCATACTTCATCTGAAGACTTTCAACTTCATCCAACAAATTTCCTCCTCTTTTGAATCTTCGGTGACTATTAGATTCATGTTGAGATTATCATAATGCATCTTGAAGCTTTCAAGCTTATCCAACTGCATCTTAACACGCTCGTAATTTTCTTCTAACTCTTTCATCTTGTTCACCAATCTTGAAATAATAAATTTTGATCTTTCATCAGTACTATCCTTGTCTCTCCATTTAAAAAATTTATAATTCGTAGGCTGAAAATTAAGGACGCAATAATTTTATTTCAACACCAATATTAAAATTAATCAATCAAGAGACCATGAACACGAACCTCATAGTGAGGACAAGACCAAAATCTTCTTTCGAGATTGCGATCTGACCAAGAGGTCTGCATTTGCATCAAAATGCCATGCTTGCATCGCACTTCAACTTTCGACAATGAATCATTCACATCCATACACAATTTATTCAAGTTGGAGTTTGTCATTCTAACCCTAACAAAAATTGGAGAAGAAAGAAATAAGTAAAATAGAACTTAAAAATTGACAAGAAATGGACTAAAGATAATAAATTTATACAAAATTTAGCTTACCTTTTTGGATTGAGGAGAAATTTCACAAAGAAACTCTTCAAATCAAGCTTTTGACCCACCTTATTAATGGAGGATGAATTGAAAATTGAAAATGAAAAGTAGAAGCCCGTTGAAGAAGGATTTTAATTTTCAACTTCGTCAGCAACACGTGGCAAAATTTAATTGGATAGAGCCACCACACTAATGTTCTCATGCACCTCAAGTTCGTGTAATCATGCAAGGTGCCATGTCAGCATAAAAGGTGTAGAAAAATACGCTAAAATTTAGTTGAGGGGGATAATAGGACCTTGACAAAGTTAAAGTGTGTCTCTGGAATTTCGGGTATAGTTTAGGGAGGTAGTTATGCATTATCTCAAAAAATTAATGCAACACCATCTATAAGAAAAAAAAGACAACCCAAAAGAGGTATTACAATAATAATTTTTAAATTTAATTATAATTGAAACTAAATTCAATCAATATTAGTTGGTTCACTTAATGTATGATAGAGAGAATATTACTATGATTGGGTTGTATCTTTTTTTAAAAAAACATACAAAGAGGAGAGATCCCCAGTTTGAGAATTCAAAAAATAGGGATTGTATTTAAAATCTTATATCACTAAGTATTACTAATATTAAGGATAAAAAGATTATTTTAACCGTCTTCGTGTATATTCATCGTATAAAATAACTCTGTGTCAAATACAGTCTTAGGCTTTTAATAAAGACCGCATGACAAATTTATAAAAGTAGAGTAGAAGTTGCAGAGGGAGAGAGAAATTAGTTCAAAAAGATTTTCAGCTTGAAGGTGGTGAAATTTTCTCTGAAAATTAAGGCCAACCTTCTCATTACAAGGGTGGCTCAAGGGTGAAGCAAGTAAAGTGTTTGCTTTAGGCCTCCAAAATTTTGAGGCTCCAAAAAATTTAATAGTGAATTTTGTGATTTTAATTTTATTTAAAAAAATATTAAAGATTATAAAAAAAAGTACAAGATTTAAATAAAAAGAGCAAGAGAGAAGAACTATCTACTTTTTATCAGAAATATTTTAGAACTTTAAATTAAACAACTCAAATCTTCATACTAATAAATAAATTCTTACAACAACATCCAAGGTAATGCATCACAAACAAATTACTAACATCTTATTAACTAGAATTAATTCTTACTTTTATAAGTAATAATATTACTATGTGAAGTTAAACACTTAATGCCTCTTAAGAATACTACACTAATAATATATAGCATCTAAGAACAAAAAAGTTAACTCTAAATTATTATTATTTTTGTGCGTATGTGCATATATTTAAGGTCTTTTATTAAAAATTTGTTTTATGCCATTAATTTTATTGAGATGCCCTATCTCCAGCCAGAAGGTGGCTATGATGATCCTAATTTTCAATATGAGTTCAAGGTAAGTGGTGTATAGCTCATTTCAATTTATCATTTTTCCTTTCAAAAATTTCACATTGAGTTTATAGATGTATAGTAAGGATTTGAAAAGAAAACTTTGAATGTTGAACTTGTGTTTGATATGAAAATCCCAAAAAACTGTAAAAAATTCTAAATATATGTGATACCCTTTTGATTTTATTTTCTTAATATTGTTGTTGTTAATGGGTTCATTGTTGTTAAACATTGAAAAAATAATTTTGATTATTTAGAATGAAAATCAACCCATCTACTTTTCATGTTTACGCAACTTAAATGTTGCTGTGGGGTTGTGACCCAAAATACTATTTATGTTAGCTTGAAATTTAGCATAACAAAAAAGGGTAAATCACGCTCAAACGATAAGGTACTTTGAATATGTAAATTCTGTTTGCCTTAGTTTCCTATGTGAAAAACTAAATCTTGATTTAGTGTAAGAATTGTTATAGGTTTATGTCTATAGTGATGGTGCCCGACTCTGGATGTCCATTCACTTATGACGATAGTGCAACCAAAAAATATGCCCCGCTGATGACTTTTGACTACAGGGGTTGTGAACCCCTGGACTATACTTTCCGGGGAGGTTGAAATGCGGAGTCAGTAAGTCTTTTGAAATTTGTTTGTAAGAATATGAATATTTTTATAAGGATATTTTATTTCCTTTATTTTTGTGACCAATCAAGTAAAAATTATTGTATTTGATCTAACTTATCACAGGTCAAGGGAACACAGTTCAGTAGCATTGACATGTCTGTGGTATTTGTGGGCTTTGATGCACGGAGGCAGATGTCAGCATCTCCGACCAGTGTAAAAAAATTGCTTAGGAACAACTACTTAATATTTTACTCTTAAAATGCAAAGTTCAAATTTATATGTACATTAGTTCAAAAATATATTTTTGCTAGCATTCATATTTGAGGAACTAGGCATGCTATTTTCATAAATATGTGAGGTCATATTATCTGAACATACCCAACCTTTCTTGAAATCATGTAATAAAGTCAATTTATGCTAGGTTTGCTCTCAAATTATGGAGTTAAGAAATACTTATAAAAACTCATTTAAAATCATATAAATAAAATTAAAAATCATGTAATAACATGAGGAAAATAAATTTACAGAAAAACTATATAATTGGGTAAGAACCTTTAGCTTTATAAATTCATGAAATTATAGTAAAACTTTAGGTTTTGGGAATAAGGGTGAAAATAAACTCTTATTGAATACCTACATACCTAGTTGTAAAAGATTCTTGAACTAGAACTGAAGTTTGAAGTTTTGGAGAAGAACCCTAGGCCTTAGGTGGAGAGAAGACCACTATTTTCTTTTTATTTTCTGGAGTTGATCGATAGAATGAGGAGAGAAAAGGCTAAGTATGGATAAAACCCCTCCAAACGGCCTAAAACGACTTAGTATAGGAGTTAAAAGAGTGAAAAATTACTAAAATACCCCAGAAAAGGGGGTTTGAAAAGTGGCAGGATTTTCTGATGCAGGGGTCCGTGGACACGAACCATGACTTGTGGAATGAACCACGGTCCGTGGATGGAGATCGTGGTTCTCATATCACTTTTCAGGCTATTGGACTGAGTTCCACGAGTGGTTTTCATGACCCATGTATCATTCCACAACCCATACAATCCCTTGGTTGTTTTCAGGCAAAATTTCAAGTTCCATGATTGATTTCCACGTATGCAATCCACGGTACGTGGTTTGATCCATGGTCCATGGAACCAAGTCGTAGTTTTTGACAGTGCTCCACTAAAATTCCCATTACTTTTTACTCTGTATTCAGATTAATGCGCGATTAGTGGCATTGGAAAGAAGACTCAAAGAACTTTAATTTGGAGGGTACTACGCCACTTAACTCTTCATATTCTAGAAAAAACAACAGTATGAAGTTGACCTTTGCAAAATCATATACCAAAACTCAATCAATAAGGAAGCTTTCAGCTCAACTTTGATCTAGAGGTTCTTTATGACCCTAATTCATATCTAATACACTTTCTATACTTAAAAATTAATATTAAAACCTATGTACCATTAAAAGTCATCGGGTTCAAGTCTAACAACATATGAAGAAAGGTTCATATCTTAGATTAGAATTTTTGGGGTGTTACAATATCTCCTCCTTGGGATCATTTGTCCTCGAATGAAGACTAACTAAGCTGAGATGGTAGGGAAAGAGCTGCAATCCAACCAACTGAGTATTAAAAGCTGAAGTACTAACATGGTAACTGATTTCTGACTAAAATATAAACTGAGCTAGCTGGATTGACATGTATGCATACTGAGGGCATGAGAAGAACTGATGGGACATGAAGCTGAATATATAACATGATATCTGGTCTGGATTAAGAGTAGGGACTCAACTGAAATTCATAGAGAACGAACACATTCTTAGAAATTGTTAACTGAAAGAAACATAAAACTGAGAGGAGTGGCTATACGAGAAAACTATTCTCTTCTAAACTTAACTTACTAGCATGGACTGAACTGAATATAGGGCCTTCTGGCCTTAGAAATGATTACCGGCAGGTTTGAACTAATCTGATATGAGAAGTCTAGTATCTTGCAAGCTAAAACTACTGGACATGAGATATGAGCACCCTGGGCAGGGAGCAAGAGCAAGACTATTCTCGCCTTAAGCAATACAATTGACAACTTTAAAGCTTAGGAACACCTTTTAACTGCACTAAATTTTCTGAATACCACACTTACCATTTGTAACTAAAAATTCTCACCAGCGCACATATAGATACTAAGGTATAAGTCTAACTACCTGATTTCACCATGTTCAAGCCTATCTCGACTAAATCTCTTGCGTCTAGAGTTATCTCCCAAGAATAGTATTCCTTCTTATCACTAAAATCAACTAACCTTGAGCTCTTAATCAATGGGTCACTAGCCATAAAAAGCAAAGGCCCACATATATCTCATTACGACATTCAAGCCTATCACTATGATCATCTTATGGTTTGTCGTTCACACTATCCAAGGCTTCTCCCCTCTTCCCTAGCATATACAGAACCTGTAACTTCAAGAACTTCTACAAAAAGACACAACAAATTCCTCATCTAACTATTACACATGAATGGTCCTCACCTTACATTTCATCCACACTTACAACTTAAGGTGGAACCAATACACAATAAAGGGACATCTACTACTTCCCATCTAAGCTACTACTTATCTTCATCCACTAGCACCTATGACAACATAAGCCAAAATCACTAAAAAAAAGAGTGGGAGCATGATCATCACACATGAAGAAATATTAATCGGTCTTGACTTATACTTAGCATGATCTAGCCACTCAAGGTGAGGTCTGAGAAGTCAAGTGCAATGGCATGAGTGTCTCACATCCTGTACATATAAAACATGGTTAGAGTGAAGAAATCATAAGCATGAACTGTTCAAGAAATCTGGTCTAAGCACATACAAGACATAGCATGATTTTATTAGCCATTAAGGTATGTTTGGGGACTAATTTGAGTACATATAAATGAGCATACTGTGAGACATGAGTTTACATATATAACGAGTCTCAGTGTCACGACCCAACTACCAGGTCGTGTGGGCACCTATTCTAAGCACCTAGATAGGCAAACCCTTACCATCCAATCCAATCGGTAATTACGAAAAAACAATAATTAATCTCATTTTAATACATGAAAACATTTACAACCCTTTTAATTCAGGAAAACTCCTTACAAAAGAAATACAGTAACCCATTTTCACAACTGAAACATAACCCTCCCTAGGATCTAGTCTAAACAGGTACAAGAGCTACTACAAGAGTAAAATAGAAAATGTAAGAGGACAACTCCCACCATGGAAACAAGAGTAGAAGCTGCTGAAGATCACCATCATCATGTACCTATGAAACATGCCCGACCCTACAAACAGACTATACCTAAAAAGGTATAGCAAAAGTAGAATCAGTACAAACACACATACTGGTAGGCATAATTGATCGACCCAAATTCATTCCATACTATCATAGAAGAAATCATGGGAAATGCACAATTAATTACAATACTTCAGCCCTTCGACATCCACCTTACCAAAACCCAATATCCACCCAATCCTGTCTATCCCTTTTGCTGCCAACTCCACCACTAAGAGACGCTACGCTCTGACTCCTAGGACTTCCCAAGTCACCTTAGCCCTTAGACTTCCCAAGTCACCTTAGCCCTTAGACTTCCCAAGTCACCTTAGCCCTTAGACTTCCTAAGTCACCTTAACCCTTAGACTTCCTAAGTTACCTTACCCTTAGACTTCCCAAGTCATACTTGTCATTACTCGACACCTATGCCTATACCTGGACCACCATTCCCTCACTCCAGAACAACCCGGAGTAAACCCCACTACTTAGTTACGTAGACCACCGTCATACTACCACCTACTAGTACCGAACCACCCCGATGACCCCCCAGGCCATATTCGACAAGTAATAACAACCAACATTATAACCAGACCACAAGTCTTTTCCTTAACTTATCAACCACATGTAACCAATTAACAACCAATGACAATACCTAGTGACAATAAACATATATTCCTTTTTACAAAACCCAGACCAACCAAGGATCCTTAGGATACCACCTATGTGTTCAACATGCAATCCCGGTCTACACTCTGACTAACCTCACATTTAAGTATAATCACTCGTCCTATTATGGACCTTATGCAATAATCACAATTCAAGAATATAACCCGGTCCACTCATGGAACTATCAATAGAATACAATCAATGCAAGTAAATGAAACTCGTACTAGGCATGGACCCGAGATAACCATTATGTATTCTTGTACCAGGCATGGTACCCGAGCCAACCGATAGGTACCCCATACCAAGCGTGGTACCCGAGCCAACCAATATGTACCCTGTACCAGGCATGGTACTCGATCCAAATGAATGTCACACAAAATCTAATCAATCAACAAACAATGAACAAAACCATACTTGTAAACCAACAAACAACAAAACAAGTTCATTTTACAAGACTGATAACCGAATAAGTATACATTCATAATTCCATTCCCTAAGCATGCAAACTCACACAATACTAAGCGATAGTACATGGACACATATTGCATATTGGGAAAACAGTAACCATCACCTACCCGAACTCGGGGTACGTAGACTCAACCTTGAAATCTTGTCCAAAGACTAAATTCCCCTTTCGCTCGTTGGACACATAAAAAGTAGCTACATCAATTTCAGACTTCTCCTAAGGTAGATACAACATTGGAAAGACCTCCCCTAACCTTGGTAATTCAACCATTCTTGTTATTCTATTCTTTAGTATCCAATCATTTCCGAAGGCTCCCTTTTTATTAGTTATTTCACTACCCAAAGTATTTCTGGTTTCCCGAACCTTTTTGACACTCTAGTCCCTGGAGTCTATCATCATACAACTCATAATAATCATAAACAACCTGGAATATAACAACACATTATCCCTCTCAACCATTTTCTATTTTAAGCCAATCCAAACACAACAATCCTCCAGACTCTGTGCCCAAAAGCCTAAGCGTTAATTCTCCTTTCTGTCTATATAATAAATATAAAATAAAAACAGGTCAAATCTACTCAATAGAAAGAACCTAGCCTACCTGGATGCAAAGCAACTATATGATGCATTTTTTTGGCTCTGTGAAGGCGTTCCCTGACGATTGACAAATCTTAATCCGTGGTTTCACTTTCTTTTAGCCGAAATCTCTCCACCCCATGGCTCTCAAGCCTGGGAGCAGCCTAGGAGGACTTTTGGAGAAACCCTCGTAACCTTTCCAACTGAGGAGGAGAAATTCTTTTATTAAGTCGCGTTATTGAGCTACTATTTTCTGCCATACTGCTCTAGTGGATGGCTGCCCGCTATAGTGGCAGTGCTATAGCAGAGAAATATTCGCTATACCATAGTAACACCAGCCTGGATCAATTTCAAAAATCTAAAATTTTCTGCTATGTCACCCCATTTTAAATCAAAACGTACTCTAATCATTATCGAATTTCATGACATCATGATTTCTAAAGTAACAACAGACCTGGTCATTACAATAGATACCAATTTATCCATCATTCATCCTCGAATGATCCATAGGAAAGAGGAAGAAAACTAGTCTGGGACTCTCACAGTCCTGTGCGATCGCGTAAATACGGTCCCACACAGATTAAACTTCCCCCGATTTAGTCGTACTTGACCCAATTAGGAAAAATTATGATCCCGCTCTGATGAGGAATTTGCCTCCCCTAAGCTATTTAAAAATTTATGAAGTAACCTTCCCCGAGTACCCAAGAAATCTGGGCCTCGTAGAATGTCAGAGCGAAAGAATTTAAAAAGACCCGGGAGAAACCTTTCCTTTCCCAAAACTGACTGTCGTCCACTATAGCAGATATTATTCCACTATAGTGGTGCCACTAGAGCAAGGTGCATTCTGCTATAACGGTTGGTAACAGATGAAATGGGGAGAAACAGGTTTTCACCCCATTCTCCTCTATTTTTCTTTCGAAAACTCTCCCTTTCCTCCTGATCACCCCGCTCCCAATGTTGAAATTTTCAGGTAACAATCATTCCTACTTACTTCTTTACTTCCCTGCATGAATTTAGATAGGATTGCGGTAGAAAACAATGATTTGGGGTACACATGTGGTTGGTTTTTGAACTTGAACTTAGGTTGAACTTTTGCCAAATTTTTGAAGTATAGGTGCTTCCCTTATATTTACAATGCCTCCACAACGTTCTGGGCGTAAGTATTATGCTACTTTTGGCCAAAAATGGGCTAAAAATGGTGGGGAGATGAAGGGTTATTCTTGGATGAAACTTGTGATTTGGACAAAATTTAGGGGTTATAATGTCCAATATTTTGTAGAAAATAGTAATAGGACACTTTAGAAGCACTGATCTGAACTTGGATTGTTAAAAATGGAGTTTTGGGTCAAGGGGCGCCATTGAAGCACCCTTTGAAATTCTGGGATGATGAAGATCGCTATAGCAGTCAGATTCTGCTATAGCAGAGAAATTCCCGCTATAGTGGTTCCGCTGTGGTGGACGATCGTTCGCCATAGCGAAAGACCGCAAAATAGTAGCCTTACTAGGCTAACACTTAGAAATATTTTCTCTTTTTAACTCATTCCTTTACGCTTTATCGAGTCCTAACCCCATCCCCTTTGCCTCATTGCAGGTTAACACGCTCCAATAGCTGAAGAACAATTCCCCGAGTATGCTTATGCGAGGTTCCCTAATGATGCTAGTTAGGAGAGGTTCTGGGAATATCGCCGGCTAAGATTTTGCTATGGGAGGGGTTGCAAAATGGTAGGGATGGATGGGAGAGCAGCCGCCTTCCATCAAAGACTTCAAGAGTTCAACTGGGGTCCATTGACGGTGGCTCCCCCTCCCGCACACACAGGTTGGGTGTGGGAGTTCTATGCTGTACTCCCCACCGTTCATTGGGATGATCCCAACCCCACCATCCGCTTCCAAGGAATGGTTGTACCGGTGGACTCTCAGACTATCAATGAGGTGCTAGGAGTGCCCCACGTCTCCAATGCCGCATACGAGACCAAGGCTCTCCGGGTGAAAGTGGTCACCTCCAAGAAGAAGAGGAAAGTAGGTGAAGTAGGGAGCAGGCAGCCTGTTGAGGATGTTGACGATGATGATGACACTCCAGCTCCTTCCCAGCCTCAACCCCCGATTATTAGCAGCCAGCTTGAGGAAAATCAGGCCGCTATCAGGAGGTTCATAGAAGACACTGCTGCTGCTGGAGGTACAACCCCGTCCCCCTCTGCTCAAGACTTTGCAGCACTCCGCATGGAGTTAGAGGAAGAGAAGAAGAAGAGGCGCTCTCGGTACCACATGTTTGCCCGGATGTGGAAGACCATTAAGGTCATGTTCACTTGCGTCGCCCCTGGTTAGGAGCTTCCCACCCTTGAGCCTGAGGACAGGTATGAGTTCCCCTTCCTGAGCGATGATGAGGCCTAGGACCTCCCCTCCCCCCTTTTATTAAGAACTATACTGCATTTTGGGTTTGGCCCCCGTTTGGGGCACGTACTAAACAATGTTCCCTTTTCTTTTTCCTTTCGTTTTTAAGCACATGGATGCTAGTTTTTAGATAATTTCCCTTTTATGCATGCTATATTAGTTCTACAGATGTTTTCTCTGGTTTACATGGCAGCTCGCAGCTTAATTATCATTTTTAAATACTGGGGGAATGAAATGAAAACAGGGGAAAATAGGGCAGTTATTCTGCCCCGAGCCTCCCTGCTATAGCGGTTGCCATACCGATATCGTGGTACCGCCATAGCAGTAGAAGTTCCTGCTATTGCAGGATCTCCATAGCTGTACAGTTCCTTTATGGTGGTCCCGATGGTGACAACCCAAAAAAAAAATTTCAGTAGGAACAACTCATCCCCATTCGCAGTTATCATTATTAATAGTATAAGTCACACTATAGTCTTAAAAAACACCCCAAGACCATTCCTGGCAATGCACAAACCAAAACTTAGCATCCAATATCACCAAAAAAATGAATTACATAAGAAAACTGTTCACCACAACACATTTCCGCTACCACGCATGAATAACCCATTGTTCCCATGGTTCCCAATCAATCTCTGACTGTACTAAAAATGAAGCTTCCCTACAGTCATAAGTCCTGTCCCCTCACCAGCTTAACCAATGATGAGTCCCTTTGTAAAGAGTGATACAAAATTTTCAGATTAAGACGCATAGCAGTTTATCACAAACCAAAAGTCACCAATTTCAACTTATGGCTCCCTTCAGACCCATACATTCACAGTAAGGCAAGAAGTTACACATCAACCATTGCAGTCATATAAGTATTTCTACACACAAAATTTCAAGTTTTAAGCTACAACACAATCAAGTCACATATATTGCTCTCTATTCGCCCCATGGAGGACTATTAGTCAATCGCCCATGCCTTACCACAGCCCCTCAGGCCAGATACCAATTGGAGCCTTCCATGTTCTAACTTTTCTTGCTTGTTTCATCGCAACCAGAGTCCAATGACATCCTTTTCTTTGTTGAGATACCAATTAGAATCGAGAGATACCAATTGGACTCAATCCATACAAGAAAGTAAATGAACCGCACGAAAAAGAATGAAGAAAAATGAGGTGTTTCCTGGAATGTTTCATAGCTTCCCAAAGATTAGATGTGGACATCAACACACCAATCTGCGGGACTCTATTCCATATTTTGCTCTTGTACTGGGAGACCGATAAACTAGGCTCTGATACCATCTTTCACAACCCAACTACCAGGCCGTGCGGGCACCTATTCTAAGTACATAGATAGGCGAACCCTTGCCACCCGATCCAATTGGTAATTGTGGTAAAATACAGTATAACAATAATTAATCTCATTTTAATACATGAAAACATTTATAACCCTTTTTAATTTAGGAAAACTCCTTACAAAAGAAATACAGTAACCTATTTTGACAACTGGAACACAACTCTCCCTAGGATCTAGTCTAAACAGGTACAAGAGCTAGCTGCTGAAGATCATCATCATTATGTACCTATGAAATACCACCGACCCTGTACCCAGACTATACCCAAAAAGGTATAGCAAGAGTAGAATCAGTACAAACAGACGTACTAGTAGGCATCATTGATAGACCCGAATCCATTCCATACATATAAGAAATCAAGGGAAATGCACAATTAATTATAATACTTCAGCCCTTCGACATCCACCTCACCAAAATCCAATATCCACCCAAGCCTGTCTATCCCTTTCGCTTCCAACTCTACCACTATGAGACGCTACGCTCTGACTCCTAGGACTTTCCAAGTCACCTTAGCCCTTAGACTTCCCAAGTCACCTTAACCCTTAGACTTCCTAAGTCACCTTACCCTTAGACTTCCCAAGTCATACTTGTCATTACCCAACACCTATGACCATACCCAGACCACCATTTACCTCACCCCAGTCAATTACTATAACTCAACAACCCAGAGTAAACCCCACTATTTAGTGACGTATACTACACACCATCATACCGCCACCTACTAGTACTGAACCGCCCCAATGACCCCCCCCAAGGCTATATTCGACAAGTAATAACAACCAACATTATAACCAAACCACAAGTCTCTTCCTTAACTTATCAACCATATGTAACCAATTAACAACCAATGACAATACCCAGTGACAATAAACATATATCTTTTTTTACAAAACCCAGACCAACCAAGGATCCCTAGGACACCACCTATGTGTTTAACATGCAATCTCGGTCTACACTAAGACCAACCTCATATTTAAATATAATCACCTGGCCTCTCATGGACCTTATGCAATAATCACAATTCAAGAATATAACCCGATCCACTCATAGAACCATCGAGAGAATACAATCAATGCAAGAAATCAAACCCATACCAGGCGTGGTACCCGAGCAAATTATTATGAATTCCCGTATCAGGTGTGGTACTCGAGCCAACCGATAAGTACCCCATACCAGGCGTGGTACCCAAGCCAACTAATATGTAACCTGTACCAGGCGTGGTACCTGAGCCAACCAAATGTCACACACAATCCAATCAATCAACAAAAAATGAACAAAAGCATACTTGTAAACAACCAAGAAACAAAACAAGTTCATTTCACAAGACTGATAACCAGATAAGTAGACATTCATAATTCTATTCCCTAAGCATGCAAACTCACACAATACTAAGCGATAGTACATGGACACATATTGCATATTAGGAAAATAGTAGCTATCACCTACCCCAACCCCGGGTACGTAGACTCAACCTTGAAATGTTGTCCGAAGACTATATTCCCCTTTCGCCCTTTGGACACAAAACAAGTAGCTCCATTAATTCCGGACTTCTCCTTAGGCAGATAAAACATGGGAAAGGCCTCCCCTAAGCTTGGTAATTAAACCATTCTTGATATTCTATTCTTTTGTATCCAATCATTTCTGAAGGCTCCCTTTTTACTAGTTATTTAACTACCTAAAGCATTTCCGGTTTCCCGAACCTTTTTGACACTCTAGTCCCTGGAGTCTATCATCATACAACCCATGATAATCATAAACAACCCAAAATATGACAACACATTATCCCCCCCCCCAACCATTTTCTATTTCAAGCCAATCCAAACACAACAATCCTTCAGACTCTGTGCCCGAAAGCCTAAGCGTGAATTTTCAATTCCATCTATACAATAAATATGAAATGAAAATAGGTCAAATATACTCAATAGAAAGAACCTAGCCTACCTGGATGCCAAGAAGCTGTATGATGCATTTTCTGGCTCTGTGAAGGCATTCCCTGACGATTAATAAGCCCAAATATGTGGTTTCACAGCCTTTTAGCTGGAATCTCTCCTCCTCATGGCTCCCAAGCCTGGGAGCAGCCTAGGAGGACTTTTGGATAAATCCTCGTATCCTTTCCAACTGAGGTGGAGAAGTTCTTTTATTAATTTGCGTTATTGAGTACTGTTTTCTGCTATACCGCTATAGAGGATGGCTTTTCACTACAGCGGCAGCGCTATAGCTGAGTGATGTCAGCCTGGATCAATTTCAAAAATCCAATTTTTTCTACCATGTCACCCCATTTTAAATCAAAACATACTCTAATCATTCTTGAATTTTGTGATATCGTGATTTCTAAAGTAACGACGAATCCAATCATTACAGGGCACAAAGCTGGGATTCATAGAATTATAGAGTAAGACTGAAATCGCTATTTGGAGTAATTTCTATTCATACTAAGAGATGAGTATGGACGTAAATATGTATGAAGTGCATGAACTTAGTCATGAATATGACACAGATACATCTGAGTATAGTGTCATCTTGACTAAAGTACTGGGGATCCGCTAGAATAAGAATGTATTGATATACCATCATATCTTTTTTCTGGAATTCTATATTGGATGAGTCTCCTGACTCGACTTAGTTCTTCCTTCTATCATCTCCCCCTTAGCTAAAAGACCAACGTTCTAACTCTGTGGACCTCTTCTCTAATCTGGGTCATAATTAACTATCTCTTCAAGGCTGGGGAACCACTATACATATGAATGCTAAACTCTTCCTCAAAGACTATATCTATAGATAATAAAACTTTGGCTAGGACTCCTTTATTAGATAATCTCCTAACTTCCCATTTGCCTCTAAGGCTAATACTATAGGGTTCTTATTCTTACTATATTATCAACATCATATATCTAGACCTCTATCCACCAAACCAAGTGGGTTAAAGCCTATACTAAGAGGCTCAAAATCATCTATTCTTCTCTATCCCACAGATGTAACTCATGCTCATACATTCACACTAGCTGCAGGTTATCAACTTAAACTCTTGCATTACACTATATCATGCCTACCAGATAAATCCCATAAAATTATCATGATCACTCTCATACTATCATCCTTTCATTCATATCTTATGCCTGGTCTAGACTAGCATAATAACTTACTACACGTTAATACACACCAAGGGATGTATCATCCCATTACCTATCTAATAAAACACAACTCTAAATATATACTTTAATCAAATATTATCCTCCCTTCTAGGCTACTACACTCCTGACTTTATATTTCTGGCTCTAGGTTCATTCTACTACTCATGGTTTACAACACAATATCCCAAATCACAACACCTGTCAAGTGGCAATACTACCCAAGGATCTAGGTACATATTTTCCCTTTCAAGGGTGTTATTAGCAACAAAGTTCTGGAAGAGATATGAGAGCACCTTCTCCAAGTTCTCGAATGAGGAGGACTCACTAAGCTGGCTGAATGTGCTATTGATCTACTAGCCACGAGTCTGGGAGCGAGCTACTGAATCTACATCATGATAACATGCAGCACAAAAAGTATGTGATTAGTACTATGTAATGTACTAAGTATGTGAGATATGCATATGTCATGATAAAAGTGTACTTGAAAATATGCTCAAGGCTAAAATTATGCAATAGTAGTAAAACTGTAATATAATGACTCAGAGTAAAATTATAAGCTGAAAATGTATTCATAATCATATGTCACGAGTAGTAAATCTGAACTTGAAGTCTAAAAGTCCTATACATTCAATTACTTAGAACCATTTCTTGCGGGAGTTTTTATAACTGACCTAGACCATGTGAGCGACATAGAATCCAACTACTTGACCCCAGTTGGCAAAGCTGCCATGTACCTTAACTATATTTAGAATGGATCCACTATCATTAGCCCATTGGGTGAAACATAACCTACGCTGGCAACGTAGTTCTGTACTTGGGTTATCTAAAACCCTTATCGACTCGGTGCTAAATGCTACTCCCAAAACATATCATAACACTCATATCATATCATGTGACATATCTGGATGTCAAAACTTATTCATAATCACAGATGGCATGCCTCAATGTCATACTACTCATGAACTTTGCTTTTGAGAAAATCGTTCATAATCAATGATGGCATCCTCAGATGTCTTACTAATTATGGGACTTATTTTATAAGAAAACTATTTGTGAGGATTGATGGCATATCTGGATGTCAAACAAATCATGAAAATATAATTTTTGAAGGTATAGCATGACATTTATTCAAAAACATGTTCTTGCTAGCATTCATACTTGAGAAACTAGGCATGCTATTTTCATAAATACGTGAGGTTGTTATTTGAACATAACCAATCTTGCTTGAAATCAAGTAATAAGGTCAATTCATGCTAGGTTTGCTCTCAAATCATGAAGTTAATAACTACTTGTACTAACTCATGTAAAATCATATAAATAGGATTAGAAATCATATAATAACATGAGAAAAATGAATTTAAGAAAAACCATATAATTGGGTAAGAACCCTAGCTTTATAAATTCATGAAATCAAAGTAAAACTTGAAGTTTTGGGCATAAAGATGAAAAGAAACCTTTATTGAATACCTACATACCTGGTTGTACAAGATTCTTTAACTAGAACTGAAGTTTGAAGCTTTGGAGAAGAATCCTAGGCTGGAGGTGGAGAGAAGATCACTCTTTTCATTTTCTTTTCTGAAGTTGATTGATGTAATGAGGAGAGGAAAGGCTAAGTATGGAGAAAAACCCTCCAAATCGATCTAAAATGACTTGGTATAGGAATTAAAAGAGTAAAAATTTACTAAAATACCCCTAAAAATAGAGTCTGAAAAGGTGCAAGATTTTCTGACGCAGGGGTCTGTGGACACGACCCACGGAATCAACAACGGTCCGTGGATGGAGGTCGTGGTTCTCAGACCACTTTTTAGGCTGCTGGACTGAGTTTCACAAGTGGTTTTCATGACCCGTGGATCATTCCACGGCCCATGGAACCCCATGGTGGTTTTTAGGCAAAATTTCAAGTTCCAGGACTGATTTCCACGGATGCAATCCATGGTCCATGGTTTAATCCACGGTCCGTGGAACCAGTTTATAGTTTCTGAAGGTGCTAAACTAAAATGCCCATAACCTTTTACTCCAGACTCGAATTAATGCACGGTCAACAACGTTGGAAAAAAGGCTCAATGAACTTTAATTTGGTTGATAATAGGTCACTAATTATTCAACTTTGAGCTAGAGGTTCTTTATGATCCTAATTTATATCTAATACACTTTCTACACTTAAGAATTGATATTGACACCCATGTACCATTAGAAATCATCAGATTTAGGTCTAACAATATATGAAGAAAGATTCAGATCTTAGCTTAGAATTTTCAGGGTGTTACACCCTTTCAGATAGTCCCTCCATCTTCTAGGATACTATGTCATATAGTTATTGAGGGATGGAAAGTGAACTGAAGATTTCTTTCTTAGAATGTTGTGTCTAATCGCAAATTAACCTTTTGACACATGGTCGGTTGAGAATTTGCATTCTTTTTGAGGTGTCTTTTAAGGTTTCTTGCTTTCGTTTTCCTTTATAAGCTCATCGTACTCCACCATTCTATGCATCTAACTTCCTTTGAAACTTATTTCTAGTATTTTATTGCTACATCGTGTCTTATCTTACCATGTTCACTGTCACTTCCAAGGGCATGGATAGAGAGTCTGGTTCTTCTGGACTGGGTATTAATAAAATCCATCCTTGTTCTTACTCTTTTGATAAAGATTTCAAATCCCTGAGCAGTGGAAAGAATACATAGGAGGACAGACTGATAAGTGAGATGGGTTCCTTTATAAAAACGTGACCTAGTCATCGTTTAGAGAGATTATGGCTGGCCTATCGACGAGTTCCAAGTTAAAGAACCCCATCCTTCCGAGAGCATTACCCTATCTTAGCTTGATCGATCATTTATTTATATCTAATCTTTTTAGCATGGGTCTTGGAGACCCTGTAGATGAAGTAATTACCTTGACTTGGAGTACCTTTAAGGGTGCCTCAGTCATCTTGTTCCTAGAGTATAAAGGATTTTTACATGCCTCCGAGCACTGCTGCTTCAGTAGGTGAGGAATTTTCTCTAACTCACCTGCTTTTCCTTAATCCTCCTCATATTGTCCGAGGAGGAATAATTCAAATATCTGGACATGGTAGGAAATCTCATCTTGGTAGTTTGGATGATCCTAGAGATTGAGGTTGGGCCAACCGATTTGCCATATTGGCCCCTTTTGATTTGTCCAAAAATATTCATCCCGTGACTTAGAACTCCAACCGTAAGTGATTTCAGGCCCTTCCCTTTCTGTTCTTCTACATATTTCTTGTCCATTAATCATTATTTATTCCATGCAGCTTCTAGGTAGATCCCTCCCTCAGGGATGTTTTTCATCCATTTAGTCAGTAAACTCTGTATGTGGGTTGAAAGTATTCTGAGCGTGTCTACTATTGATGAGCATTCATGGACTTGTTTGTCCAACTGCTTTAACTGGAAAGCTAATAATCACGGTGGTCTTACTGTCCTACACTAGTAATTATTTCTCATTCACATTTATTTTCTAATATTTCTCTTTTGTAGGTTTGTCTTCTGGCCCTGTGATTTTATTATCTCGGGTTTTTGCCCTAAACTTTATTGGCTGAGAACCTTATGGGGGACTATACGTTCTCACATGCGCTACTAGTGGCCCTTCCTTCGAGGCCATGTGTACCCCTGCCAAGAGAAAAAGGACCGAGAGATTAAATCCCTCTAAGATGAGGTTTAATTCTGGGACTTTAATCTGGATAATGATGCTGAGAGGATAGGGGTAGATTGTCAGAGGCTGACTCTGAGGCCAATCGCTTATTTCCAGAGCTGGAAATTGCCAAGGGAGTGGCCGACTACTTAAATTTTGTGATCTCTGCTAAGGACCCCTAGAAAATGGATACTACCTCAACAGAATGCTTGCTCAATGATTATGCCCATACGGTTGCTCGGGTGAGTAGCTTAACTTTTCTTGGCTATCTCACAAGTATTCTCTCCCTTTTTCTGATAGAGATTCTTTGCACTACTGTCACACCCCAGGGCTACCCCTTAGACGTAACACAGGACTCGGGACCACAAATGTCCCAAGTTAACCCTTGGTTATAGCGTACTCAGATATATTTAAGAAAATAAAGTGGAAGCATACATAATGAAGATAGAAATCCACAAACTGAAATGGGATAAAGTCTACGAAATACCAATCTAGAATACAAACTAGCTATGTCTGAAGCCTCTAAATCTAAAATATGTGTTAATGGGACAAAATCCCAACTAACTCAGAAATCCAATAGGAAAGAGACATAAAAACACTACTCATAACTACGGTTTTCATATGATAAGGACTCACCATGATAGTCCGGATAGATGACAATGACTAGCCATGCGCTTGGGGAGTAGAACCTGAATCTGCATCATAATAGGATGCAATGCAAAATATGCGTTAGTACTATAAGATATACTGAATATGTGAGACATGCATGAATGTGATAAAACATACTTAGAACATAGTTAAAACTGAGTTCATGCATCATGAGAGAAATCATAAGTCAAGATCATAGTTAAAGCTAAAAATATGAAATAAAAGAGCATAAATCTTAAAGCTTTCATACGGGAGTTTCTAATAACCGACATAAACCATGGTGACCTACATGGTGTTTAGTGTCATGCACCTGCACTGAAAAAAGTTGTCCTAACCGGCCAATGTTAGAACCATGTGAATAGAATCCTATCATGAGCCACAGAGGGCAACCTATGGTGGCACGTAGTTCTGGACTTGGGTTACCTGAACCCTCATCGCTTGGTGATAAATACTACTCCCAAACAATACATATAGCTCATAGCATTCTTGTAGCATATCTGATGCCAAAACTGATCATAACTGATGTCATATCTGTTCGAAAAGCATAGAGACATATCTGATATTATACACTTTCAGTTCATAAATCTTAAAACTTAGCATAACCTTAATTTAAAATATACTTTTATTTCTAAATTCATGACTTGAAGAATTAGGCATGCAATTTCATGAATATACAAGATCATGTTATCTAAACATGTCAAATTTCTACTTGAAAATATGCAATTCAATGAAATCATGCTAGAAATCAACTTTAATGAATGGGCTTTTGAAATCGATTAAGGGACTTCAAATAAATCATAGATTAGTAATGAGAAACCATAAATTTATGCTCAAAAGCTGATTTCATAAGTTTTTCCCCAATTTGAATCAAAACCCTAATTTCACAAGTTCATAAATCAAAATAAGAATTCAGGTGGGCACAAGGGTGAAAGAAATCCATTATTGAATACCCACATACCTTAATTGAAGCTAACCCAACTGAAATTGAAAAGAAAAAGAGGCTTGAACTTGGAGCTTGAGACTTGGAGAAGAGGAACTCCTTCTTCTTTTGGAATAGAATGACTTAGAATGATAAGAGTTTTGGGTATTAAGGAATAAAACCCTACTAAAAATGGCCAAAAAGACCTCACTTAAGGGTTAAAGAATAGGGGAATAGACCGGAATACCCCTGACTTAAAATAAAAAGCTGCAGGAAGATTGCCTCCTCACGGGCTGCCCGATGGGCGTCGTACCCACGATGGACCATTGGCCAAGGCATCTGAGGGAAGGTCTGAAATCCTAGGGCACTGGAGGGTTCTGACGACATGGTCCCATGTGCCATCGCAGCCATGACGCGCATGGTGATGCCCGTTGGAGAAAGGAAGGCAGGGGGGAAATCACTGATGCATTTTGATGGCGGGTTCCCATGGGCCATCGCATCCGTGACACCCATCATGACCGCCCATCAGGCTGGAAGGAACTATGGCCAAGAGTCACTGGACTCTTCCCATGGCGTGCCCCACAGCTCGTCAGAGCTCTGACGTCCGTGGCGGTTAGTCGTGGTGTCTAACAACTGTGGGATTTTCTAGATTCAAGGTTTGTTAGCTGATTCAAATTTTGGGGTGTTATAATATCTCTCTCTTGGGATCATTCGTCCTCGAATGAAGACTAAGAAAGGAAAATATAAAGAGAAAACAGCCCAACCCAACAACAAAAACATAAACTTCAAGGTCAAACATGAAAATGAGCTTTTTCAACTTGAAACATTATAGAACTAACTTCGAAAACCATGAATGCATGCTAGGATCATAAGAGTAACTGATGGAATAGGACCGAAGGAACACACTAAGGAAAAAACTATTACCTTAGGCTGGAATTGGATCGGAAGGAAAGAGATGAGGGTAATTGGCTTTCATGGTTGCTTCTGCTTCCTAAGTAGCTCCCTCAACTAGGTGATTTCTCCAAAAGACCTTTACCGAAGCGACTTCTTTGTTTCTCAACCTCCGAATCTGACGATCAAGAATCTCCATAAGGACTTTCTCGTAAGTAAGGCTATCATTCACATCCACATCCTCCAAAGGAAGAATCAAGGTTAGATCACCAATACACTTCTTCAACAAGGAAATATGGAAAACTGGATGAATCACTTTTAATTCTGTTGGCAAATCCTACTCATAAGTAACACCACCAACACTCCTCAAAATTCGATAAGGACCCACATAGGTGGGGACTAAGTTTTCCTTTCTTACCAAAACTCATTACACCCTTCATGGGTGACCCCTTCAGAAATACCCAATCATCAACCTCAAACTCCAATTCTCTTCTCCTCACATTTGCATATGATTTCTGTCGACTCTAAGCAGTCTTCAACCTATCCCTAATGATTTGAACCTTCTCCATAGTCTCATGAATCGAATATAAGCCAATCCAAGCTGCCTCACCTACCTCAAACCAACCAATAGGAGATCTACACCTCTGCCCATAAACTGCCTCATAAGGAGCTATCTGGATGCTAGAATGAAAGCTGTTGTTGTAGGCAAACTCGATAAGAGGTAAGTGATTATCCCAATTACCTTTGAAATCAATCATAAAAGCTCTCAACATATCCTCCAAAGTCTGAATAGTATGCTCTACCTGCCTATCCGTCTGAGGGTGAAAAGTTGTGCTAAGCTTAACCTGGGTAGTAGGTAACAAGACCTCTCTGAGATGACTTCCAAAACTGAGATGTAAACTGAGTACTGATAAGTTGGTATTCTACCTACTTATTTAGCTTCTAATCTTATACCTTTGCTAGTATTAAGTGGATAAATAGTGCAATTTGATAAAAAATTCTTCTATTTTACAGGTTTCTGTGTTTTAGAAGTGTTCGAGAAAGATTCAAGTGAAAACAAGTCAAATGGGAGATAAAAGGAGCTGCTGATCACTGACCCCAAGTTACTCATTGTGACTGCAAAAGTAAATCATGCGACCGCGATGCACAATGAAAAGCTAAAATAATGCGACCGTGAAGTGAAGCCATACGACCGCATGGAAGAAGAAGTCAGAACTATGCGACCACAAGGTTGAAACCACGTAACAACGTGGAGAGAAAACATTGAACCAACAATCGTGAAGCATGATCACGCGACCGCGATGAAGGCATCATCAGTTGCAGGACAAATTTTGAAATTCCCACTTTTGGAAACATCAATTGATACAAAATACTCCTCAACCATTTTGGAAGCTATCTTTGGCTATTTTCACAACTCTTGGCAAGCTTGGAGAGCAAGTTCATCAACCAACACCATAGGAGTGAAGATTTGGATGTTCTTTATTGTAAAATCCTTAGTTTTCATTCTTCAACTCTCGTTCTTAATTTCTATTTTATTGGTGTAATTGTTGAATTGAGATTTGGGTTTTGTATTAGAGATATTACTTATTTGGTATTAAATTCATATATAGATTTTGCTCTTGTTTGATTATTTGGGTTTATTGAATCCTCCATGCTTGATTTTATAGTCAATGGTTGCAAACATTGACTTAGCATTCTAAATTGGGTTGTTGCTTGAGAGAGAATTTCCCTAAATTCAGGAAGATTCAATAGTGGGAATTTGGGATTTCCACTCTAGACCAAGGCTAGAGATAGTTTGGTTATCGGAAACTGCCATCTAAGAGTTGGGGTTAGAGATAACCCAACTCACCCAAGTTATTTGGTTGGTTTATTGCTTACTCGTGGTGGTTTGAGAGAACACACGAGATATATGCTCGATTGGTCGAAAGACGATTAGGCATACCTTTAGCCAAGACTATCCAAGTGTTAATTGGGTGCAAGTCTTATGAATTGAATTCCCATTCCCAATTCTCCTTTGTTGTCCTTGCTTGGCAAAAGCAAGGAAAGCCATTGATCACTCTATCTTTTATTTGATTTTATTTTATCTTTAATTTTAGTCTAAAACCCTCCTTTTAGATATCTTTTCCATTTTTGTTAATTGAACTTCAATAAGTTGCTTGGATTCTCTATTAGCTTGATCGCGACTACATTGTTCCCTTGGGTACGACCCTGACACTCGTTGGGAATCATAAATTTTATTCTGCTTTGACGATCGTCGTGACCTCCTACTTTGGAGAGCACGATTTGAGCGTTATCAAAAATAGCGTCGTTGCCGTAGAATAATTTGGCGTATTGAGTTAGTTTAGAATTTGAGTTTACTTACTCTATTTCAATTTTGTGAATAGTTGTTTTTTCTTTTGTTTAGTTATAGTTTGTTGATGGCATCATGGTTTATTTGAATGCTAGAAATATTGATAGTTGCATCCAATTTATATCCCCGACTATTTTGTTTATTGTGGAGGACCCCACCTTGGCCGAAGGTGTAGAATTTGCCCTAGGAAAGGGAGGTATTCCTCTTCTCACTCCTATGATGGGCGTAATTGCTATTTGTGTGGTGGTCGTGACGGATATTGGAGCGAATTCCCCAATGATGATCGTCCCCCTCCCCTCTCTTGTGCTAACAATGTTGCTAGTGGTGCTTGTGACCTTAATAGGAACCATGACTTAGAAAGAAAAGATGGCATATGTGTCAATCTCCAAACCCTCTTGGCCTTGCTAGAAACCCAGGAGGAGAGTGTGCAATCCATAAAGTAATGCTTTGTGAATGCAAGAGCTAAAGAAGAGGAAAACACAATGGAGGATCATGAATTGAAGGTGGTGTCGCAACTACCCCATTTATGGGTCATGATGTCATAGCATATCTAAGTGAGTATGTTATGAATGAGGCAAGATTGAAGGTGGAGACACCCAAATCCCACTTCAACCTTTGTTCGACCTTAAGTTTGATTGAATGGTTGAGAGTCGAAGTAATCAAGCTTTTGGAAGACCTTAGAAGGTGGATGGATGAAGGTCTGTCCAGTTTTGAGTTTGTCGTGGAAAGAAGGCAAAGTTTCCTTCCTCACTTGAAGGCCAAAAAGTGTGAAATGCGAAATCAAGAGAATGGCCTTCTCATGTTCAAACCTTCACCCCGAAATTGTCACCGTAAACTCGATTCAAGTTTGGGTCAAAGGTTCAAATCTTCCAAATGGAGATCCAAATGGTGAGGTATCTTGCATCATACCGCGATGTTAAATTATGCCCTTGATAGGAGGAAACCCATCATCTTTATGCTTTACTTCACTTTTTGTTTCTTTTTGGTGTGTTTTTAGGTGCCCAAAGGAATGAGAAGAGGAACCAAGTGTTGAAAAGCACCCAAAATTACTTCTGAAAAATGTGTTGTTCACACCTGGAAGAGTGCCCGTCGCACATGCCATCGCACAAGCCAACAATGAGCTGAATAAAAACATTGGCTTGTGTAAACGTGGTTCATTTTGCACCTCACAAACTGCCCATCGCACCCAGCATAGCACGACAAAATAGTGCATTTTCCAAAAATTCAGAAACTCAGTGGATGCTAAAGCATCGCGATCGCGAAGCCTGACCCTTGCGATCACGATAAGGTAAATTTTCTCAGACTGTTCGCGATCGCGTGAATCTTCGCAATCGTGGGAAGTCGGGTGACTTTAACTCATCGCGATCACATGATAAGGCCACACGACCGTGAGACACCAAACCATTTCCAGGTAGTAAAAGATCGGAGGAGCAGTTTCAAAAGCAAAAATTTGCTTTGAAACTTGGCTTCTTTTCTCCCCTAAAGGCCAAGATAATATACTCCATCAACTTCAATTCCATTGCGTCACTAATTGTGACTCATCAGGTATAAACACCAACTCCCCTCATTATGGTGCCCTTGTCGGGCTTGTTTTGTTTGGTTTAATGCTCTTGTCGGGCTTTGGTGTTGTTGTGGAAGAAGTTAATGGTCTAGCTTTTTAGTTTTCTTTACTTTTTAGCTTCTTTTGTTTTTTTATAGTTGAGGTGTTAGTTGTTGTGAGCCAGGGGAAGTCAGAGTACCCATTAGGCTAGGTGGAACTTGTCTGAGCTGGGGAACACTTGTACCGCACATGTCGATATGCGAACTGCACGAGCTTCGCACATGCCCACTATTTGGCCTGTACGTTGCACGTGCAACCCGTACTTTTACATGTATGAATCGCATATGCCCGGAGATTGTGATAATTGTGTTGATCCATCTTGTGTAGCCAATACCAAATTAGATAGATGAATTTTTCCCTTGTGATGTATTTGTACATAATGTGTTTTTGGGACTTTCATTCTTGTGAGGGCATGCAAATTAGAATAGTTGGTGACATTGATAAACTCTGAAAAATGAATCAAAGGAGCATGACTTTGTAAGCTAGTGGTTTGAGTCACATCTTGAGGATTGGTTGTCGTCACTTGCTTGTTCTTATTTCTCCATGGCATAATTGAATTGTGTTTTGAATTGAAGGGAATGTTTAGAGTAAGTAGCATGCGATTGAATAATCGTTAGTACCAACCAAAGTCATGCTTGGTGCTTGAAATGAGTTTTCCTTGGCTTGTGGTATTGTCATTTGCACTTTTGTTGTATGCCTCTTGAGTTAGATTTTTAAGTTTCTTGAGGACAAGCAATAGTTCAAGTTTGGGGGTTTGATTAGTTGGTATTTTACCTACTTATTTAGCTTCTAATCTTATACCTTTTCTAGTATAAAGTGGATAAATAGTGCAATTTGACACGAATTTCTTCTATTTTACAGGTTTCTGTGTTTTAGAAGTGTTCGGAAAAGATTCGAGTAAAAACAAGTCAAATAGGAGCTAAAAGGATCTGCTGATCACTGACACCAAGTTACTCATCACGACTGCGAAAGTAAATCACGCGACCGTGATGCACAAGGAGAAAGCTAAAACTATATGACTGCGAAGTGAAGCCAAGCGACCGCGTGGAGGAAGAAGTCAGAACTACGCGATCGCGAGGTTGAGACCACGCGATTGCGTGGAGAGAAAATACTGAACCTCGCGATCACGAAGCATGATCATGCAACCGCAATGAAGGCATCATCAGCTGCAGGAAAGATTTGGAAATTCCTACTTTTTGAAATCCCAATCGATACAAAAGACTCCTCAACCATTTTGAAAGCTATTTTTGGCTATTTTCACAACTCCTGGCAAGCTTGGAGAGCAAGTTCATCAACCAACACAATAGGAGTGAAGATTTAGATGCTCTTTATTGTAAAATCCTTAGTTTCCATTCTTTAACTCTCGTTCTTAATTGCTATTTTATTGGTGTAATTGTTGAATTGAGATTTGGATTTTGTATTAGAGATAATACTTGTTGGGTATTGAATTCATATATAGATTTTGCTCTTGTTTGATTATTTGCGTCTATTGAATCCTCCATGCTTGAATTTATAGTCAATAGTTGCAAACATTGACTTAGCGTTCTAAATTGGGTTGTTGCTTGATAGAGAATTTCCCTAAATTCGGGAAGATTCAATAGTGGGGATTTGGGATTTCCACTCTAGAACAAGACTAGAGATAGTTTGGTTACCGAAAACTCCCATCTAAGAGTTGGGGTTAGAGATAAACCAACTCACCCAAGTAATTTGGCTGGTTTATTGCTTACTCGTGGTGGTTTGAGAGAACACAGGAGATATATGCTCGATTGGTCAAAAGATGATTAGGCATACCTTTATCTAAGACTACCCAAGTGTTAATCGGGTGCAAGTCTTGTGAATTGAATTCCCAATCCCTTCTCCCTTGTTGTCCTTGCTTGGCGAAAGCAAGGAAAGCCATTGATCACTCTATCTTTTATTTGATTTTCTTTTATCTTTAGTTTTAGTCTAAAACCCCCCTTTTAGATATCTTTTCCATTTTTGTTAATTGAACTTCAATAAGTTGCTTGGATTCTGTGTTAGCTCGATCGCGACTACATTGTTCCCTTGGGTATGACCCCGACACTTGTTGGGAATTATAAATTTTGTTTTTCTCTGACGATCATCGTGACCTCCTACTTTGGAGAGCACGATTTGAGCGTTATCAAAAATGGCGCCATTGCAGGGGAACAATTTAGCGTATTGAGTTAGTTTAGAATTTGAGTTTACTTACTCTAGCTCAATTTTGTGAATAGTTATTTTTTCTTTTGCTTAGATTTAGTTTATTGATGGCATCATGACTTATTTGAATGCTAGAAATGTTGATAGTTGCATCCCAATTTATATCCCCGACTATTGTGTTTATTGTGGAGGACCCCACCTTGGACGAAGTTGTAGAATTAGCCCTAGGAGAGGGAGGTATTCCTCTTCTCGCTCCTATGATGCTGCAATTGTTATTTGTGTGATGGTCATGATGGACATTGGAGCGAATGTCTCAATGATGATCGTCCCCCCTTCTTGTCCTAACAATGTTGCTAGTGGTGCTTGTGACCTTAATAGGAACCATGACTTAGCAAGCGAAGACGACATATGTGTCAAGCTCCAAACCCTCTTGGCCTCGCTAGATACCCAAAAAGAGAGTGTGCAATCCATAAAGCAATGCTTTGTGGACGCAAGAGCTAAAGAAGAGGAAAACATAAGGGAGGATCATGAATTTAAGGTGGTGTTGCAACAAACTACCCCATTTGTGGGTCATGATGTCATAGCATCATTAAGTGAGGATGTTATGAATGAGGCAAGCTTAAAGGTGGAGACGCCCAAATCCCACTTCAACCATTGTTCGACCTTAAGTTTGATTGAATGGATGAGAGTCGAAGTAATCAATCTTTTGGAAGACCTTGGAAGGAGGGCGGGTGAAGTTCTATCCGATTTTGAGTTTGTCGTGGAAAGATGACAAAGTGTCCTTCCTCACTTGAAGGCCAAAAAGTGTGAAATGCAAAATCAAGAGAACGGCCTTCTCATTTTCAAACCTTCACCTCAGGATTGTCACCGGAAACTCGATTCATGTTTGGGTCAAAGGTTTAAATCTTCCAAATAGAGATCCAAATGGTGAGGTATCTTGCGTTGCGCCACGATGTCAAATTGTGCCCTTGATGGGAGGCAACCCATCATCTTTATTCTTTACTTCACTTTTTGTTTCTTTTTGGTGTGTTTTTAGGTGCCCAAAGGAATGAGAAGAGGAACCAAGTATTGAAAAGCACCCAAATATACCTCTGAAAAATGTGTTGTTCGCACTTGGAAGAGTGCCCGTCGCACATGCCATTGCACAAGACAACAGTGAGTTGAACAAAACATTGACATATGTGAACGTGGTGCATATTTCACCTCACAAATTGCCCATCACACCCAGCATCGCACGACAATATAGTGCACAGTGCAAAAATTCAGAAACTCGGTGGATGCTAAAGCATCGCGATTGCGAAGCCTGACCCTCGCAATCGCAATGAGGTAAATTGTCACGACCCGATTTCTCGGTCATGATGGCACCTACAACCCCCGGTAGGTGAACCAATCCCTGTAGCCCAGAACAGTTAGTAATGGGCTACTATCTAACAAATAAGAGAATAAGACGAATAAAGTAGATAACAGGTATATAAATATATACATATGCGGAAACTAAACCAAACCCCAAGACCTGGTATCATAGTACAGAGCCAAACTATATACATGGAGTACAAGTAACCCAAAACTGTATATACAGATGTCTCTGAATGGAAATAGAGTACATGAAGCAAAAGATAAACTAAAGCTAAGCTCCGATCGTCAAGAGCTCACCCTCAGCCTGAAGTAGTCTTCAACAGATCTCCAAGCACGAATCACAGCGGTCTAACAGCGATAGCCCACGCTAGGATCTGCACCCAAAGATACAGGGGGTAGGGGTGAGCACCAAATGCGAAGCATAAGGTACCCAGTAGGTATCATAGGCCGACTGGGCACATATAAGATAAAAGAGCAGTAATAGACAGAATAGAAGCAATCAGTCACAGAAATCAACGAAAGGTACACAGGAACTAGCCCAGAGGGAATTCAACAGAACCACATAAGAGGCTAGTAAGCAGCATATACACACCATAGACACAGGTGAAAGTAAGAAACAACGCACCTGGAATCCTTGCAACAACAGTGTATACAAAATAAGTTTACGGAATGGACGGTATACCGGTAACCTCAAGTATAAGAAGAAGGGAGAAAGAATAATAATAGGCATGCTCAAGACATGAATCAATACTCAACTAATCATATCAACCTCAAATCCAGAAACTAGCACCCTAGCAGTACCAATCTCATACTTATCCATAATAGAGAGCCATTCTGTAAATAAATAGCAAAAGTCTACCTACAGTCCCTCGGCCGCCCATACAACCGAGGAACACAAACAAGTGAAAACAAACCCTCCGGCATCCCATACTACCGGAGCGTGCAATCAGCAAACAGCAAACAAGGTGGAACCTCGAACCATGAATGATATGATGCATGAAGATCTCAAGTGCCATAGTATCTCTGTATGTACCTCCTCCGGCGCCGATCCGGCCCAGCAGGTAGGTTCCATGGAAGGACTCTGCCCGTATACCTCTACTCCACCGTATACCCCTCCTCCGGCACACGCAGCCCGTAGCCCCTGGCCCGGATAGCAAGGTCCATGGAGGTCCCAGACCCCATACTAAATCTCAGTATCAGAACATGTATCAAGATAGAGACCCAGTCTCGATATCAAGATAGAGACCCAGTCTCGAATATGCATGCCCAGACCCTGTCCAGGACTAAAAATAGTAGGAAAATATCTCAAAAACCCCTCCAAGGGTGCCCGGGCGTCTCCGGGTCTAAACAGTAAAAAGTCATCTCAGGTGCTCGGTCCAACCGAGGCTAAAAATCATCTCAAGTAGTAAGAAAACTCAACTAGCACTCCGGCCCTGCCGAGTCTAGTGATAATCGTAAAACTGATGATTTTAAACCACAAGTGAAATCAACCATTTCCAAATCATTTCCATAAAAACGGGCCCCCCGGGCCATGCAAGGTTTAGAAAACAGTGCCAGTAGGCCCGAAGCCAAAACCACTGTAAAACATGGATAAAACCTCTTTATATGCATGGAAATGATATGATCACACACAACAATAGCTGCCCAACAGCTCACAATCAACCTATCGACCCTGCACAGGCCCACAGCTACTCAGCAAGCATAACCAGCCTAGAAGGATAATTCTATGCCCGGGACTCGCGGACATTCCCAAAATCCCACCTTCTATGTTCCAGAGTCAACAAGGCCTCGCAGGACCACAAGGGTAAATAAAATATATCCGCAAATACTACAAACAACGGAGGAATAAAAATGGCGGACATGAATAAAGCGGTCAAGGTCTGTGGTACCAACCTAATAAACCAACCCAAGGATGCCCATTAATACAATTTTATTTTATATATGCGGAGTCTAGGGAAAATAAACCGTAACCTACCTGTCGTCCGACGACAAGCTTGAACCTCCCTGAGAAAGCTCCGAAATGAAATCGAACTCGAAATTAGGCTTGAATAACTTGACGTCGATAATTGATTTCCTTCCCGAAATTAAACACAACGTCAAAATATATCTAGTTCCACCTAATTCTCTCCGTATACGTATATAGAAAGTGGCCTTGCTGTTGCAGCATCCCTTTCTAATGTATAAAACATGAAAAGTGAATTAAATGCTGCCAAACTTTGAAAGTTTGGCAGCTATATATAATATGTAATGTTGAATTGCCAACGTTAATGGCAATACTGCCACCACTTCACTTGGCTGGCCACTCCCTCCACCTACACGTGGAGTGGAGGTGGCACTTACAAGGTGACCAAATAATAGTTTTGTCCCGTTATTTATATATTCGGGTATTGCATAAATTCGTGGTAAAATAAATATAATATTTTAAATATACCATAATTATTAGAAAATCATTTCCAATAAAATCTACTATATTATAATAATAAATTTAAACATAACTAAATTTACTATCTCCGTTAAAATATTACGAAGTATAAAAACTTTATAAAATAAATACGTAAACACTTATATCGTATCAAATATATTCTCCAAAGGGTATAATAATATAATTTTTACCAAATTAAACTTTTAAATAAATATTTCAAATACACGCACGATACTAATAAAGTTCTTAAGTTTAGGCTCGTAATTCGCCTACGCACGATTTCGATATTCAAAAATTCTCTCGGGATCCTCCCTTATATTTTATCACTGTTTCGAAACTGAAATGGCATTTTAAAACGTAAAATTGAAGCTTAAATCGGGTTAAACCC
Organism: Jaltomata sinuosa; assembly: GCA_003996215.1. Taxonomy (NCBI): domain Eukaryota; kingdom Viridiplantae; phylum Streptophyta; class Magnoliopsida; order Solanales; family Solanaceae; genus Jaltomata; species Jaltomata sinuosa. Next base: position 33,480 of record QJPP01001921.1, on the reverse strand, counting down.
GACCCGATTCGCGACCCGGTTCGCAACCCGTTTTCTGCCAGACAGTCCGCGGTAAAACAGTCATAACTCTTTACTCTGAGATTATTTGGACGCGCGGTTTTGTGCGTTGGAAACTAGACTCGTAGACCTTCGATTTGGTATTTCGGGGGACTTCTAACTCTTTATATATTGGGAGAAAAGCCCCGAGACATTTGACCCAAAGTTCAGGAAATTTGTTAAAGGTCTTACGATATCTTTTGTCGATTTGCTTGACTTCAAAACTTAAACGTGGGAATGACCGGAAGGGTCATTACATCATCCACTACTAAAAAAAGCTTTCGTCCTCGAAAGTCAAGGTCAAGGGGGTACCTGAAGGCTAAAATAGCTGCGGATACTGATCCCGCATATCTCTCTCGGTCTCCCAGGTAGCCTCCTCGACTGGACGGTGCCTCCACTGAACCTTAACAACCGGGATCTCTCGAGACCTCAATCTCCTGACATCTCTGGCCAAAATAGCTGCTGGCTCCTCAACAAAAGCTAAACCCTCATCCAACTGAACTGAATCCCACTGCAACACGTGAGACTCATCTGGGACATACCGACGCAACATCGAAACATGAAACACAGGATGTATAGCTGAAAACATCGGAGGTAAGGCTAACTGATAGGCAACGCTACCAACCCTCTGCAGAATCTCAAACGGCCCAATGTACCTGGGGCTAAGCTTGCCCCGCCTACCAAATCTCATCACGCCCTTCATGGGCGATACACGGAGAAACACCAAGTCACCGACACTAAACTCCAAGGCACGAAGCCTACGATCAGCATAACTCTTCTGCCTGCTCTGAGCTGCCCGAAGTCTGTCCTGAATCACTCGGACTCGGTCTAAGGAATCTCGAAGCAAATCTGTGCTCTGTGGCCCAGCACTAAAACCATCAAACCAACCTACCGGTGATCTGCAACGCCTGCCATACAAAGCCTCAAAAGGTGCCATGCCGATACTCGAATGGAAGCTGTTATTATAAGCAAACTCTGCCAAGGGAACAAACTGATCCCAAGAACCTCCAAAGTCAAGAACACAGGCCCGAAGCATGTCCTCCAGGACCTGAATGGTCCTCTCGGACTGGCCATCTGTCTGAGGGTGGAAAGCTGTGCTAAGATGAACCTCTGTACCCAAATCTCGCTGAATAGCCCTCCAAAACTGAGATGTAAACTGGGTGCCGCGGTCTGAAATGATAGAAGCTGGGACCCCGTGCAACCGAACAATCTCACGAAGGTAGATCTGAGCTAACCTCTCTGCACCATAAGAAGTCTGAACCGGCAAGAAATGTGCTGACTTGGTCAGCCTATCAACAATCACCCATATGGAATCAAACCCACGAGAAGTACGGGGCAAACCAACCACGAAGTCCATAGTAATCCCTTCCCACTTCCACTCAGGAATGGGAAGTCGCTGCATCAAACCACCAGGTCTCATGTGCTCGAACTTAACCTGCTGACAGTTCAAGCACCGAGATACAAACTCCGCTATATCCCGCTTCATACCACTCCACCAGTAAAGCTGCCTCAAGTCTCTATACATCTTCGCTGTGCCAGGGTGAATGGAATATCTAGTACAATGTGCCTCACGAAGTATCAACTGAATCAAATCACTAACCTCGGAACACAAAGGCGACTATCATACCTCAGAACCCCCATCTGAATCTAGAGTAGCCCGACTGGGCTCACCCTGAACAACCCGATCACGAAGGTCACACAACTGCTGATCCTCAAACTGACGGCTCTGAATCTGATCAATCAAGGTAGAACGAACCTCAATGCTGGCGAGGACTCTGCTAGGATCCGACAAGTCAAGCCTAACCAAACGGTTAGCCAAGGACTGGATGTCCAAGGCCAACGGCCGCTCTGAAACTGAAAGAGAAGCTAGGCTACCCATACTCACTGTCTTCCGACTCAAGGCATCCGCTACCACGTTTGCCTTGCCCGGATGATACAGAATAGTGAAGTCATAGTCCTTCAGTAACTCGACCCATCTCCTCTGTCTCGAGTTCAACTCCCGCTGACTCGTGATATACTGAAGACTACGGTGATCGGTGAAGATATCACAGTGAACATATAAGTAATGCCTCCAGATCTTGAGCGCAAAAACTACTGCCGCCAACTCTAAGTCATGAGTGGGGTAGTTGCGCTCGTGAACCTTCAGCTGCCTCGACACATACGCTATTACTCGACCCTGCTGCATCAACACACAACCAAGACCAACCCCAGAAGCATCACAATACACGGAGAAGCTCTGACCCTCAATCGGCAAAGTCAAAACTGGAGCTGAAGTCAATAAGGCCTTAAGCCTCTGGAAGCTATCCTCACACTGATTCGACCACTGAAATGGGACATCCTTCCTAGTCAGCATAGTCAAGGGTGCTTCTATGGAAGAAAATCCCTCAACAAACCGGTTCTTAGTTATAATTTTTTTAAATAATTTTAACATACTATCCGAATTACCGCTTACCCAATTAAAGCTGCGAACCTCAGTAACAGTAGTTAGGTCTAGGCCACTCACAAACCGCTGAAATCTTTCCCGGATCAAACCCTAATCCCATCCTTAGACACCACGTGCCCTAGGAATTTGCAATGATCAAGCCAAAACTCGCCCACTTTGGAGAACTTTGGCATAAAGCCATGATCTCTCAAAGTCTGGAGTATAACCCTTCAAGTGCTGCTCAATGCTCACTCTACTACGCGAGTATACCAAGATAGTCGTCTATAAAAACTATCACAAATGAGCTCTAAATACGGCCAAGAACCCTGATGCCATCAAGTTCATTAAAGGCTCGGGGCATTAGTCAACCCAAAAGACATCACCAAGAACTCATAATGGCCATAACGTGTCCTGAATGCTGTCTTAGGGATGTCCTCCGCCCTAATCCTCAACTGATGGTAGCCAGACCTCAAATCAATCTTCGAAAACACGACTGAACCCTGGAGCTGGTCAAACAAGTCATCAATCCTCGGCAACGGATACCTATTCTTCACTGTCACCCTATTCAACTGCCGATAATCAATACACATGCGCATCGACCCATCCTTCTTCTTCACGAAGAGAACAGGAGCACCCCAAGGTGACACACTAGGTCTAATAAACCCCTTAGCTAACAGATCCTGGAGCTGCTCCTTAAGCTCCCTCAACTCAGCAGGAGCCATACGGTAAGGAGGAATAGAAATGGGCCTAGTGCCCGGCTCCAACTCAATAGCAAAATCAATATCTCTCTCAGGTGGAAGGCCTGGCAGGTCGGTAGGAAATACATCGAGGAAGTCTCTAACCACAGGAACAGACTCAGGGGAAGTGGGGTCAGCACTAACATCTCGGACATATGCTAGATAAGCTAAACACCCACGGGAAATCAACTTTCTAGCTTGAAGACAAGAGATGGTCCCAGATGGTGCATGGCTAACAGAACCCTGCCACACAACCGGGAATACACCGGGCACAGCTATGGTAATGGTCTTGGCATAACAATCCAAAACCACACGGTGAGGGGATAACCAGTCCATGCCCAGTATCACATCAAAATCTAGCATATCAAGAACCATCAAATCACCCCAAGTCTCTGAATCACCAACAGATAACATACAGGATCTCACAATCCGATCCACTACTAAAGAATCTCCTACTGGGGTCAAAACAGAAACAGGAACAGATAATGGCTCACTAGCCAACCCCAAACAAGGCACAAAGTAGGCAGATATATATGAACAAGTGGATCCAGGATCAAATAAAGCCATAGCAGGCTGATGGCACACAAAAATTGTACCTGTAATCACAGCATCTGAGGCCTCTGCCTCTGGTCTCCTAGGGACCGCATAAAACTGACGACGACCTCCACCTGCCCGACCGCCATCCCTACCACCTGCTCTACCGCATGGCGCACCACCTCTAATCTGACGACCACCCCCTCTAGCCGGGGGCTGAACAGCACGTGAAGGCTCGGCTAACTGAACTGTACCCTGCTGAGGGCAATCTTTAGCCAAATAACCCATCGCACCACAAGTAAAACAAGCCCCTAACGGCCTACTCTGTCGAGATGAACCAGCAAATCCCGTATGACCACCACGACCTGATGCCCCAGAAATTGTACCCCTCGAAGACTGGCCGCTATAGCCCTGATGGCTGCCCTGACCCTGCTCGAACTGGGTACTACCGAAAGTCTGAAGGGAAGACTGAACCGGTCGACTGGACTGACCCTGGTACTGCTGTGGCTGATAACTCCGACTCCACTGGCCGGGACCTTTACCACCATATCTGGAACCACTATAGAAACCCTGATATCGAGGCCTCTTATCTCTGGGCCCCTGATCATGTCGCTGTAAGTCCTCCACAGTGCGCGCATAATCTACAATAGCCTGGAATGACCAACCACTGGCAATCAATATCTCAGCTGGCTGTCTGATCTCTGACCTCAAACCCCATACAAATCTGCGAATCCTATCAGCCTCGGTGGGAATGATCATAGCTCCGAACGGTGCTAGCTGATGAAAACGGGTCTCATACTCTGAGATAGTCGTAGATCCCTGCGTAAGATGAGTAAGCTGCTCCCTGCGACGCTCCCGATCACTCTGGGGTAGGAACTTGGCCATAAAGGCCTTGTAAAACTCAGACCAGGTCAAAGGAGCTGACGACGGTGGTCTACAAGCAACCTGAGCCCTCCACCATAACTTCGCTGGGCCCTCCAACTGGTAGGTAGTATAACCAACCCCGTGAGTCTCCAACAACCCCAGATGATGCAACATCTCCTCACAGGTGGTAATAAAATCATGTGGATCCTGCCCAGAAGTACCCGCAAATCTCGGGGGTGCTAACCTAAAAAATCTGCCCAACGCCTTTTGCTCTGTCTCTGTCATAACTGGGCGAGGAGCAAGAGGCTGTGCAACAGATGGAACCGGAATAACCTCCGCACGGGGAGCCATAGTAGCAGGCTGCGCTCCTGAGCTCTGTGCACCCAGGGCTGCCCCCTGAGCAGATGACTGCGCTACCTCCGAAGGCCGCTCTCCAATCACACCCAAAAGCTGCAATAGTAATCCCCGAATATCTGGAGACTGAGCTGTGGGTGGAACTGGCACAGAAGTGGGCACTGGAGCTGGTACCGGAGCTGGTGGTACCTGGGCTTCCCCCTGAACCACATGCTGCTCGGGCTCTATCTCCACGCTAGCAGCTCTAGCAGGTGCCACTGTTCGAGGGCGTCCTCGGCCCCTAGCTGGAGTAGGAGGCTCATCCTCGCGTGCTGCCGATGATCTCGTACGAACCATCTACGGAAGAATGAAGTAGAACAAATGAGATCTCTAGAAACTTCAAGGGTTGTACGCACGACGTGGATTCAATGAAAGAGTCAAATTCCTAAAATGCCACTGTAGCCTCCCAAAGATTGAGTACGGACGTCTCCGCCCCGATCCGCAGGACTCTACTAGACATTGGCTCCTACACTGATGACACCAGTGAACCTAAAGCTCTGATACCAAGTTGTCACGACCTAATTTCTCGGTCATGATGGCACCTACAACCCCCGGTAGGCGAACCAATCCCTGTAGCCCAGAACAGCTAGTAATTGGCTACTATCTAACAAATAAGAGAACAAGACGAGTAAAATAGATAATATGAATATAAATATATACAATTGCGGAAAACTAAACCAAACCCCAAGACCTGGTATCATAGTACAGAGCCAAACTACATACATGGAGTGAAAACTATCCAAAAGAATATATACAGATGTCTCTGAATGGTAATAGAGTACATAAAGCAGAAGATAAACTAAAGCTAAGCTCCGATCGCCAAGAGCTCACCCTCAGCCTGAAGTAGTCTCCAACAGATCTCCAAGCACGAATCACAACGGTCTAGCGGCGATGGCCCACGCTAGGATCTGCACCCAAAGATGCAGGGGTAGGGGTGAGCACCAAATGCGAAGCATAAGGTACCCAGTAGGTATCATAGGCCGACTGGGCACATATAAGATAAAAGCGCAGTAATAGACAGAATAGAAGCAATCAGTCACAGAAATCAACGAAAGGTACACAGGAACTAGCCCAGAGGGAAATCAACAGAACCACAGATGAGGCTAGTAAGCAGAATATACACACCAAAGGCACAGGTGAAAGTAAGAAACAACGCACCTGGAATCCTTGCAACAACAGTGTATACAAAATAAGTTTACGGAATGGACGGTATACCGGTAACCTCAAGTGTAAGAAGAAGAGAGAAAGAGTAATAATAGGCATGCTCAAGACATGAATCAACCCAACTAATCATAACAATCTCAAATCCAGAAACTAATAGTCTAGCAGTAACCAATCTCATACTCATCCCTAATAGAGAACAACTCTGTAACTAAAATAGCAAAAGTCTACCTACAGTCCCTCGGCCGCCCATACAACCGAGGAACACAAACAAGTGAAAACAAACCCTCCGGCATCCCATACTACCGGAGCGTACAATCAGCAAACAGCAAACAAGGGTGGAACCTCGAACCATGAATGATATGATGCATGAAGATCTCAAGTGCCATAGTATCTCTGTATGTACCTCCTCCGGCGCCGATCCGGCCCAGCAGGTAGGTTCCATGGAAGGTCTCTGCCCGTATACCTCTACTCCCCCGTATACCCCTCTTCCGGCACACGCAGCTCGTAGCCCCTGGCCCGGATAGCAAGGTCCATGGAGGTCCTCGACCCCATACCAAAACTCAGAATCAGAACATGTATCAAGATAGAGTCCCAGTCTCAATATCAAGATATAGAACCAGTCTCAAATATGCATGCCCAGACCCTGTCCAGGACTAAAAATAGTAGGAAAATATCTGAAAAACCCCTCCAAGGGTGCCCGGGCGTCGCCGGGTCTAAACAGTAAAAAGTCATCTCATGTGCTCGGTCCAACCGAAGCTAAAAATCATCTCAAGTAGTAAGAAAACTCATCTAGCACTCCGGCCCTGCCGAGTCTAGTGATAATAGTAAAACTGATGATTTTAAACCACAAGTGAAATCAACCATTTCCAAATCATTTCCATCAAAAACGGGCCACCCGGGGCCATGCAAGGTTTAGAAAACAGTGTCAGTAGGCCCGAAGCCAAAACCACTGTAAAACATCGATAAAACCTCTTTATATGCATGGAAATGATATGCTCACACACAACAATAGCTGCCCAACAGCTTACAATCAACCTACCGACCCTGCACAGGCCCACAGCTACTCAGCAAGCATAACCAGCCTAGAAGGATAATTCTATGCCCGGGACTCGCGGACATTCCCAAAATCCCACCTTCTATGTTCCAGAGTCAACAAGGCCTCGCAGGACCACAAGGGTAAATAAAATATATCCGCAAATACTACAAACAACGGAGGAATAAAAATAGCGGACATGAATAAAGCGGTCAAGGTCTGTGGTACCAACCTAATAAACCAACCCAAGGATGCCCATTAATACAATTTTATTTTATATATACGGAGTCTGGGGAAATTAAACCGTAACCTACCTGTCGTCCGACGACAAGCTGCTGAAACGACGATGTCCAAGCTCGAACCACTCCGAGTAAATCCAAAACTAAATCGGGATCGGATTTGGATTTGGGACGGAATAACTTGACGTAGATAATTAATTTACTTCCCAAAATTAAACACAATGTAAGAATATTGCTTCCATAAAATATTCTCAAGGTGCACAACAATAATAATACAACATCTCACCATTTGCTACTACATTTTCTCACTAAGTCTCACAATATATATAAAATAACCAAAGTTAGGCATAGATGTCCTAATTGGCACCACACCACGTGGAATAGAGAATTTGCTGGCCACCTAATTAAATACCCCTGCCACTACATGCTGCCTAAATCGTTGAACAAAGCCTCCACTTCCACGTGGAAGTGGAGGTGGCTACAAATTCCCTCCGTTAGGTATATATTCGGGTATTGCATAAACTCGTGGTAAAATAAATATAGTATTTTAAATATACCATAATTATTAGAAAATCATTTCCAATAAAACCTACTATATTATAATAATAAATTTTAACATAATTAAATTTACTATCTCCGTTAAAATATTACGGAGTATAAAACTTTATAAAATAAATACTTCAACACTTATATCGTATCAAATATATTTTCCATAAACCCTTAAAATATTTTGGAAAGGCAATACTAATATAGTTTTTTACCAAATTCCACTTTTAAATAAATATTTCAAATACACGCACGATGCTAATAGACTTCTTAAGTTTAGGCTCGTAATTTGCCTACGCACGATTTCGATATTCAAGAATTCTCTCGGGATCCTCCCTTATATTTTATCACTGTTTCGGAACTGAAATGGCATTTTAAAACGTAAAATTGAAGCTTAAATCGGGTTAAACCCGACCCGATTCGCGACCCGGTTCGCAACCCATTTTCTGCCAGACAGTCCGCGGTAAAACAGTCATAACTCTTTGCTCCGAGATTATTTGGACGCGCGGTTTTGTGCGTTGGAAACTAGACTCATAGACCTTCGATTTGGTATTTCGGGGGACTTCTAACTCTTTATATATTGGGAGAAAAGCCTCGACACATTTGACCCAAAGTTCAGAAAATTGTTAAAGGTCTTACGATATCTTTTGTCGATTTGCTTGACTTCAAAACTTAAACGTGGGAATGACCGGAGGGGTCATTACAATTACACCCCCAACTTTGCATCAAACTTTCCGCCCCTCTCAAGGAGGGGTGGTATAAAGATGAAGGAACCAAGTAAATGATATCGCATCTTGCACTTCTTGGCCCTTATGTGAGGAATGTCATTTTGTCTTTTTGGTGTGGCAAATTTTAGAATGTAAGGACCTTGTTTCTCATCTACACACTTCTTCACTAGCTCAGATGACTCAATTTTCATTTCATCATCTAAATACAAGGTAGAAAAATGAGTAGAATGAGGTCCAACACGTTCCAATTCCAAACTGGCATTATTTTTGACAAGTTCACTTTTATACGCCATCTTAATGTCACCCTCAATCAAAGAATGATAGTTGAATGGATGAAATTTTTCTATTTGCTCCACTAGTTGACCAGTATCCACAATAATTGGTGATTGGGCATCAGACTCCTCAACTTTTTTCTTCAAGTGATCCTCCACGTCATGAATATCTGAGCCAAATTGATCTATCTCTTATCTGAGCTCAACCCTACCTTCTATCAACTGTGTCATCATGTATGTAAGATTATCACGAAGAAACTCATGAAATTTAACTTTTTCCTTTTGTTCCCTTAGCCAAGATTGGCTAACTATGTCTTCTTCCTCACAGCTTTCTCCTAGTAGGGACTCACTTTCTTCTTCTACTAGGGGTTCATCTTGGTTATTGACTAAGATCGTAACTTGCTGATCAATACAAGTTTCAGCCAGAGCCTGTATCTCTGTGAGTTAGGAACTTATCTTCTCCACAAGCTGACGAGTATCCAATTCAGCAGATTGAGTAGGTTCACACCACTCGCTCCCCTGAAAATTTTGACAAATACTCTCCAGGTGGGGTCCTCCACAAAAACAACAAGAATCATCATCATTCGACCACCATCTATCCCAGGCTGACATATCAAGAAGAGTGATAGAAAAGTAAAAGAAACTAAAAAGATAACTATGTAAAAAATATATATATGTACAACTCAAATAAATAACTTGAAAAAGTCTAATCTAGATAAACAATTAACTTCTAAGTCCTCGGAAATGGCGCCAAAAACTTGTTGTGTCCTAACTCACACGCAAGTGTACGCGGTCGTACAAGTAATATAGGATTGTAAGTTTAGATATCGTACCCACAGGGACTTGTCGATTAACTATTCACTAAATTAAACTAGTTTTAATTATTTATTCAAGCGTAAAAATCCAAAGGTGAATTGATGATTAACTAATCTAGAAATAAAAAAGAAGTTAACTATTGAATAATTAATCAAACAAAGAGCAGATTTTCACGTAATCAATGTGATGAAATCAATCTAGGATTATGGATTCGCTAACAATTATGTTGAGTAAGCAATTTCATTGACTTGTTTATTTATCTAGTTATTGATTCCGGGGTTGATATTACAACTATGGTCTCTCGAGCCTCTAGTTGCCTATTCAAAATAGAATCACAACTACATCGTTGAGCGGGGATGTGATATCTTCTTTTAAAAGCATTTATATTTCTTCCCTTATGAACCAAGCAAGGCGTTCTAGGTATATCTCTATCCTAGTCTCTAACCTACCCTTTACGTTACAAAAGAGAGGTCTTTCTCCCTATATTCTTTGTTCTACCTTGTTGATCCTTCTCTCGAGTTCACAAAGAGAATCTAGATTTATTTTAATGGTAGCGAAGCATTAAAATAGTAAGCATAAGAATATAAGAATAACTAATATGATAATAAAATAATCGAATCAATCGTCTACTAAACAATCATGTAGTTAGCTACCACAATCTTAGAACGAGAAGTTTAACTCCATATAGACATGGAGTAATTACAACAAATTATCCAAAGAAAAATGTAAAAATAAATAATAAAAAAGAAGAAAAGATGAAATTAATATTCTTCGGCCTTCACGGCGCCTCCTAGATCTTTGTAGGTCAAAATTTATGTAAAAATCATGATTTGAGATGTATTTAAAGAGTAGGAGGAAAATAACCTTTTTTCCTACTTGGATTTAGAGTAGAAAAAAGCTAGAAAATTTCCGGGTTTGAGGCTGGGGTGATAAGCCACCGATGCGCCAGCTAGGGCTAGGGCGACGCACCACCGATGTGCTAGCCACACCCCTCAGTAGTTTAGGGGTTGGGGCGATGCGCCACCGATACGCCACAGCCCATATTTTCTTCCTTTGCTCTCTTTTTTCTCCCGGAATGTTCCTAACTAACTCCTTTCCAATGCTTTTATGCTTCCCTTTTAGCTCTCATGGGTTGTTTTTCTCCATATTTTCCATGCAAATTATCTAATCACATATATTAGCTCACCACCATGAAAATTCAAATAATCATAAGGATATACATCACTTTTTCCCTCAAAACAAGGCTAAAACATGGTTAAATAGGGAAATTGGGCGTATTTATACGCCTAAGTTCAAGTTTGTATCCTTAACCTGAACAAGGTGATAGATGTACCCTTTGGACATCATATTTATATCCTTAAGGTAGGAGATGAAATGACCTAAAGGCACTGAGTTACTGTCCTTCCACTCTAGGACTGGCTCGTTAGGAAACTGAAATCCAATGACCCTAGTTCTACAATCGACTGAGGCATAACAGGAATGTAACCAATCCATGCCTAGGATGATATCAAAATCTACCATTTCTAACTCTACAAGATCTGCTGAGGTGACTTTATGGGAAACTGTGACAAGGTAATTTTTGTATACCCGTCTAGCTATAACTAGGTCACCAACTTAAGTAGAGACTGAGAAGGGTTCTGGGAGGATTTCTGGACTGACACCGAAGTTTACTGCTATAAAAGGAGTTACAAAGGAAAGTGTAGCACCTGGGTCTAATAGTGCATAAACATCTAAATTGAAGACTTGTAACGTACCTGTGACCACATCGGGAGAATCCTCCTGGTCCTGGTGAGTCTGAAGAGCATATAATCTGTTCTGACGCTGGCCACCACCTGTAAAGATGAGGCACCCTGCTGAGTGTGGTGACCCGCTGGAGCTTCCAAAGCGATAGATTGAGCCTTGTTACCTCCCTGCCCTTTCCCGATAAAAGGGCACTCCTTCAACCACTGGCCAAGTTGACTGCATCTAAAACACCCTACTCGGCCAGCCAAACACTCACCTGTATGGTTCTTACCACACTTGGGGCAGGCTGGAAAAGTACGGTTGCCTGAGATGCTGCCTTGAGATTTTAAGCCTAGTGCTCGCCTTTTCTGATCATGTCGAGGCCTGGGAGATGGAGCATTAGCTAACGAAGGTGTTGGGGCTGCCGACCTCTGCTGGAAGTGTGAGCGACTTCCACCGCCTGACCTCTGCTAAGAGAACTCATAATTGCATGTTCTGGCCTTTTTGTTATCCTTAGCCATCTCCTTAAGCTTATCCTCCTCAACCTGCCGCGCATGGGTCATCAGCCTAGAGATATGCATATCCCCTAATAACATAGCATTCCTGCACTCTGTCTTCACCAAATCAGACACCTCATACAAGAACTTTCCCATCTGTGCTCTTGAATCGGCCACTATATGTGGAGCATATCTGGAGAGCTTAGTGAACTTCAGCCCATATTCTTGGACTGTCATGGACCCCTGCCTTAAGTTCATGAACTCCTGGGCCTTAGCTTCCCTCAACTCTCTCGGGAAAAACCTGTCCATAAAAGCTTCAGTGAAACAGTCTCATGCCACAGGAGTTGCATTCATACCCATGTTGTCTTTCCACTGCGTGAACCAAATATGAGCCACATCCTTGAGCTGATAGGATGCTAACTCAACACTGTCAGTACCAGTCACCTGCATCACTTCAAGAATCTTTTTTATCTCATCAATGAAGTTATGTGGGTCTTCACCAACCTTAGACCCTAAAAACTCTGGCGGATTCATATGAGTGAAGTCACGAACCCTAGAAGCAGCTGATCCACCAGCGGGGTTCGCAGGAACTCAGGCCTGCTGATTGGCCTGATTGGCAACTGTCTGAGCCAACAACTGAATCGTATTTTGGAACTCTGCATTCATAACCTCATGGTCTGGGACTGGAGGGACTGCGTTAGCATTTTGTAGTTAGTTCTGCGAGGAGGCATGATCTGAAATACATAACAACGGGTTAGAAGGAAGAAGTGGATTCACACTCAATCACATGATAAAGATAGCAAAAGAAGTGAAGTTTTTCTTAGAACACCTCGTAGCCTCTCCCTCATAAGTGTGGCACGCTTCACACCCATGAGAGAGACTCTACTTAGTGCGTCTTTTAGACATCCTAGGACTCTTGAACTTGATGCTCTGATACCAAGTTTGTCATGCCCCGAGGCTAGCCCCTAGATATAACACGGGACCCAGAGTCACAAGTGACCCCAAGTTAACTCTAAAACTGGCATATCACAAGCATACTGAACATAATTCAAAACAAACGAAAGCAGAACTAAGGAGTGAGCAAAACTAAAAGAATATATCTGAAAGAAATGACTGAGTTCAAACAATACAACCCAATCAACTGAATACTGCCTCTATGTCTGAATGCCTCTAATACTGATGAACTGTTAGGACAAGTCCCCAGCTAGCTCCAAAATGTTGAACTAACAACATCTGACTAAATCAAAACGCATACTAAAGTGTCCTCGGAGAATGAGGACTCACCCCTGACTAGGCTGATGTGGCACCGGTACGAGCTAATCATGTGGCTGAACCTGAGAACCTGAGCCTGCATCATAATAGGATGCAGCATAGAGTATGCGTCAGTACTTTGAATGTACTGAGCATGAGGGATATGCAAAGCTGACTGAATATATAGACATGCTAAAAATACTAAAAACTGCAATCTGAACAAAACTATAGTACATAGGCCCAAATGTATAATCATGCATAAAATAGCTGAAATGCAAGAGTAACTGAAAATGTGCTAAAAACTGAGAGTAAATATAACTGTGGGCCTAAAGTACATTACTAAATCTAATACTGTGGGATTAACCGACATAAACCACGTGAGCAAAACATGGAGTCCGATGTATACGCCCAATCGAGAGGACCCAATATACCTTGCCCGGGTATAAAGGCATGACTGTGGCATGATCACTAAATCTGATACCCAAAAGCGGGGACCTATAAACCTACATTGGCATGTAGTTCTGGGACTTGAGGGTACGCTGAACCCTAGTCCAACTCGATGCTAAACACTACTCTCAAACAGGATACTATTAGCTCATTTAAAACAGAAGTCCTGAATTCTTGAGACAGAACTAAACTAGCCTGAAAATATATATTTTTTGAACTACTATAGTACTCTGAAAGTCTGATTGATTTCTGGATATCTAACTCTAATCTATCAGTCTGGGTTCAATTTCAAAGAAAACAAACACATTTAAACAAATGCTATAATTTAGGGCTATGAACCTGATTTCTGGAGATCATGAAAATATCTATGCAATTCAATGGAAAATCAGTATGTTGTTTAGAATGATGAAAAGATCATATATAACTCATGGGCATGGATTTCTAGAACAACCTGTAAAAAGGGACAAGAACCCTAGTTCTAAATTCATGAGAATCATTAAAAGAGTCTGGGATTGCGGGGCATAAGGGCGAACTAGGCCCTTACTGAATTCCCACATACCTGGTGAAGAAACCTACGGAGAAATCCTTGGATTTTTGGGGCTGGACTTGATGGTGACCTCTGCTTGTTCTTGGAGGAAAACTGTCGCCTCTTTCTCTTATTTTCTTTATAAGTTTAGGGATTTAGGAGAATGAATGTATTAGGTAATTTTAGACTACTTAATCAGTTTTGGACGACATAAAACAATGCAGCTTAGGCCTTAAAAAGGGAAAGGAAAAGTCTGGAATACCCCTGGGAAAGTTAAAAGAAATCTTCAGAAAATCGCGATTCAGGGATCACGACTTGGTTGACTGACCATACTCCTGGACGAAGGATCGTCAACTAAGTCGTGGTCCTGCCCAGGCGTCTTGGGGGTCCTCTGGTTCCAAGAACTACGGCTCCACAGGACGGACCATACTTCTGAACGACGGTTCATCATGTGGCTAGTGATTCCTGGGTCTTTGGCCTAGTGTAGGGATTCCACGAGTCAAAGGACGGACCATTATTCTGAAGTACGGACCGTTGTCTGAATCATGGTTTATGAAGCTGGAACTGAGAGGCTATTGGAACTGGGATTACGATTTGAGATGACAGGCCGTGGTTCCAAACTGTGGTCCGTGGTCCTAACCGTAGTCCCTGGGACATGCACTGAAGAGCTACTGGAATTTGGACCACGGGTTGAGAAGATGGACCGTGGTTCTGAACTACGGTTCGTACTCTGAACTGTGGTCCCTGGGGAAAAACTGTTGGGCTACTGGAACTTGAACTACGGTTCAAGATGACAGGCCATAGTTCTAAACTACGGTCCGTATTTTGAACCGTGGTTCCTAAAAACTTGAATTTTTCTGCAAATTTTATTTTCTACTGGTTTTCTGAACTAAGTTTGGGTTTGGATATTCTGGGGTATTACAGATGAGAACAAGTAGGAAAGGGAAATGCTAAACTCATGCACTGAGGTATTACTATTCAATGATTCAAAACACATCGAACAAAGAACAAGGTTTAAATAGCAAACTGAGTCTACTTATATCAAGGACCAAGGTGCTATAATTGTGAGAAAATAAAATCTGAAACATAATTTCTAAACAAGACAAATATCTTCTTCCAACAGAGATTCTTTCTTCTTCTTTTTTTTTTCTTTTCAGATTTAAACATGCTAAATTGAACACATAATTTGTTCCTGGCATCTTTGTTTTTCCAAGATTCAACATAATTTATGATGAGTTAATCTTTTCAGATCAGCAGTACAACTTAAATTAAATGAAAAATAGCATTTTTTGCGAGCATGATTTTGACACAAATGGCTTGATGTTGATCCATAAACCTAGACATTAAACATGGAGCAGGGATCATATCGAATGGTATTTAGGGACAAGATACTACTGATATACCTTGGAGAGTAAAAGAAAAGTTGCAAGTGATTCATGACTTTACCAATTTGTGAAGCAAATTCAAGAGAGAGACAGCGAGCAATAAAAGTTAGGCAAAACCAACACCTATAGGCATACTTAAAGAGAGAATCAACTAATTTATTTACTAGAAATACCCTAAAGGGAGCGATGGCAGCACCTATTTCTCAGAAGTTTTAATTCTTTGGATAAAGTCCTTTACAACTACATTGTTTTTAATTCAAACCAGTAGAAGAACTAAAGAGGCTAATCTTTACAAGCATGATGCACAACAACGGCTAATCTTTACAAGCATGATGCACAACAACATGTAAAATTTTGATGATACTACTGAGAAGGGAAAAAAATGAATACTAAAAACCATAGTGTAACATAGAGTTGTACAACAAATAACAGAAGTCATACGAGAACAACATAGTGATCATATGAGGTAGAAGCCATAAAAGGGTCCTCGTGTGTGGTTCTAAAGCTTATGACATGCTTGCATTTTGGGGGGTAGTTTTAACACAAATTTCAGAAAAATTGAACATGCTTGACTTCAAGCTATTTTCAAAGAAAAGAACCAAGATGAGACGTTCATCAAAGGATATTAACGCCACATGCTACTCGACAATAGTTTTGATAGAACCACACAATAATTTCCTAAACTCCAAAGAGTAACAAATGTGTCATGTATCATACTTTCTTTTATGTACAAATACCCAACAGGAGAAGAAGAAAAGAAAAGACAGACAAATCAACATATAAAATTTTCAAATCTAAACTTCATGGAGATCATACACTGCACATAGGGAAAAATATAATGCTAAGTTAATACCTTAACCCATAAAGGAACAGTTCATTCAATTCCTCAAAGAGTAGCTAGATGCAAATAGTTTGAACCAAGAAGTATGTAAAGAAACTCATAGTTTTTAAGGTCAATCTAATCAGAATCATAAACTCATATACATACTAATTCCAAGAGCAGATTTTTAACTCTTAATCGTCTAATCGTGATGCAATTTAACTAGGCATGAAACTTTATTATGAACACAGACACACTGCTTATGCCTAAAACTAACATAAACAAGCATATATAACAACCATAAACAACAAGAAAAACAGAAACCAGAACTTCAAAATATCTACATGCTAAACAGTAAATTCACTAACATTTTACCCTACTTCACAAATTCAGTTCAAACAATTATGAAATTATACTACTACAAATCAAATAAGAGAGAAAAAAAAGATGAAGAAGGTTCACCTTTTGAGGAGCAGTGAACGGGACTCACGGACTTTGCCAGAGAACTTCAATATCGCCGGAAAGGCAAACTTCGAATTTTCTAGTGAAAAACTCACGCTCAAAGGAGTCTTAGAGAGTTTCTAGCCGTGAAAACCCTTGCCTTCAAAGCCTGCCTCACCAAAGGAATAGTGAGGCTATTTATAGGGGAATTCGGATGGATTTTTGGGGATTTCTAGCGATGTGAGACTAGTGATTTCTAGAGATTTTTTGGGGAATTCACTTGAGAATTTTGAATTCTCTTGAGAGGATAAGGCTTGCAATGAGCTGAAACGTACGAATCTTGTATGAATTCTATGAAATTAAAACCGAGTTCTCAGAATTTGAAAAAAATCTGCACCTTTAGGAAAATCCAAAAGCTTGCATATTCTCGTGCAATGCACATGGTAGAGTACGATTTTGGTGATGAGGGAGCGTGAAAATGAGGGGAGGCGCTAGGGTTATGTTGTTGTTGGTCTGTCATTTGGTGTTGAGAGGAGGAAGTTTAGGGGTCGTTTAGTTGTGTTTTGTGTAAGAAAGAAGAAGAAGAGAGTATAAGGGGTTAATTTTGGTTTGGGCCAGAGCGAGTCAGGCTTATTGGACTGGGGCGGTAAGTGTTTAAACTAGTGGGCTGAGGGAATTATATTGGGTCCAATAGTGGCTGAAACATAAGGGGAAAAAATATTTAAGGGCGGGCCACTCTGCTTTGCAAAAGTGGCTAGATTTCATTTAAGAAGAGACCAAATTAGAATAATTTAGTGAAATTCGACAAAAATTAAAATAGATAAATTTATTCAAAATTAATATTTGAGCTTCTTTAATTCAAACAAAGTAAAAATAATTATTATTCTGTTTAAAACATAAGAGACCAATTATTCAATTAATCTTCAAATTCAAGTCAATTTTGAGGAAAATAATTCATTCTCAATTTAAACACGATTTTCACTCGAAAATAATTCTAAAAGGTATTTTCTTAAGTAAAATTTATATAATTATATATAGTTAAATACATAATATATATTTTTACTTAAAATGGTAAAATTATCATGGAAATTAATTTTGAAAATATTTTGATTTTATAAGAACAATTATTTTTAAAATTATTTTAAAATTGAAAAACCTAAAAATTAATTTGCAACGTAGAGGGTAAAAATTGGATGTCAACATGTGGTATCTCATAGAAATCAGGAGAGGTCGCGCAAAAGAGCTTTGTCACCTCAAGGGAAAAACTGATGTGAGGCCTAAAATACATATATTTAATTATTATTTGCTTCATATTTAGTCTTTTTATTGTTATTTTTGAGCATTGATTTTATAATTATTCTTATGTTGGTTGTTTTTATTTGTAGAATTAAAGTGATATGAAAAGGAAGAAATTTAGAGAAGGAACAAATTAAAAACGAGAAATCATATAAGGAAATCAAGCAGGCAGCTTAATGGATTAAATTGAATATTATATTATATATATATGCAAGCCATGTTTCAAATTGCAAATTGCAATTGAACTGCACCTGCACGTGTCACTGTATGAAGACCAAAGAACAAAAGTCAACTAGCAGTGAAGCGCTCGTCTGCAGTCCAAATTTCACACGGATTTCCTTCTCCCAATTCATTTTGGACTCAGTTATTTTATTTGAGGCTTTTTCCTACACCTATAAATATCCCATAAAAATAATTCTTACACAATTTTTGGCTTACGAAGAGCTGGGAGTCGCCGTGGAGGCCGGAGAATATTGGTTTCATTTTTTTTTCTCCTTTATTATTTATTTTAACGTTTTTCTTTGGATGATTTGTTGTAATTACTCCATGTCTATGTGGAGTTGAACTTCTCGTTCTAGGATTGTGGTAGTTAATTATATGATTGTTGAATTAAACGATTGATTCAATTATTTGTTTATCATATCAGTTGTTCTTATATTCTTGTGCTTACTATTTTAATGTTTTGCGACCATTAAAATAAATCTATAATCTTTTTGTGAACTCAAGAGAAGAATCATTTAGATAGAACGAAGAATATAGGGAGCAAGACCTCTCTTTTGTAACGTAAAGGGTAGGTTAGCGACTAGGATAGAGATATACCTAGAACGTCTTGCTTGGTTCATAAGGGAAGAAATATGAATGCTTTAAAAATAAGATGTCACATCCCCGCCTAACGATGTAGTTGTGATGCTATTTTGAATAGGCCACTAGAAGCTCGAGAGACCATAGTTGTAATATCAACCCCGGAATCAACAACTAGATAAATAAACAAGTCAATAAAATTGCTTGCTCAACATGATTGTTAGCGAATCCATAGTCCTAGATCGATTTCATCACATTGATTACGTGAAAAATCTGCTCTTTGTTTGGTTAATTGTTCAATAGTTAACTTCTTCTTTTTTTATTTCTAGATTAGTTAATCATTAATTCACCTTTGAACTTTTACGCTTGAATAAATAATTAGAACTAGTTTAATTTAGTGAATAGTTAATCGACAAGTCCCTGTGGGTACGATATCTGTACTTACAATCCTATATTACTTGTACGACCGCGTACACTTGCGTGTGCGTTAGGATGCAACAAAAACCCCAGTTCTACTGGGCCTGAAACGACCAGATCATCTCATTTGATGGAAAATGATGGGGCGAGAGGAGGTTCTCCCTGCGTGCATCGCTTTTCCCCTAGCTATCTCTTCCCCCATCTTTATTGCCAACGGCACCTCCAGTTGGTCGGGATCCTATCCCTTCTTTGTCAGAAGGAGCTTAGGCTTCAGGAGAGGCCGATATTGAGACCAACCATGAGGAGTTTTTGGTCATCTCATAAGAATTAAGCCTTATTTCAAGGACGGTTGGGCTGGCCGGCTACTTGAGCGCTATCATATCTCCTAAAGACTACCAGAGAATGGTAAGGCCACTATTGAGTGCTTGATAAATGACACCGCCCATTATGCTTCAAGGGTGAGTTTATTTCTCCCCTTGCTTTTCTCTTTCCTTTTCCTTGTGACCAATCCTTGCCTCTCTTCTTCTTAGGCTAGCATTACTATAGCTGAAGCCCTTTGACAGTCAGTGGCGGTAAAGGAAAAATTATCGCTTAAGCTTACTAGCCTAGAGGGTTCTCTGGATGCTCTCCGAGGGTCGACCACTTTTGGCGAGGCTTTGGATGTCCAGACGTTAGAGGTTGAGATGTTCATGGCATAGCTATAAGATTCATTTCGAATGGGACAGTCATCATAGGGATGTCGTCCTATAGGCCAGCCAGACGGATGCTTCTCGTCAGAGAATTTCGCTTATTCTGACCAAATTGGGAACCTTTTAAAGGGACAAGATGAGCTTCAACAGCAATTCACACCTTTTACCTGCATCGTCCCTGCTTCAAGGGAGGATCTTCTCCTTACCAACAAAAAGTGACCAGGATTGAGATCCGCCACCTGAAGAGTCAGGTGAACATCCTGGTGGCTAAGAGGAAGACTGCTAAAGAAACACACCTTCTAGCTAAGGTGTGGGATGCTCAGTTTACACATTCATGTGTCCTTTATGAGGTTGGAGAAGAACCTACATTTGGAGGACGAGATAATCAAGTCCCGAGACCTGGTTTCTCATTTTGATAGTGTGGGATAGGTGAACGCAGAACCTTTATTCTCGGAGGAGGATATATCTGAGTCCGAGTATGCTAAGGAGGGTGGATGACATGCTTGTCAGTCTGCTACTATTTTTGTTGCCCTGGGCTTTTTATCTCAGGGCGCATCTTTGTATATTCTTATTGAAAAGAAGAAAAACCGTGTATTCATTTTCCCTTCTTTTTTTTTCTAAATTCATTTATTTACTGCACTGAGGACAATTTAGTAATGTTAATCAATGGTAGGTTTCAAGGCAATACTATTTAGGGAGTCAAGGTGTTGAGGAGATCGCCTCGGCTTCCATGATCCATCCCATCCCGCGCTCATGACCGTCCACTTGGTAGGCATCCATGGTCTTGACCTCTTCCTCTTCCTCTTCCTCTTCCTCTTCCTGACTTTTTCCTATAAAAGACTACATTCCACACACTTTCTTTTATGCTCGTCCTTCTTCCTCTTATTTTTACTCAGCCCTTCATCTTGCTAACAACTCCTCAATGGAGCCTCCTCCCATGTTACCGAGAGCCACTTATAACTTCCCGATCCATCTCCAACCTTTTATCACCTTTGACTCTGGAATCTTGCATGCATCGTATCTCTTTGTTCGTGACCTAAGAATGAGATAAGGATTATTTTTTTGGGCCAAGTTCGATGATCATGGGTGTGGATCCATCCAATCTTTTTCCTCCTCACTAGTCTTGGAAGTTGCACCCATTCTTCCTTCTAGATGGATGAGGAGGCACTTTGGTCCCGGATGCCCCTACACGTTTCTGATATAACTTGATAAGGGTACCTTCTCTAGAGGAAAGCTTGCTCCGAGGCGTATCTCCCGGAGGTAATTAGGCAGTCGCGCCCTCCTGGCTCCTTCTCTTTGAGGATCCCTACATAAGGTTTTGGCTTTCTACGAGCGGAAAGTTCCACTTCCCCAAGAGCCTTCAAACCATGGGGCGTTGTTAGAGGCAAAGCTCTTCTTTCTCGGGCCGCACTTTAGTGTTAGCGCATTGTTATTGTTTACATGTATTTTCCCCTTTTTTCTTTTATCATGTAACTGACTACTCTGTTTAGGGTTTTATATCATGTAGTTGTATGCTTTGTTGCAATAATAAAGAGAAAATCTCAGCTAGTTGTTTTCGTCTCTTTCGGGAGCCTTACCTTTTAACTATGTCTTTTCTAGCAACATATCTCCCATACTGGTTTTTTAAAATCTTGCCTTTTTATCTCCAAATCAAACTCGTTTGACCGCTCATATGTGTGAACGAGCATCATCCTTTTTGAAAAATTACTTGTCTCTAGTCTTTTTGAGAGGTGTCCCCCCTTGTCGTGGGCTTTATGTGATCGCTCCGTGTGGTTTTAGGGGTCATTGGGTATGCGATGATAAAGACTTACGCTGACCAATTTTGTTCTTGCGCGTCTCTCTAATCATCTAATCGGGTCAATTTCAAAGACTCGACTATGGGCACTTTGGCCTTTTAAAACCTCATCAATCCGAGGAGGGATTCCTTTAATTTTAACTTTACTGAGCATCTAAGTCCGGATTTAAAATAAGAAATCACCAATTGAGCTAATATAGTATGCATATAGGGTCAATATTGTCTAAGAATAGCATCATCATGCTTAAAATAAAAGGGAAAAGGAAAGGGGAACATCATCTAGTACATGCCCCTAACCGGGGGGAAAAACCCAAAAACAATAGTTCTAAAATAATAAAGGAGAGGGGGAAGTCCTAGCCAGATACCTTATCACCATCGGGGGCTGTGAGGGCGGGTTCCTCGGCATTACTCAAGAAAGGGAACTCCTGCAGATCCTTTGGCTCTAGCTAGGGAAGCTCCTGATCAGGGACAGAGAAAGTGAACATGACTTTATGGTCTTCTACATGCGTGGAAGCATACGGTCCCGGGAGCGTCTTTTCCTCTTCTCCTCATCCAACTCCCTGCGGGGTGCCGTATAGTCCTACGAAGAGAGGGGCGGGGTAGTATCTCCGGCAGTAGTACCCTCCATAAACTGCCTGACTGCGGCCAGGTGGTCCTCGAGCTGGCTGCTAGTGACCGGAGGCTGGGACTAGGAAGGAGGGGCAAGAGTGTCATCATCAGCAACACCCTCCGCAGCCTGGCTGCACCCTGCTTCGTTCACCTTTCTTTTCTTCTTCCCTGTAGAAGTAATCACCTTCACCCGAAGGGGATTGAAGGGGGAATCCATATCCACCTCCCTGTCAGTCTCACCCTCAGGCACCTGAAATCACTGACATAGCTCAAACACCAAACCCGTAAGGAAGGGGCCCTTCTTTGGACCCCGATAGAAGTTCTTCCACTCAGCTATAATCTGTGTTCCCACATTCAGAAGAACTTCCTTCATAGCACAATCCACCACCAAGTCCTGGGGATAAGTAACATCGATAGTATTGTCCGATGGATGGATCCTCTGGGACACCAAGTTCAGCCACCTCCTAGCATCGGCTGGGAAATAAGTACTCGTGATGCCCTCGGCACTGGTCCAGTAGACCTCATCCCTGAACTCCTCCTCCACCAGAGTATCCCTCAACCATGTCATATCCCACATCTAATGCTTGGCTTTGTATGCCTCGTTTGAAACATGAGGCACTTCTAGCACCTCGTTGATAGTCTGAGCATCCACGAGGACATCCACTCCTCAGAGGTGATAGTGGGGTTAGGTTCATCCCAACATACTATAGGAAGGATGGCATAAAACTCCCTCATCCAGCCTGAGCACCCAGAAGGGGGAGCCAACACCAACGTACCCTAGTCAAACTCTTAAGGCTTGAGATTGAAGGCGGGTTCCTTCTCATCCAACACCCCTCATATTTAAGGCCCTTTCATAGCATATACCGGTCCTCCGGTAATTCTGAAACCTCTCCCAACTAGCATCATCGGGGAACCTCTCATAAGGCAGAATATGTTCTTAATCGGCATCCATCGTTAAGTCAACCTGCATAGTAGCAAGGGATGGGGTTAGAACTTGTGGGAGGGAAAGGAAATAGCATTCAAAAGGAAAATTTTATTCTTGGCTATGCCTTGGAGGCTACTGTCTGCAGCCTCCCGTTATAGCAGACAGTCCTCCACTACAGCGATACCGCTATAGCGGGAATTTCTCCGCTATAACAGGACCGCTGTAGTGGGTGGGTTCCGCTATAGCGTTCTTCATTGTTCGAGAACCTCAAGGGGTAAAACAATAGCGCCCCTAGACCCAAATATTCATTTTTAACATTTCAAGTCTAGATCAGTGTTCCTAAAGTGCCCTATCACCATTTTATGCAAAAGTTTGGGTATTATAACCCCTAAAATTTGCCAAAATGACCACTTTTCTACAAGAACAACCCTTCATCTACTCCATCATTTGGATCAAAAATCACATAATCCTTACGCGCAGAATACGCTGGAGGCGTTGTACACGTATGGGAAGCAGCCATGCTTCGGAAATCCAACAACATTCAAACCAAATTTCAAATTCAGAAACCAGCTACAATATCTACTCCAACCCACCATTTCTACCTTAAAGCTATTAATAATCATGCAATGAAGTAAGGAAGCAAGTGAATACATTAGTTACCTGGGGTTTTTTATGTCGGAAGGAAGGCAGTGTTTTCGGATGGAATGGGGAAGAATGGGAGTGAAACCCATTTTTACCCCTTTAAAACGATTACCAACCGTTGTAGCGGTCGGCTTTGTGCTATAGCAATACTGCTATGGCGGTATAATTTCTTCTATAGCAGAATGACAGGTCAGCAGGGAGAGAAATGGGTCCCCTTCTGAATCATTTATAAATCCTTTCACTATGGTATTCTACGAGGCCCCGAATTCCTTGGTAACTCTAAGGAGGTCACTTTAAATTTTTCCGTGTAGCTTGAAGGAAGGGTTTTTCCTTTACAGAGCGGGATTAAATTATTTTCAATTGAGTCGAGTACGACTAAAAAGGAGAAAGTTTTGATGCTTCACATAGGGTCGTAATTACACGATCCAAGTGGGACTATGGGATTTCCTGAATAGTTTCTTTTGTCCTCTATAGTATGGGATCGTTCGGAGATGAATGATAGGTAAATTGATATTTGTTGTAACAACATATCTCATCGTTATTCTAAAAATTACCTTATCACGGATTTAGAGAATGATTAAAATAAGATCTAAATTAAGTGGGGTTGACATGATGGAAATTTTATATTTTGAAATTCATCCAGACTGACGTCACCCTGCTATAGCGAGAATTTTACCGCTATAGCACAACCACTGTAGCGGTCAGTTGGCCGCTATAGCGGTACGACGAAGGTAGTAGCTGAAAATGAGATTTTTATTTTAGACTTCGCATCTTCAGTTGGAAAATAGACGAGGGCTGCTCCAAAAACCCTCCTATGCTGCTCCAAGGCTTGGGAGCCATAGGGAGGAGAGATTTTGACTAAGGAGGGGCGAAACCATGGATTCTAGGTCCGTTCTCCATCAAAAATCATCTTCACAGAGCCAAAATATTGTGTTCATACTTCTGTAGCTGATGCTTGGCGTCCAATAGGCTAGGTTTAACTGAATAGCCATATACCCTTATTATCTTGCACATTATCATGGTAGAATAATGGGAGAATTTATGCCTAGGCCTGCGGACACAGAGTCTAGAGGGATAAATGTAGTGTTGGCTGTCTCATGGATGAGGGAATGATAGTGTTGTGGATTTTGATCCAATTATTGTGTATCTTATTGCGTGATGCTAAATTCTAGGAAACTAAATTATTTGGTAGGTTCGGGAAACCCAAAATATTGTGAGAGATAAGTTGCTAGGTTGTAGCGAGTTTTCCGAAAATACTTTAATTAAGGGAAGTGAGATGAATAGGAAGGGTCTGAAGTCCTTTATGATAATAAAAGAATTTCCTAAGATGCGCCCACCTTCTGGGAAGGGGGTTCAAAGTTAATGTAAATGATTGTATGTGCCTAGAGGGTAAACCGTGAATTGATCTTTGGACGGGTTATCAAGGTTGAGGTTACGAATCATGTTGTCAGTAGGTGATTGTTATTGTTTTTTCGAATGCAATATATGTTCATGTAATTGTCGCTTAGTATTGTATGTACATTGCATGCTTTAGGGAATGGAATTATGAATGTTTAAATATTCGGGTGTCAATCATGTAAAATAAACTTGGTTTTGTTGCTTGTTAGTTTACAAGTGTGATTTTTTTCACTTATTGTTAACTGTTGAATTGTGTGTGACATTCAGTTGGCTTGGATACCACGCCTGCTACAGGTTCTATAATGGTTAGCTCGGGTACCACTCCTGGTACGGATTTATTTATACTTGTTATTTTTATTTGTTGATGGTTCAATGAGTGAACCGGGTTAATTATTGAAACTGTGATTGTTGCATTTTATTCCATGAGTGACCGAGTAGTTGTACTTAATTGCGGGGTTGATCTTAATATAGACCGGAATGGCATGTCGAACACTTAGGTATTGTCCTAGGAATTCTTGAGCGGTTCGGGTACTTGTAACTAGTAACATAATCATATGTGTTCAATTATTGGGTAATTGACATACTTCTGGTTGTAGAGTTCGGATGGTTGACCTGAATAAGGGATGATAGTCGGGGTTTGGAATTAGTCGACAGATTGGTGGAAAAGTGTGACTTTAGAAGTCTAGTGTTAAGTGTGACTTGAAAAGTCTAGGTGCAAAATATGACTTGGAAAGTCTAGTGTTAAGTGTGACTTGGAAAGTGTAGGTGCAAAGTGTGACTTGGGAAGTCTAGTGTTAAATGTGGTCGGAGAGGTCGTAGTGTTAAGTGTGATGGTGGGGAAGTCCTAGTGTTAAGTGTGATGGTGGGGAAGTCTTAGTTTTACGTTGGACCAGGATGGTATGGTACAGAGTCTCTCGGCTGTGGAGTTAGCAGCGGAGCAGAGTAGGAAGGCTTGGGTGCGTGACGTACATGTTGTAGAGGTAATAGTGCGAAGGTAAAGGTGGATGATGAAAGACTGGATTTCTTGTAGCTTATTGCATATTTTCTCTTGATTTCTTATATGATGATATGCGGTGGATTCGGATCGACCGATGATGCCTAGCAGTACGTGTTGTTTGTACTGATACTACTCTTACTATATCTTTTGGGTATAGTCTGGTTGCAGGATCAATGATGTTTCTTACGGTACAGGACGATGGTGATCTCCAGCAGCTTCTACTCTTCGTTTTCATGGTGAAAGTTGTGTCTTCTTTTTGTATTGTTATTTCTCCTTTAGAGTTCTTGTACCTGTTTAGACTAGTTCCTAGGGAGGTTGTATTCAATTCGTAAAGGTTTTCACTGTTCTGAGTATTGTAAGTATTTTTTCAATATTAAAAAGGCTACTTTCTTATGTTTTACTTTTAGTTTCCGCATTTACTTGTTGGATCGGGTGATAAGGGTTCTCCTATCTAAGTGCTTAGAGTAGGTGCTTGCACAGCCCGGTAGTTGGGTCGTGACAGCAAGTCTGTCTGTACAAACGATCTAGGCATGTATTTGGAGTTTCCTTGAGGTTGGTAAAGTTAAATGAGGTCACCCTGTCAAACTTCATAATTAGTAAGAGACAGGGACATAAATATCACTTGGGTACAAAATATTATTATCGAATAGCCATGAAATTTATATTTCAAATTATAGCCATTTTGGCCTTTTGCTGCTTCACCTTTTTCTTTTTAGCTTTGCCTCTTTTTTCGCTAGTTTTTTTTTCTGTTTTTGTTGCTTTGTTTTTTTTCCTTTTACAAAAAACAGCTCTTTTTTTGTTCTTTTTAAAATACTACTCTTAATTTATTTTTACAAAAAATTGCTCTTTTTTTTTTTGAAACTCTATTTTTTTAAAAGGAAAAACTGCTCTTTTATTTTTAAACAATAAATATGATTTTGTAGTTTATTTTTTATTTTTAACTCAATAGGGTGGATATAATCAATAATACAATTTTATACAACAAATGATACATTTTTTATACATATACAGATACATATTCTATACAATAATGGTACAACATATATACACATCCTATGCAGATACACATTTTATACAATAATTATACAGTTTCTATCCACATTCTATCTAACAATTATACAGTTTTTATACACATCCTATACAGTTTCTACATAAATTTGATACAGATATGTATTCTATATAACTATACAGTTTTTATACAATTGTATTTGACTGTTAAAAAAATAAATAATGATACATTGTATATACGAGTCCTGTAAAAATATACATACTCTATACGATAATTATATATTTTTTGTACAATTGTATTTAATTATTTTAAAAAATCAATTCTTTTAGCCCAAAAAACGTAGCAACAAAAAAGGAATAATAGAATATTTAAAAATGGGCCAAAATGCCCCAAATTTGGAAATGGCCATTTTTAGGAACTAAAATAACTGACTAGTCATTTTATGGGTCAAGTTTAAAAAGGCTAATTTGGGTGGCTTTTTTTTGCCAAAATGGACAACCCATGTCCTTTTCTCAATTAGGGAGTAATGCAAGCAATTCTGCAGTAAATCGGTATTCTCAAAATTCAGTAAAGAAAGCCAATCCACTTTCACCGAGTCTGGAACCTAAAAGAGAGAGAAAAAGTTAAAAGTGACTTAAATAACACATGTTTTAAAAAAGTTACCAAAATAACAATAGCGCATTAATTTAGTGCGCTATATCCTATTTTTTAAACGGGCCCAAGTTAATGGGAGTTAACTGTTAAAAGACCGTATAGTGTACTAATTTAGTGTGTTGTGTATAGCGCACTAAATTAGTGGTTGTTTGGCCATGAAAATCAAATACCAAGTTGGAGTTGGAGTTGGAGTTAGAGTTAAAGTTAGAGTTGGAGTTGTGTTTGGTCATGAATATAAATTGGAGTTATTTTTGACTTTTTGTGAGAGAAGTGAAAAGTGAAAAAAGTGAAAACACCTTTTTCTTAGTTGAATTCCGGAATTTTCTAATTTTTCATGGTCAAACACCATTTTCGAAATTCAACTTCAAAAAAAAGTAAAAAAATTTCATGGCCAAACGCTTAGTGCGCTATATAAAACTTTATTCTTTGTTGACAACTTCTTGTTTGGGATTCTCATTAATTGACTGTGGATCCCAATGCATTTATTATTCATCTCACTCCACATTTTCTTTCATTCACCCTTCCATTACCCTCCCCTCTCATAATTTACACCAACATCTCTTTTACAACATACTTTTTATTTTTTAATTTATTTACAGGAATTATTTGATTTCACAACTTCAAACAACACGGTGAAAAAATTAGCGATGTCGGATTCGTCCTTTTTAATTGATTTATATTTGTTATATTAAAAAAAAGTTAAAATATAGAGTAAAAAATTATCACTCATTGGTTTCGACAATTTTAAGTGAAAAATTTAAATTTGACGGAATTGAAAATTAGATAATCAAATTGAAGAATTTTTAGATATATTTTACGAGTGATTATTTATGGTTATTTAACTTTGAATTTATCATATAAAAATTATTTTTTTGATACATATAAATCATCTAACTTTAAAAATAATTCACGCAAAAATCACTTTTTTATCGCATAAAAGTCATCTAAAATAAAAAGTAATTTTTTTGTGATAAATTTTAAATTTTATGCGATAAATAAATAAAATTTTAAATGTATTGATTTTTGTGTGATAAATTTTATGCGATAAACAAATAAAATTTTAAATGTATTGATACTTGATACTAAACATTCTTTTTTTAAAGTTTATACATCTTTTAAATTGAAAATTTTCCGTCTATTTCTATTGGTCCTTCCTTTTAGGGAGCAATAAATAAACAAACAAAATATTAATTTCATTGTATCATCCTTTGAATATAATAAATTTAATATTTTAAAAATACACTTTGAAATGACTATAATTAATACTAAAGATAAATTAATAATTAAGTGATAAATTATCTCTTAAATTTTAAACAAGACAAGTAAAAATAAATATTTATTTTTAATACAATATAATAAATAAAGAATAATAAACGGAGAAAGTATTAGCAACTAAATAGTCGTTCTAAGATGGCAACTATTTCGAGTGGATGAAGGTTTAGTGTATATTCTATCAGACACATATCATTTGTACAAGTTACAACGTTATTAAAATACTACTGTACCTTAATTTATATTTCATGTATTAAAATTAGTTTATTCTACATAACGAATGAAACATCCTTAATAACTACACGATTCTTATGTAATATTTCAAAAATTAATTATCGAAAATTAATTTAAAGCTAGATGACTTTTATTTATCAAAAAAATACTTTTTGTATGATAAACTCAAAATTGAATAATCACTCGTAAAATATATCTAAAAATTCTTTAATTTGACTATCTAATTTTTCAATTCCTTCAAATTTAACCTTCACTTAAAATTGCCAGAATTAATTCAATCATCCAATGAGTGATATTTTTTTACTCTATATTTTAACTTTTCTTAATCTAATAAATATAAATCGATTAAAAAAGACGAATCCCACATCACTAATTTTTTCACCGTGTTATTTGAAGTTGTGAAATTAAATAATTCGTGTAAATAAATTTTAAAAAAAAGTACGTTGTAAAAGAGTGCTAGTATGTTGGTGTAAATTATGAGAGAGAGGGTAATGGAAGGGTGAATAAAAGAAGAGGTGGAGTGAGATGCATAATAAAGGCATTGGGACCCACAGTCAATTAATGAGAATCTCACACAAGAAGTTGTCAGCAAAGAATAGAGTTGTAACTTTTTTAAAACATGTGTTATTTCAATCACTTTTAACTTTTTCTCTCTCATTTAGGTTCCGAACTCACTTCCACCTCATGATCCCCGGATTCTTGACAACATTCCATCATCCATTAATTGATCATTAATGGACAGAATTTTACTGGAGCTAATCCCTTCCTCACAAGGTGGAAGAGAACTACTTTCACTATTTGTGTACATGTGCACTACTGGAATAGTGCAATGGCTAGTCTTACAACAACAGCAGCAATGATAAAGATTCAAAATAACCAGCCAAAAAACGAAAACAGTATGGTAGAAACCTTTGCACATAGAATTAACACAAATAGAAAAATGGAAGAACCGGAGAAATATGGTTTAGAGAGTTGGAACATCTCCGATTCATAGGTATTCAGTATCACAATTTTTACAGCAATCATTCATAAAGCTCCAGAAGAAGACTGCTTCCTCTCTAGAAGAAGCAGCCTACCAACTACTTGAACAAAAATAAAAGCAGCTAAAGCCAAGAGAGAAACTTATCCTATTCTGACTCACTTTCAGCTCTTTTTCGCTTCTCTCCCCTCACACTCATTGCTTTCAAAGCATCATAAACCTCCTTCATTGTTGGCCTTTTATTTGCATTGGAAATCATGCACTTGGATATCAGTTGTGTGATCTCAGATGCAGTTGCATCATCAACTTCTTTGAAGCTTTCATCAACCAATTGTGTTTTCCCGCGTTCAACCACATACTCAATTTTGCTGTCATACTCCTTTTTGGTTATCAGCTCCAGCAGTAGAAGGGCAAATATGTAAACATCAGATTTCATCGTCCGCTCACCTGTATTGATCCAGAAAATATAAGAACAGAACCGCTTTTACAACAGAAAAAGAAGATAAATTATGTAAAAGTATGCATATAATACAAACAACAAATAGAAGGATCTGGCTAATGATCCCTGCTGCTACCTTCTGGAGTATTTGGAACGAGAGGAATAGGAGGTGTTTGATGGAACCTCAACTCCAAATCACTCTCTCAAAACTAGATGCCTACTCTTACTTTTTTGCTGGTCTAAATTGGCTAATGTATCTAGCACTGAGCAATTTTATAAGTTTATTAGTTCCCTTGTCTTAAATTGACATACTGTAAAGGGATTTCCGTTTTCTTTATTCCAGTTTCTTTTGACAATTTTTCTTTCATTGTAAGTTGTAACTATGCATCTCTTCTTGATGCCCTTTTGTGAATGAAATACATTACTTTATTAAAAAAAACAAATATAATGTAATTATGTAAAAGTATGCCCCTATAATACAAACAAATATGATGAAATTCAAGAGTCATAATTATTAACCAGACTTCTTTCCATCAGCGGTTTTCTGTTCCAGCCAAAATGATAAAAATATGAGGTTCTTGGCAGAGTCAACTGAGGACTTAATTACACACTAAAGAAAAAGGCATAGGAAAAATGCATCACAAGACGTCTTCAGTAAAACAAAAAAGAAAACATTATCAGAACTTAGTATTGATCAAGGATATAAACCTAGATAACAAACTACAACCATCATCAACTTGTAAGAGAGACAAGATGCTAGAGATGCTTCGATTAAAGAACAATATCCAAGGATGTGAGACAACTGCTCCTCCATGACTCAAGTAACAAGTACATTTTCATGCTTATCTTTTGGCTAGCCATTTTAACTATCTTAGGTTCAACTCACAATCTCACATTAAGGTCTTCCCCTCAGCTTCATAACCAACCATAGGCTCACGCAAAGATTTCAATTAGGGATTGTCTTGACAAACTACACCTACCTTGCACATTACTTAGGTATTGAGGAGAAAGAGAAAAGGAAAAGATGCAAGGAAATGAAAAGAAAAATGGTGGGCTTTACTCAAGGAAACTAGACCTCAAACAACACAGTAGACGAAACATTGCATATCATGCATTACATAGACAACTATAAGAAAATCTTTGATCCATAGCATGAAAACATCAGAGAGAGAGAGATGATGAAGTCTGACAAAACATGCCTAGTATAACCTCTGGAGCTTCCCTGCCGATAAGATATTCAACCTGAATTTTAGAATCCTCGTTCACATGATTAGAAACGAAGCCAAGGCCAAATACTTTTATATTCATTTCCTGCAGCCAAACATTGTAATAACTCGTTAAAAAGCTTCAGATATCTACGAGAAATAGGAAGTTGAGAAGACGACCAAGGGCTCAAACTCAACCTCATCAATCAAAATGCAAGACGCATCAATACTGCCAACTGCAATCCTCTTTTCATGCAACCATGTCAAGAGATCTGCAAGTTGAGTTGCCACTTTTATCCGGTAGTCCCACACAAATACATCTGACAAACAATAAATAAGAAACAAAAACGAATGTGTTAAAAGCACAAAAGTTAAAGTGAACAGTCTATTAACATAATAGTTGAGGTAACTTATATACCGTCCAGAAGCACATCAGACAAGGACAAGGAAAATTTTCCATCATAGACAGCTGCGAGCCTCGTGTCACAACAAAATGTACACAATTTTGCCATATATTTATGTGTATTTGCATTTTCATCTATGAATAACTCGATCTCATCCTACAAAAGAATCCTTGACATCATTCAACCCAAAAAGAATAGACAAGAAATCATGTTGAGCCTATATCGCAAACATACACAAAATTTAGGTACACGTTGAGCATGTCCATCTCTGAAGGGAAGGAGAAAATCACATGTCTTTACAATCACGGGCCGCTTTTCAGGACCGATGGTGCCATGGAACAATCTTCCAGAAAGAGTGTGCTGGATGAAGCTGTGACGCTTGAAATCAGTAATCTGTTGCAACTCGGAGTAGTTGCAAAGCTTCACCTCGCCAGCTTCCATTGGCTTAATTGAGAAGTCGAAGCTGCATTTTGGCAACCAGAGAAGAACACTCAGAGAAGAAAGAATAGCATCATGGTCAAGCGAAATGGGACATTCAAAATATAGAGCTGGGTAGTATTCCCGTGCCCAAAGCATCCCCGCTCACCATACTGACACAGGGCCGGGGAAAGGCCGCATCGCAAGGGGTATGACGTAGGCAACTTACCTGACACAAGCACCAGTGGCTTATTCAACTTTTGCTCAACCCCACCCCACCCTCATATAACCTATTGGTGACACAAAGACAACTTTACCACTACTCCAAGGATATCCCTTCAGCAAGTTACCATTTAAAACCTATATAAAATATCAGAATTTGAAGTTTGCCAAGGTGATTCGTCCTGTCAAACTCTACCTTTATA